>OX451219.1:108886847-109486847 GCA_949628195.1 Phasia obesa
AAGTGAGGCAAGTGAACGTGTACTCTAATCTAGTGCTGGAATGCGTTTTAAAACTTAACGGATGTTCCTTGCTTCATGAGGTAACGTGTTAAAGGACACATATGAACAGCTGGGCATAAAGCAGCGGGCCAACTATAAAAAAACTGATCTGCTGTTAATTTCTGTGGACCAGAACCCAGAGTAGCTCTGGAAAATGGGCTAATGCAAGCGAGGGTTGTACAATGGGCGAACTCACAAATCTGAAAAGGTGGATTGAGGCTACTACATGTAGACAGGCTCGACTGGTTTTTAAAGAGCCGCGGTAGGAAGGCCTTAAGGTGATCAGATATAATGGAAGTACCTTAAGCTGGATAACTGCATTAGTGGAGGTCATGAAAACTTCATGTATTATCTAGCCAAGATAAGAATCGAAGAAGGTAACTCTTGTAGACTGCAATGCCTGAAAGAGTCTCAGCACTGGTTAGAATAAGACTTTGGACGACTTGCAGAAAATTATTAAATGTTGATGACATAGGGGATAGGGATCTAACCCTTAGACAAATGCCAACAGTTACCAGTCGACAGTCTGACATCACTAAAGTCAAATTTAAAGGGTGGTGGTAACACGTTACTCAAAAAAGTAAGGCTGCCGTAAATTACAAATCGGTTGTCTATAATCATTAAGGACGGCAGGAGTTCGGGTCGGCCTCATTAAAGAACTGGTCTGCGTCGATACCTCCCCTACATAACAATAAGGTGCATGTTCCCTAGAAGCTTTATAGCTCTCGCCACCACAAGGAGACATAAGTCGTACTTCTGATATTATTCTCGGCTGCTATGTAGTCAGATGCCGATCATTTTTCCAAAGTAAAATATTATTGCTTATTTTTGAAATATAATTATTCACTAAGGAAAACTTCGAAACAATGGCCGTCTTCAATCTCTACTATGTATGTATGAATGTGTGTGTGTGTGTGTGTAAGTGATAAGAAAAAACAGAAATACTCTTTAATTAATATTGCGAAATTTATTTGTGGGAGCTTAGCTTCTAGTTCTTCGAAGTACCTTGTAACAAAATATTAGTAAAGACTGCAAAGATTCTTTTATACTCTCCCCAGTTTTTTGTGTTTATTTTTAATTTGTAGTTTAAATTAATTACAACATTTGTCTATATTTAATTAATTACACATTATTAATACATAAACGTACACACATACAAATGAAGTCATTTAATTTTAACGGGAAATTTTAGTTTCACTTTGTAATTTGTGTAAGTTGGTCGTATGCGAGTACAATACACTAGAGATTTTAACCTGACATGACTTTTTAATGATGCAAAAAATACCGTTAATATGTTTACATTACATACATACATACATACATACATACATACATACATACTTATGTCAGTGTGTAAGTATATCACAACATTAGTTAAACTAAACAAAATGAGCACAGAAACACAAACAAACATACAGATATACATATGTATGTGCTTGAATAAGTAAACAAAAAACCATAAATTGTCTCTACAAAAAAAAAATTATTTTGAATAAAAACAACAATCCACCCACACCTGTTTGTATAAAAAAGGGTATTTTTTTAAGCGTTTTATTTTTTAAAGAAAAAAAGAAAAACACCGATGTAAGTTTTTATATGAATCGATTTGTAAATGCTACCAAAAGTATTCTTTTATATCGATACATTTTGTCCAGTAATTCTCCATCTTTTTAAACTCTCCGAAAAGTAAGATTCGAAAGATATACAAAAGAAGCATTTTTTGCAAAAATGAACTTTGAATTGAATATTTTTTTAACTTGATTTTTTTTTAAATTTTCGAAACAGGTAAAAGTTATGAGCCACTTATGAATAATAAGGTGAATGCCGCATAAATTACAATACTCAGGAGATGACCTCTACTCATGCAAAGCATTGCGCTGGAAAATAGGTTATGGAAAGGAGGAAAAAGAGAATAATGGTTGTGGACATTCGATTTAAATTTTCCCACATTGAAAACGAAATCCAAGATTCAGCTTGGGGTTTATTCCTTACATGAATTGTTCGGCTAGAAAAGAAATTCTATCAAGGTAATGCGTAGAGTGATTCACTGACCGCAAGTGGTTGGGCTCTTAGCGTGTAAAACACAAAAACGGGTATCGGGGACAAGCTCCATAATTTCATCAGAGCACATACCACGGTGGCAATGATAAAATAGTGAAACACAAACCACATTGCGTCGATGCTCCAGTGAGTCAATAGACTTGAATACACTACTTACGCCAATGATTTCATGTATTCGCCCTATCCCATACGCTGCACGTTGGGGTTTTGTATACCAAAAATGGGAATTAATTGCAAAATTAAATTCAAAGAGAACCGAATAAGTTTTTGTAGTCGGTAAAAGTACACAACATTCCACTTCACTTGCGCAAAAATTTTGTTTTTGACAACTACCGTTATGTCACTATACATGTTTAAAGTTTGAGTTATTTTTCGTTTTCTTCCCGTGGAATATAAATTTCAAATTTTTGGTGTCGTATAAATTAGTTTTGAGTGTTATCTAAAGTGATAATTAAAAATATTTTAATGGAATGTGCAACCTCAGCTTAGTAAGATTAATTTATTATTTTTGTTTTCATGTGTAATTTGTATTAGTATTTTTAATTAATTTTCACACTTAAGCTTATAAATTAGTGAATTTCGGGAAATATGTCGATAAATAGTTGTGAATTAAGCCAAATTAAGAAAAAAAACGTTTTTTTTTTTAAATCCTAAAACTATTATGGCTTTCTAGATATAAGATTATTATTAATTTGTTTGTATGGGGAGTACCCCATCTCACAGTTCTATCCCGACAATTCCTAACTTCGAAAATCGGTCTCTTTAAGGGATATTAATAAAAAAAACTAAAATTATAAACAGGGAAAGTCACCACGAATTAATTCCCACTTCTGCCATTGAAAACTCCACTGTGCGCGGTCGTTTAGCTTCAAAATACACTTTTGGGGCGCAGGTGAATACATGAGAGTTGCATACAATTTAGGTGGTATACATAGTAAGAAGATCCAATGAAATAAAGTATATTTTACACTATTTTAAAACCCCGACGTATTATGTTTAGTTCATCGGACATCGCATTGGTATTCAATCATTATCGTCAGTTGGTGAGAACAAATTATATCACCACCTAAAGTTTTCCTCTTGAACGTTATTTTTTCCCTAATATTTACCACATTTCTTCTTTAAAATTAATCACCTAATTTGTAAATAATATTTTTTCAACTTAAGCCTAGTACTCTGTTCAGTTTTTCATTCGAAATGCTGTCAAACTACTCATAAAAATTTTGTATGAAAAAGTCATTTTACAGAAGTATTACTCTGTTTTTACTGTGGAAAAACATTGAAATATTTCTAGCAACATTTTACCAAAGCTGTGAAATAAAGCAAATAGGCATTTTTTCATTTGGAATGTTTTTGTTCAATTTTTTGTGTAAAATTTTGTAAAACAATGTGACATGTTTAAAAGCAATAAAATAGTGAAATTCTTCCAAATCGCGAGATTGACCACATAAATGTCAAATTTTTCTTGTGAAATAATAAATGTTGCCAAACATTTTTCAAAAATTCGTGCAGAGTAATAGGCTTAAGAAAGAATAATTTAAACTACAAATTAGGTGATTAATATTAAAGAAAAATTGGGAAAAATTTAATTTTAAACACCAGCAGAATGGAATGGATTTTCTAGACAGCTACGTCCATCATCAGCACTCTTTGTATCTATCTACTTTGGGTAGTGTTTAGTTGTAAGTATCATCTATTTAATCAAGCAAACTCAGAAAAATGAATACGAGAAAAACTGTATTCAATCATCAATCGTCAGTTGGTGAGAACGAGATCTATCACTACATGAAGCTTACCTCTAGTTTAATATTTTTACTTTTAATATATACCACCTTATATTTGTTGTTGCCTCAGCCAGCCTTCGGTTAGCAGTAAAAGCTACTTTTTGTTTATTTCTTTTCTCCCAACATTCGTTTTTTAGTTAATACCAATCTAGTATCAAACCCAACTCTGTTGGGTCAATATGATTGCGTGGTACTCTGCGCGATTTTTAATATTGAATATTTGAAATTTTATTATTTATTTTTGTGGAAAAACATTGAAATGTTTCTGACAACATTTTATCAAATAGAGCAAATGGGCATTATTTCATGTAGAGTTTTTCAAAAGAAACAGTTCTTGCTAACAAATGTTGCTCAACATTTTTCGCAAATTTAAACAGAGTCCTAGGCTTAGGAAAGAATAATTTAAATTACAAATTAGCTGATTAATATTAAAGAAAAATTGGGAAATTTTTTTTAACTAAAAAACCAACCAACATAAAAATCACCGTAAATATGTTTGCAAGCGTGAAAAGCAAGTGTTTGTTGTGGGAATACACATTATGAAAAATTATAAGCAGAGCAGAATAGAAACCAGTTAAATGCCGGGCATATTAGTGTTTGCCGTTCTGTGTTTTTTTTGTTTTATAATAGGAGCGTCTAAATTAAACTAAATAATTATAAATAAAATAGTTCAGCACAAATATTTAGGTTAGATGTACAAATGTTAGATATTTTATTCCATTTTATAACAAATTAAAAATCTTAAGCCAAGCGAAATCAATTTCTTTTATAATTTTGTGTTCTTAATGTTATTTATGTTTGTGATTTATTTTTATTTTACATTTTTTTATTTTTGTCCATTTGACGTTGTCGTGTTAAATAAATTAAAATATATTTCTATTACGTTCAGTATATCATTTGCTGCCAGTGCGTGGGTACAAAAGGATATTCAGTCAGGATATTTTTCCTATTGGAGCAGATTTATATAAAATCGTAAATTTAATTAGTTTTTTTTTATTTAGCAAAAACAATGTTTTATATACGTGTGTGTGCGTAAGTTTCTTTGAGGTGTTTAATATCTTTAGTGAATTGAAATTCGATTTGTTTGCTATTTTGTCAGCTAAAATATTTAATAGGGTTTTAATTTAATTGAATAGATTTTGTATTATAGAACGGAAACTTTACTTATTTGATTATTAAGTTAATCAGTAAGAATATCTTAAAGGTCAATTTCCATGCAATGTGAAAAGAGTACAATTCTTTTAAATATTATTTATGTATTAGAGAAACCGGATCCCAGCCAGTATCTCTGATAAAACATTACATTCGAAACAGATTTTCAAGCTTTTACATGCATTACTTCGAGGTACCTTTACTTCGATGTGGTATTCCTTGGATAAAAAGGGTATTTTATGTGTATAAACACACAAAAAATATAAACTGACCTTTTTCAGTTTGGCGCAAAATGTGTTTATATACATTTTTAATTTTTAAATACAAAATGAAAAAAAAATCATGAGGAGGGGAAGTTTAAGAAAGTCCAATAGCTTAAATATATGCTCGATATTAATTTAAGTGATATCAGAGGAAAGCTCTTGACTTCTAGGTTAACAATATTATAATATTTTTTTTATTTCACCCTAACTTAACTTTGTATAGTTTTTTTTTCAATAAATGTAATGTACAATATTCCTTTAAAAATAATCAAAAGTAATCACAATAAATCAAAAACAATCAAAAGTACATAATCACAAAAAATCCAAAATAATCAAAAGTAATCACAAAAAATAAAAAGTAATCAAAAGTAATCAAAAATAGTCAAAAGTAATCTTTTAAAGTAGTCGAACTCATTTTTGATTACTTTTGATTATTTTTGATTATATTTCAGTAATCGCAAGTAATCCTGATTATTGTTTGATTATTTGTAATCGTAATCAATTAGTAATCAGAAATTGTTGAATAGTGGATTATATAATCATTACGATTCTTTTTATAAAGTAATGTAATTGATTACTAATCGTAATCGAAATTTAACAGCTCTGCTTGATACCTCAATGATTTCTGGTAACTGTCTGTCTGTCTGTCTAGCCTTTTACTTTCCACTGTAATGATTCCAACCTGAAGAACGTTACATGTTGACATTCTTCCTCATCACAGAGTCTATGGTAATTGCTAAAATTTCTCCAAGGATAAGATCTCCACAGGATCTACATACATTTAATAAGTATGTGTTTGCCAATGGACCAATGCCTTTTTCCCGGCACAGTCTGCAAGCATTGTCATATTCGCTAGATTTTTACCTTGGCCAGATTATGCTTGAAATGTCCGTGACCTGCCACTAAAGCATTAACTGCCAATTATATGCACCCTAAATATATCCAAGCACCTTTTTGGTGCTCCTGCCAATTTGTAGTAAAAATGCCAGAGTCTTTAATGGGAATCGAACCCACACCACTAGACTAGCACACTACCTACTAGACGACCGAGGCACCCAAACAAATAGATTAGTAAAAGTACTAAGAAAGGGTTTTGAGGTTTGAAATCGGCACATTAATTGAAAAATTAAAATTTTAAAATTAGTAGACTAAAAGGTACACAGAAAAAATTTGTTGCTCCAATGAAAGGTTTTAATTAGTTTTAGACAAAAATTTAATTCAATGTTTTATTGATTCAATCCTTTATTTAATTCGAAATCTATTTTGTTCTTTCTTAATTAAGAATTAAAAAAATTAAAAAATTAATTAAAACTGTTTCTGAAAATAATTAAAACCTTTAATTGGAGCAAAAATTTTTATCTGTGTATAAAATTCTATGTCAGCACTAAAAATATGGTAAACTCATGATCAAATGATTATAACTACTTAAATTTCTTCTTTTATAATTCTGACATTATGTATAGGAATAGTATGTTGTTGATGAATCCATAGAATCAATCCAAAAACATTATCTATATTAGGGTAAGTCGATTGTAACATTGTCTTGTAAGTTTCTCCAGTCACTCTTTTTTTTTCACTCTGAATTTTCAAATCGATTGTGCCGTAATACATTATGTTACCAAACCCAGACCATAACTCTATGCTCTCTGTTGTTTTTTTAATTTTATTTATTGCATCTTCAAATATAATGAACTAATAATAAGTGTTCACATCTTAAAACTAAATTATACTTATCTATCTGTGCCCACACATGTTGTGTACATCCTGAAAATATTTTGTTCGATTTTGCTTTGAAAGTAATCCATACCAAATTTTAAGACTCTTACTTTTATAGTGCTTCACATATACGTATTTACTTTATATAAAGGTACTCATCCCTGAATAAAATTCTAAAATTTATATAAAACTCTAAAAATTACCGTTAAACTCTGTAAAAGATGTTTAAAATATTTTAATAACAATGCAATTCTACAAAGTAAAAATAGAAATGGCAGTAAGTTATTCATATTTAGTCATCATTTTAAAACAGCTCCATCTGTTGCGCAAACGTGTTTAAAATATACCGCTATCAAAAATAAAAGATGCCTTAAAGTATGCAGTGCTTTTAAATCGGCAAAAAAAAGTCGGCGTACTTTTACTGTTTTTCTCTTTATTATCTCTTGGATAGAAGGTATTTTTGCGGAGAAAAAGTATCCATTATTAGGATCAGGAAGCTAAGGTACTTCCCCACTTTGTTAAAATCCATCCAGATACGTATTTTCTTTATATAATAATTTATATAAAATTCTAAAAATTATTGTAAACCTCTGTAAGAGGTGATTAAAATATTTTAATAACAATGTAATTTCACAAAGTAAAAATACAAATCAAATACAAATTTTATTCAATTGGTGCCATCTGTTGTTTAAAATATCTCACTTTCAAAAATTAAATATGCGAAACCGTGTTTAAAATATCCCAGTTTTAAACCGAAAATTTCAGTACCTATAAACCGGAAATTGGGTACGTTCACTGCTTTTTCTCCACTTTCTCTTGGAAATGAGATATTTTTGCGGAAAAAAAGTATCATATATTGGAATCAGGATGCTAAGGTACCTCCTTACAAAATTTTGTGCAAATACTTTCAGTAGTTTTTACGTAATGCGATCACAAAAGAAAAGCAGATAGACAGACAGACGGAAATGAGTTACTATTTTATTATATGCATAGATGTTAAAAGTTAAAGGCAAGATGTCTCTCTGATAATATCCTAGCTATTGTCAAGTTATAATAATGGGCCTAAGTGTATCAGGAAAAGTGTAATTCTAGCAACCTTACCATCCTTGATCTAGCCACGATAATTAATTTGTAGCAACGAACATCAAACGTATGAGTAATATTAAAATTAATTATACGCCCTAGCCCCCAATTTTTAAATACTCTTAAGAATATATTTATTTAAATATTTTTAATCGTTTAATTAAAGTTTATACGCGATATTAATTTCTGCTTATTTAAAAACCTATTAACAACTGCGTGCCAATACCTTCCCATTCGCAATTATGCCAAGCCATTTGCCTTCAACCACAAACAATTTGCATTCGTCGTTTACCAGCGTCACCAACGTCATCAGACATTTTATATTCTATTTAACATGTTTAAGCGAGAAAAAAAATTAACTTTGACTCATAATTACTGGTAGTAATTACATTAACGTTTTTTATTTCATTATCCATCCGGTTGTCCACCTGTTCTTCTGTTATTGTTTTCTGTCTCCTCCAAAACAAAAACTCAATGCAACAATTGCTTATCAAACCAATCTCATCGAAGCCAACATACCGACACTTAAAACAAGTCAGGCGGCGGCATTCATTGATTGCACGGTTTTTTGGTGCACTTGAGTTTACTTGACTTTATACATTTGTCCATAGGAATTGTTAATTATAAGCACTATTTAAAGGAGGTTGGCCATAATGCGTGGCCACAACTATCCAACACATTAAAGATTTCTTTTTTTATTTTCACGGGTAAGAGTTTGTGTGTGTGTGTGTGCGTGTGTGATTTTTTAATTTTTCATTTGCTTCTGTGATCTTAGTATTCAATAAAAAAACGTTTAATGTGTGTAAATTGTCTGGACCACAAAAGAATTAAACTCAAAAAAGTAATTTTTAGGGTTCCGTACCCAAAGGGTAAAAACGTAACCCTAGTTTTTCCGCTACAGTGTCTGTCCGTTTGTCAGCGCCTTTTATCTCTGAAACCATAATAGATAGAGTCTTGTATTTAAGCTAACGGTGTGATATCACACAATCTTGGTGGCCAATCGACCGGCCTAAAACGTGAAATTATGTGGTCACCGAAATGTTCTCTCAATAATTCCATTCATTGATGCGATGTGTGGGAAGTTTCGCTCACCGAAATGTTCTCTCAATAAGTCCATTCATTGATGCGATGTGTGGGAAGTTTCGCCGTCTTGCTGAAATCAAATGTCGCCGATATCACGAGCTTAAATTTCAGGCATCATATAGTCGGTTATCATGGCACTATAACGGTCGCAATTGACGGTTACGTTAGCACCGGCATGATATTTAAAGAAAAATGGACCAATGATTCCACCGGCCCACAAACCACACCAAACCGTTGTTTTATCTGGATGAAGTGTCAGCTCTTCAGGTTGCTCTTCGTCCCAAATGCGGCAATTTTGTACATACCCATTGAGCCAGAAATGGACCTCATCGCCAAACAAAATTTGCCTCGAAAATGTCGGATCTTCTTGAAACTTTTATAGAGCCCATAGAGCGAAGAAATTCAGGCGTAAGTCTTTCCATTATGAAATGCCAAACAATACTAAACAAAAATAACATGACAGAATAACACGACTCACACGTGATCTGTTAAAAAAAGGCTATTGGAAAAAGTACCTCGAATGGATCACTATATTTAAGTAAACGATTTAATGAATAGAATGTCAGCACAGAACGTTCGGACATTAACTTTCATTTTAATTTCCCTTTGTTACAATTTACTCAACATTTAATATTCACATCACATAAATTTTACTGTTCTTTTTTTTAATACATAAAAAATTTATTTATTTTTTAACTTATATTTTTTAAAATTTTTAATTCCAGTTCTTTCTATCAACAAGTGGCTTATTTGTTGGTAGCCGACTTAAGCCGTTTTTATTTCAGAATTTAAACACCTTCACTCTCAATTCTATTTAATATTTCTACTTTTAAAAATGGTTAATGCGAAACTCTCTTGCCACTTGACGATTTTATTGCTGTCATTATGTTTTATGGTGGTTAAATGCAGTCTAGAGCCCACAGATCAATTTATTGATAGTCCCACAGATACAAGACAAGGTAAGTAGAAAATGCTTATGTGCTACATTTAAACATTTAATACATGACTATGTTTGGTGTTAATACAATAAAAATAGCAAATAAGTAACAATGGTAAAGGAATGTTATTTTAAAAAATATTTTCTATAAATAAAAAATGAAATTTATATGTAAGTTTATTAACAAATAAATTAATTTCTAAAAATTTTTTTCCAATTTATATATAAAAAGAAAGTTTTTTATAATTTTTAAATTCTAACTGATTTTTTATTTAATTAAGAAAAAAATATTCTGTGAAATAATTTATTAAAAATTTAAGTACTTTTTGTAAGAGTAAAAGAGTACTTTCTTCCACAACCTCCTAAACTTTTATCGATTTAGAAAGTCTTTCAAACTTTATATCTGTTTCTTGTTTTTAACATTGTAAACAAAGTTTGGTACTTTTTTTACATTTTAAGTCCCAAATAATTTTGTTACAATATCAAATATAAATAAAGAGTGTATTTTCAAATGGCTACAACTTTTCCTAAAATAATATATAATGCGGGATAATATAATTTTAAATTAAAAACTTCTTTATTAGATAAATAACTTTACGTCATTTGTGTTTGAATATAATTGCTGCCATGTAGATGTTGCCTGCTAGCCGGACTTTAATTTAGAAGTCTACTTTTCGACCACATTTTCTAGCATATCAGGTCATATCTCGGCAATGGGACCCATAATGTTATCTTCCTATTCATCTAAAGTTGCTGGGTTTTCACGAACATCAACGTAACCCCAGAGAAGAATCTTCGTGACTAACTTACTGGACTATATGGCAAAATGTGCTCTGTAATAAGTCTACCCTAAGTAAATAGGTTAATTTTGCGACGATGTTGCGGTGTCTGGCGAATTTCTGACGGATTCTGCATACCATAAATACAGCAATTTTACTTATTGATACAAGGATTGCATAAAACATAAGCCTTATCTTTGCACAATTTTCAAACGTTCATCCTAAAGTCGCAAATAAACAATTGCATAACGCAAGTTCATCTAATGGGTGTGCTCATAGCTCATGAGCAAATGGTCATACTCGAACACAAACTAGGTTACTGAACACATGTCTACTCATACCATATTATAAGAGCCCCCGCAGACTGCAGACCTTTTTTCGGCAGAAAGTTTAGTCGGGTTGACCGAGAGATTAGTTTAAATGGAATCAGGAAGCCCATCAACTTTTTTTATCGGCCGATACGATACTGATCAAGAAGCCGACTAAACTATCTGCCGATAAAAAGTCTACAGACTGCGGGGGCCCTTAGTGAGCAAACCTTTGTTCGTATCATAAACACAATCTACACTAGTGAGCGCCGTGTTTACTCATCTCTTGTTCGAAACATTCAGGGTGTTATTTTTTTTTAAGTTGTGAGGTTTAGTGCGGTTTTAAAATGAACGTAAGTATTGTTGTTAAAATCTTCTTTGTTTTTTGTTTGTTCACTTGAACTGTGTTCATGTTTTCCCCAAAGCATGAAACTGCTTTAACTCGCCCAAGTTCATTATTATTATGTTCAACATTTACTCTTACTTATTCAAACCTGCTTATGAAAACTCATAGCATTTAGCTCGCTCAGTTTCGCTGTTTACAATTGTCCACTCTTCGTTACTCGTACTCAATTCAATGGAATATTTTAATCAACGTCTTATGAGCTTCATTTTTTGTGCTCATGCAGTGCTTTAAGAGCTAACCAAACAAAGCACAAATTAAAATAAAGATGACAGTTCAATTGCTGTCGGAAAATGAAAAACACTATTTTTTTTTTATTTTAACACTGTACACTGCATATGATTAACTGTAATTTAAAATAGAAAATGTTTGTGTAAATCATGGGTCTTATTAAATTACAGAGCAAGAAAAAAAGTTCTAAATGAAACAGCAAATAAGAATGTTTAAATATTAAAAAACCAACCAACCACCTTGTAATTAAAAACAAAAAAACATTATTTTTTAACAAGTTTCTGTTTTTTTCTCTCTCTCTTTTTACTTTCTTCTGTTTCTATCTCTATTATGTAATTCAAGTAGATGCGCTAACATTGCACAAACGACCATCATTCTTTGTTGGCAGTCGTTATGGCAGATCGGGTTCATCAGCGTCAGGTTCATCAGTGTTTGCCACCTCAAAGACACGTCGCTTAAATGTTGTACCACGTAACGATAGATTTTTCTTGGGTTCACGTTACGGCAAAAGAGCGGGTATGGATTTTTTACAAAGTAACACAAACAATTTTAATAACAAAAATACAAATACAAATACAAATGATAATTCTATACTTGTACCACTGTTATCGACACCGTATGAACAAGCTTTGATTTCAGAAGTTTCAACTGGAACACAATTGAGAAATAAGCCCATACCACAACAGCAGCCACAACAACAGTTTACTGATGATTCCAATATAATTCACATGCTTCCACAACAAACATCATCATCATCTTCTTCATTATCTTCATCCGAACCACCCTACGGCTATATGTCATGCGTTTATACTGGACTACAAAATTATTATCGTTGTAACAGCATGTAAGTTAAAAGGTTAGAACATGACAATTTAAATATATTTTTTTTAATTTTTTCTTTTCGTGTTTTCTTATCTTTTGTACACCGGAAGTTTAAAGGTTGTGTACAAAGTAAAATAAAACGAATATTAAATACCCTTCAACATACTATTTGTAAAACGAAATATAATTAGATTATATAGGAAATAACCAATAAATTTTTGCATATTTAACGAAGTTCTATTGTAGATCCCTGTGTTTTTGAACTAAAATTATAAATCTGTATTTGTAACAATATTTTGAAAATATCGAAATTCAGTTCGAAATTTCGAACATATTAAACACTGTTTAATATGCAATATTATAAAGCATTAAACACATAGACAACAGCGGCTACACCGCTACACAACTACAAATGCCGTTGGCTACAATCGTCGCCGTGTAGTCAGCTACTGAATTATGTTGAAGACGACAGCTACATACTTCAAAACTGTGAAAATATTGTAGAAACACATATTTAACTTATAAAAAAATTACTTTTTCAAAAAATAGTTTTATCATATCAAAACAAATAAATATATTTGCTTAAAACCTTTTGATTGTAAATGAATTTGTGTTTTTAATTTTATGACATTTTCCTCTGTTGAATAAAATAAAATTGTCGCAAACAAAAATAGAAATTAGCCTAAGTTAGCTAAAGCCACAACGGTGGTCGTGTGTGTAGCCATGTAGCTATGATGTCGTCAAAATAATCGTCTTCATATAAACGTTTATATTTTAATTTTGACAGGTTGTAGTCGGTATCCTGCTGTCGTTTATGTGTTTAATGCTTAAGATTTGAAATAAATTTTGATTAAAAAAAAATATTATATTTAAATTTTAAAATTCGTAATTATGTTTGAAAATTATAACATTTTTTTGAAACAAAGTTATTTGTTTCAAGTCAGTTGTACGGCAGTTGAACATAGATATTTCCTACTATTTTTCGAAAACTTAAAATTCCATTTTTATTTAAACAATTCAGAGTGTTATATTCAGCCAAGTAGCTGCACACATTTTCCCCATATATACTCAACAAAAAACAATTCTAAAAAGCATTGAATATACTCCCTACTTGAAAGTGAAGCTACCAATCAAAATCCTAATGCACTCTCTACTAATGGTATCACATTGAAACCACCAACTCGGAACCAATTTTTGTCAGTTTGTAGTCGCTATTCTGATGTTGACTATGTATTTAATGCATCTCGGTGAATTGGTTTTAAAACAGAGATCTCATCTCTTTAAAAAAATATGTATGTTACTCTATATACATATATTCTTAATATGTATTAAAAAATATGTTATGTGACATTCATGATTTTCATTTCCATAGAAATATAGATTTTTTTTTAATATTTGAAATATTTCGAAAATCGTTTGTAAAAACTTTTGCAAAAATTTTTTGTAAAAATATTTTTTTTGAAAAATTTTTTTCGAGAATTTTTCTGTACAAATATTTATTTCATCATATTTTTAAAATTTATTTTTGAAATATTTTTTAAAAGATTTTTTGTAAACATTTTTTGGAAAAAAAATTTTTTTTTTTTTTTCAAATTTAGGACCTTCCTACAAAATACTCGTACATTGGGCTAGAATGGTCAGACTAAAGCAAAAAAATCTTTAAAAAAATTCCTGATATTGAATCCCCCCATGTACCTTTTAGCTGCTCCTGGTTACCAGTGGGCACCCTGTGGGTCCATTGACTACCTCTATGTGTATTGCTTTCTATAAAGGCTTTTAATACAAATCAAAGCAGTAAAACCTTACCAACATAAATACAAACAAAAATTGCCCCTCGCAGGTGGTTATAAATCCCCCTAGATCTGTATGCACTCCATGCGATCTACTGGTCGCTGTCTAATATTATTTAACAAAAAAAAAGCAAAAGAGAATCATTACAACCGAAAAAAATAAAAAAAAACTGAAAAAATGTTTTAAAAAAATATAGGTAGGCTTGGTGTTTTCCCCGCTGCCACGAATTGAGTGGTCTGATGTTGCTGAATTTTACTAGCGAAATTTTCGCAACTATGCCTGGCAGAGGGTGTGCTTAAATTATCTGTATCTCTTCGGGTACAGACGAACAGATGAACAGACGGACATTGCTATATCTTTACAATAATTTTAAGATTTTTAGTATTTTATATAAATTTTAAAATTTTATGGACGGATGTCTTAATTATTATTTGCATATGAAAGGAAAAATTCTAAAGGGGTCAAATCGCAGCTTCGGGCGGCCAATTGACGTCGCCAAGACTCTGTTTTTGCTGTGAAAAAACATTGAAATGTTTCTGGCAACATTTTATCAAAGCTGTGAAATAAAGCAAATGGGCATTATTTCATGCGGAATTTTTCTAACAACAGCCAGCTGATCACCTGACTTTTGTTAACACTTGTAAAACAATGTGGTATACCTAAAAGCAATAAAATCGTAAAATTCTTCCAAATCGCGATATAGACACCACATTTTAAATGTCAAATTTTCCTTGTAAAATAATAAATGTTGCTCAACATTTTTCACAAAATCGAACAGAGTACTAGGCTTAAAGTGGCGTTTCCAGCAACATTTTCGTAAAAATGGGCCAATGATGCAAACACTCAAAAATTAACAGCAAACTGACACTCTTAGTGGATGCATTGGCTTCTCGAGTTTTTTAGTTCCTAGATGCCGCAATTTTGTTTATTGACAACATGGGCACCGACATGAAAATGAGCCTAGTCAGAAAAGATGATTTTTCGTACAAACTCCATGTACGATTAGATATTCTGCAAAGCCCAGTATTGTGTTCAGTTTTTAATGGGGAATGCTGTCAAATTACATAAATAAAAAATTGTTGCAGAAGTATTACTCTGTTTTTACTGTGGATAAACATTGAAATGTTTCTGGCAACATTTTATCAAAGTTGTGAAATAAAGCAAATGGGCATTTTTTATTTATGTGGAATTTTTCAAACAACAGCTTTTGCAAACATTTGTAAAACAATGTGGTATACTTAAAAACAACGGTATAGGCACCACATTTGAAATATCAAATTTTCCTTCTGAAAAAATAAATGTTGCTTAACATTCCAACAGAGTACTAGACTTAAGGCGGGCAACGAATAACTGAGTGGTTAAACATCATGGGTACAAATTTTGGCAAACAACAACATTGATTTATGAAAATCCATGCCGCAAAATGCCACCCCCGGGGGTATATTGCATTGTTGACTTTTAACACGGGGCCTGAAACTGAAGGAAAAGGACCTGACCAGTGTCCATACGACTGGAACCACGGGAACCGGTGACCCCACGGCAACTTTCCAACAGTTCCTGTGACGGGTAAGACCCTTCGCGGGGTAAGTGCGGATCCTGGCAAATAAGCAGACCCATCCTGTCGTATTTGATATCTAAAGAGTCACCTAGAGTGGTCTTTGGGTCATTGATAACTCAGATTTTGTGTCCCGAACAATAAATTTCGGGACATTCGCCCATGATGCAAAATATTGTTTCTTCCTTATTATATACTTGGGAGCTAAAGGGTGTTTTTTTATAGAGGTATAGAACTTTAATATGGCATTACTTTTCAAGATGGCGACCGATTTAACAGCTGTAAAGTGATTTATTCTCAGTTTGGTTTGGCAATTCATCATGAATAGACTCACACCTGAACAACGCTTGCAAATAGTGCAATTTTATTTCAAAACGAGAAAACCGTTGTTCCCGATTTTCATAACCGAATTTTGTTTAGCGATGAAGCGCACTACTGGTTGAATGGCTACGTCAACAAACAAAACTGCCGCACTTGGAGTGAAGGTAATCCTCAAGTGTATGTCGAAACACCGCTACATCCAGAAAAACTGACTGTTTGGTGAGCTTTATGGGCTGGTGGAATCATTGGTCCGTACTTTTTCAAAAACGATGGTGGCAATAACGTTACAGTCAATGGTGATCGGTATAGAGCCATGATTACTAACTTTTTCATTCCTGAATTGAATAACCATTATGTCCAGGAGATGTGGTTTCAACTAGACGGCGCAACATGTCACAGAGCTCGTGCCACAATAGATTTATTGAAAGACATGTTTGGTGACCGCCTAATTTCACGTTTTCGACCTGTGAATTGGCCTCCAAGATCTTGTGATTTAGCACCGCTAGACTACTTTCTGTGGGGCTATGTAAAGTCATTGGTCTATTGACCATTTGGAAGACAACATTCGCCGTGTTATTGCCGATATACGGCCAAAAATGTTGGAAAAAGTCATTGAAAATTGGACGTCCAGATTGGACTACATCCGCGCCAGCCGTGGCGGTCATATGCCAGAAATGTAGTGCCACAAGATTATCTTTCGGATAAATAAAATTCATGTCAATCGAATAATTCATCGTTGTTTTATTGCAACTTAAAGTTCTATACCTCTATAAAAAAACACCCTTTATAATAGTACCTATTGTAGGAAAGTCCTAGCCTACTAGCATGTACATTGATCGCTAATTGACTCATTACCACTGTCAGCCGAATATATATATATATATATATATATATATATATATATATATATATATATGAGCCGAATGCTTATTTTTATAACACGACCACAATTTCATAGCGACCTTACAACTCTCCGGTTTGTGACATTTGAACTCAGATCTTTGAAGCCTGTACTTAAAACTACTATTTCTAACAGCGCAGAGCGGTACTCCGATCGATACTGCATTGGAGACTTTTTAAATAGAACCAGCCCTGGCCAGTCTATCTGCCTATTTATTTCCAAAGAAGCCACGTTGTGGATGAAGCCAAACTAGGATGACGTCAAGCATGACGACCCAGTCTGGATAACGTATCCTTGCATTGGCCTACGAGAATTGAAAGTGAGGATGCGAAACATCGGGTCCTGCAACTACTAAATGTTTTCTTAAGTTTAAATAGGGAAATAAAAATATAAAAGGTTTTATTTTCATTACAAACAATTTAACTAAATTAATACTAGCAGTCTTAATGTTGAAGGGTATTGAATTGAATTGTATTTAAATTTTAAGCGATTTTTAAACTGTGTTATTTTTTGCACTCCTACTCTCTATTTCCAGCAATTCAATGTTTAACTTCAAAAATTCTCTAATTATTAATAATGATGACAATGAAGTTTACTCAGCTGATACTACTCGTGCTGCTCTTCTTAATAACGACCATGATGATGACACTGATGACGATAATCCTGATAACGAGAATGATGATAATGATGAAAGCGATAAAAAGTAAAAAGTATAGTTTTTCTCAACAACAGCTACATAAATAAAAAATATACAAACACACACACTTACCCACACACATACACACCATCAAAAGCCATATTAAACTTCCATACAATAATATGAAAATACAAAGGATAAGCGAAACGCAAATACCATTTTAAACTAAACAAATTAAAATCCTAAAATAAAATTTAAATATTTAATAATCATGAATGTGCTGATTTTTGTGGTATAACATTGAAGAATGTATAAATATTTTAATAAAATTGTGTAAAAAAAAACTAGAATTAAAATTTAAGTTAAATTCATTTAAAACAAATAAAACAGGGCTGGATAAATTTTAATTCTAGTGATTATAAATCTTTAGTTTATTTATTGTTTTTTCTTGTATATAGTTAAATTTTAAATCTAATTCATTTATACTATTGTTATAAAATAAAATTAATTTACACAAAATATAATGAATAATTGCAAAAAAACTACATAATAAACGATATACGAGTATAAAAAGATTTATGGTTTAATCAATTAAAATTATTGAATGTATAGCAGGTATGACATGTTATTTCCATAGATTTTACGAGTGGCTTTGTTAAAGCAAATTGCCCGAATATTCAATATTAAACATACATAGATATACATACATATATATATACACTACTTTTTATTGTTAGACATATTTATTAACAATAGAATATAAATATTAATTTAAATTTAATTATGTATTATAAACAAAAAATAACAAAAGTTAAATAAAAATTTATGAAAAAAGTAAATAAAAGCCGGTGTAAACAGAAGGAAAAAAAAAAGCACAAATGCTTAATAAAGCAAATCAAAAGAAAGCAATTATTGGTGTTTTTTTTTAATTTTTTTTATTCGGCATTACCGCATCTTACATACCCTTCATAGTGATATTGCCTTACACGGAGACGGAGACGGAGACGAGCCATTGTTTTGTTTGCACATGAACAAATCGTCGCACAGAGGGGTATTTTGCCAATCTAGCCGGACATTAGGCCAAAAATTAATTTTGAGAAATGTAAAAATTAAAGTACGCAGCTCGACAGACAACATAATTCTGCATCGTATAGTGAATTTTCAAGGCGTTTGCTTGAGGTTTGTTGTTTTGGGACACTGTTAAAGTCAGAAAAGTTAAGTAAATCGCATACGTTTTTATTGACTTTAAACGATTTTGAGAGGTTTGCAATATATTTTTTGGTGGCTAAACGAATAAAGATTTTGTATTGATTTTTTTTTTCTGTGAAAGGGTTTATTAGTAGCTAATTTTTAGAAATTTTTTTTTTTAATTTTTAATGATAAAAAATTACGTTCAAAATTAAAAAAAAATTTTTTTTGTAAAATTTTTGGTCAAAAAAAAAAGTGAAAAGCTTTTTAAGAGTGATCTCCATCGCGATCCCAAAAATGTTATATATCACTACAAAATTTACGATCTCTTCTTTTATGCTGTAAAAAAACGTTGCGCATATTTGCGCCATTTTTTTGCGATTTTTTAAAATTTTACCTTTTTATGTTATTTCTTATCTTGGATAGGTAAATACGAGTAAGAAACCATTGTATATTCATAAAATGTTTTGGTTTTTAATAGCTGAAGGTAGATGTTTTTTATTTAAATCATTAATCTAACACTGTTATTACCTCGACAAAAAACAATTTAAATATCAAAAGAGATATAGACGTACATGCCCTTTTTTCGGACTATTTACTTTACACGCCAGAATTCGCCTATTTAAGAGCATATTACACCTGTCATATAAAATGTCAGTGAAAAAATGGCAAATAAAATCTAATGCGGACAAAGCCATTATTAACGCGAGGAAAAAATAAACAAAAAAAATTTAGAAGTGAATTAGGGCTAGTAGAGTACCGAAAGCTGGATTGGGAAACACCAACGATGGTAACACTAGCAGAAGTTTTTTTTACAATCCTGAATTAGCTGCAGAAATAACTGTACTTAACGCTGAAGAGGATTCAAATTCGGAAGAGGTCTTTGAAGAATCCGACGAAGAAGAACCATGGCACTCATCATCATCTTAGTGCAAAGGAGAAATTGTTTTAAATAAATTAATTATTATAATTTTAAATAAAATTTATCGTTACAATCATAAATAAGTTATTACTATAAATAAATTAATTATTTTCCAATAAATAAAATACTATAAAGTAACAAATTACAAAAATATTTTTTTAAGAATATTCTTGGGAGGCAGGGATTGGTGAGGCATTGGAAAGCTTAAAAATGAATATTTTTGGGAAATTGGCAAAAAAAAATAAATTTTTTTTTTTTCACTAGGACTTTTTGGGGGTGGGATTGGAGGAATACCTCCCCCTGCCCATACAATTAAATTTTTATGGTTTTAAGAAGTATGTGATCTATTTCTTTTAATAATTGCATTATTTTTTCTAATAATTTTTTATTTCACCGCCCACAAAAGGGGGCGGGGATAAAATGGCATTTAAGAATCTCTTGTGTCCAAATTTAAGTTTTTGAACATTCTTTGACCTTAAAAGTTGTAATTGCTAAACAAAATGACGGGAAAATCAAAAAAAACTTGGATTTTTCAGAGGTAGGATTAGTTCCTCCAAGGGAAACTTTTCTATCCTTGATCCGATTTTTCCCATTTTATAGCATTGACCATAACAGATTTTTCTGCAAAGCTTCATTAACCTAGGGGCACTCAGTACATTTTTAGAGCCAAAAAAAGTAATGTCCGGCTAGATTGGTAAAATATCCCTACGTGCGTCGGCAGAATAGGGAACAATAAATTTTGCATATTCCGACTAAACATGATTTTCTGTTTGAATGTTTATAGCATAGCAAATAGGATTTGTACGCTTGATCAACAGATGGCGTTCTTTAAACGTCAAACTTTCATACTAAAAACAGCATTTGATGGCAGACACCGTTGTGCGAACAAATATTCGAACAATGCTGTTTTAACATGAACATAACATCGACAACGACGGTCTTCACTAGAGGATTTGATGTAAGCACAGGAATTTGTTCAATGGTTGAACAAATTCATGGCTCGTCAAGGCGTAGTGTTAAGCTGTTATGTTTTCACAACACTATAGGTTTTAACTTATTTATGTAAAATTATAGTAAAATTTATAATATAAAGGGGACCCCTTTGGGAATGGAACCCGGCTGTCCGTCTGTCACCGCCTTTTATCTCTGGAACCGTAATAGGTAGACTCTTATGTAGACGCTCTAGCAACAAATACTAAAACTTATAGGGTGTTCCGATAGAGACGTGTAATTCACGTATATGTGTTTATTTCTTGAACTGTAGGAGGAATACACTTAAAATTTGCAAATAGTAATTAAAACTTAGTTCGCTATATAAACAAGTATAAAAAAAAATAAATCTAAAAATTAAAGGGTGTTCCGCTAGTGACGTGTTTTGGCTAAGTTTTGAACCATAATAGGTAGACACTTGAAATTTTCACAGAAGGTGTATAACCGTGGCCGCTATAGCAACAAACACTAAAACTTATAGGGTGTTCCGAAAGTGACGTGTTATTTGCATTTATGTCTTTATTTCCTGAACTGTAGGAGGCCACCACCTTAAATTAATGGGTGTTCCAATAGCGACGTGATTTGAATGTATAACGCCTTGTTTTTTTTTTTTTTTGAACAGTAATAAGTAGACTCTTGACTCTTGGCCGCTATGACAATTACTAAAAATCAAAGGGTGTCCCATCGGTAACATGTTTTTCACTTATATTACCTTGTTTTTTGCACCGCAATAGGTATGCTCCTGATATTTTTATAGAAAGTGAATTACCATAGCCGCTATAACAAAAATTACTATAATTTAAACGGTGTTCCGATGTGATCCAATTTTGGCGAATATGTCATTAATTTTTTAAACGTGAATTTACTTTATACAGAGTGTATAAATATAGCAAAAAATATTATAAATTAAAATTAAACGGTTTTGCGAAAGTGACAAATATTTACGTATGTAGCGTAATTTTAAACCTAAACAGATTAAGTATAAGTATATATATATAATACATAGCAAGAGCAAATAAGAAAACCCAAAATGGAAGGGGTGTTTCGATAATGACATGATTTTGCATATAAAATTTACACATATTATTTTTTACAATATCAACTATAATAACAAGTAATGAAAATAAATTTATTAAGAATAAAAGGGTGATCCCGAAATGTCGCGAATTTAAGGAATTGGGCCCTCTATTCTAACGTTATAGGCAGACACTTAATATTTTTACAGGGTATTCAATTTTTAAAGTTGTACTGAACGTAATACGGAACCCTACGGGTGTGACTCTAACTCGCACTTTACTTATTTATTTTAACCCAATACCAACAATTTGTAGTCCAATGTTGCACGATTGCAATAACAAAACTTTCGAAACTATGCCTGAATACTTAATTTTTTGGTAGCTTTTTTGGGGCGTGGACAAAATTGATTTCAACCCTACAAACAGAGGGGCATTGTAAAATTGACTTTTAAGGATACATAAAATTGTAGAAATAACAAACGGAACGACATCTGTAGTGAAGAGTATACAAAAACAATTAAACTTTAACAGTGTTCCACTTTCTTAACGAAATATTAGGGCGGTCCAGAACAACCCAAAACAAATAATAAAAAAACTTGCTTTTTGTTTTTCAATTAGATTATTACAAAAACCGGTCCTTTAATGAAACCGGTTGCTGTATTAACTGAAATAATTAATTTTTGTTAAACCCGGTTTTAGATTAATAAAACCGGTTTAGCGGTTTTATGTATACTTTTATATCAACAAAAAACAGTTTGATTTTTTTTTATATAGATTTATTTAACAAAACATTAATACAAACAAACAAATTCATATATTATGAATTTTTTTTATTTTAATGACCAACTCTTATAAGTAATATAGCCAGGGTCTATCAACATTCAGGAACCTATACCTTTGCACCAGAAGTAGGCGCTTCCAACAACCATTTTAAACGGAAAATGATTATGAAGGGTATTTTTTTAAATTCTGGGGGTATTACAGCATCTCTGAATGGGAGAATATATCCCCGAAATAGTCTTTCTAAGCCAAGGGCTGGAAATAAAAAAATGCATTAAATTATCCAAATGCTCGTTCGAAGATTACATGGAATTTAAGATATTTTCTTAACTTGAATTTTTAAGTAGGAAGGAATAGTAAAACTGCCTCCAGAACTAGATTAGATTTTTTTTTTTTTTTTTTTTTGTTAAATGGACTTTTTTCTTAAATGGACTTAGGACACTTTCAAAATAATATGCTTTGAATTTTTGTTAATTTATTAATTTTTATAGTAAAAAAATATGTTTGGATAAATTTAAATTCGAATTTAAATAAATTGATTAGATAGCAAAATTAGGACTTATCCATTTTTAAAATTACAGTTCAAATAACAAATAAAAAATAAACAAAAATTCATTTTTCTCTATTCCATTAAACTTTTAAATATGAATATATTATTATTTATGACTTTATTTTTTAACCCTTTTTTCCGGCACTAATTGCTGAATAATTCCAAAACTAAATTATTCGGCAGTCGGATGAACCGTTCGCGAGTTATGATGAAATATTTTAATGTGATCGCTTCATTAGCGGACTAATATTTGCTACGTCCCTTAAAAAAAAGAGTATTTCTTTGCAGAACAGTGTAAGTTAACACTCCCTTCATAATGAAATTAAATAATGTATCAGAAGTAAAATCAGTGCATATATAGGGATTTGCATCCCAAAAGAGTAACGACGAAAAAGCGAAGTTGGTCAAGCCACACCGTCAACGGCGAGAACTATAGGTCGATAATTACCAACTTCATTTGGCCTGAATTAGATGATATGGACGACAACGGTATGTGGTTTCAACAAAACGACGCACATAGGGGTATTTTGCCAATCTAGCCGGACATTACTTTTTTTTAGCTTATATTGGCTCTAAAAATGTACTGAGTGCCCCTAGGTTAATGAAACTTTGCAGAAAAATCTGATATGGTCATAGGCTGTCAGTGCTATAAAATAGGAAAAATCGGATCAAGGAGAAAAAAGTTCCCTTTGGAAGATCTAATCCTACCTCTTAAAAATTAAAGTTTTTTTTTATTTTGCCGTCATTTTGTTTAGCAATTACAAAGAATGTCCAAAAACTTAAAGTTCGACTCAAGAAATTCTTAAATGCCATTTTTAGCCCCGCCCCCTTTTGTGGACGGTGAAATAAAAAATTATTTGAAAAAATAATGCAATTATTAAAGGAAATAGATTACATATTTCTTAAAACCATAAAAATTTATTTTTATGGGCACGGGGAGGTATTCCTCCAATCCCACCCCCAAACGTCCCTGTGAAAAAAAAATTTTTTTTCCAATTTCCTAAAAATATTAATTTTTAAGCTTTCCAATGCCTAACCAATCCCCGCCTCCCAAGAATATTATTAAACAAATATTTTTGTAATTTGTTACTTTATAGTATTTTATTTATTGGAAAATAATTAATTTATTTATAGTAATAACTTATTTAT
This sequence comes from Phasia obesa, assembly GCA_949628195.1. NCBI lineage: Eukaryota > Metazoa > Arthropoda > Insecta > Diptera > Tachinidae > Phasia > Phasia obesa. The sequence continues at coordinate 108,911,309 of OX451219.1, forward strand.
GATTGTAACGATAAATTTTATTTAAAATTATAACAATTAATTTATTTAAAGCAATTTATCCTTTGCACTAAGATGATGATGAGTGCCATGGTTCTTCTTCGTCGAATTCTTCAAAGACCTCTTTCGAATCTGAATCCACTTCAGCGTTAAGAACAGTTATTTCTGCAGCTAGTGTTACCATCGTTGGTGTTTCCAAATCCAGCTTTCGGTACACCCGCTACTAGCCCTAATTCACTTCCAAATTTTTCTTGGATATTTTTTTTTCCTCGCGTTAACAATGGCTTTATCCGCATCAGATTTTATTTGCCATTTTTTCACTGACAGTTTATATGACACGTGTAATATGATGTCAAATAGGCGAATTCTGGCGTGTAAAGTAGATAGTCCGAAAGACTATATCTCTTTTGATATTTAAATTGTTTTTTTATAGGTAATAACAGTGTTAGATGTAATGATTTAAATAAAAAACATCTACCTTCAGTTATTAAAAACCAAAACATTTTATGAATATACAAGGGTTTCTTACTCATATTTACCTATCCAAGATAAGAAATAACATAAAAAGGTAAAATTTTCAAAAAATCACAAAAAAATGGCGCAAATATAAATAAAATAGTGATATACAACATTTTTAGGATCGCGATGGAGATCACTCTTAAAAAGCTTTTCACTTTTTTTTACCAAAAATTTTACAAAAAAAACTTTTTTTTTTAATTTTGAACAAAATTTTTTATCATTAAAAATTAAAAAAAAAAATCTAAAAATTAACATAAGTAGCTACTAATAAACCCTTTCACAGAAAAAAAAATCAATACAAAATCTTTATTCGTTTAGCCACCAAAAAATATATTGCAAACCTCTCAAAATCGTTTAAAGTCAATAAAAACGTATGCGATTTACTCAACTTTCCTACCTTTAACAGTGTCCCAAAACAACAAATCTCAAGCAAACGAGCTGCGTACTTAAATTTATACATTTCTCAAAATGAATTTTTGGCCTAATGTCCGGCTAGATCTGTGCGACGATACGAGTTATCTCATGTGGAGATGATGTAAACTGGGCAGCTTTAAAGCTTTTTCTTGTAGACTTTTCTTAAGTCACAGGTCTAAGGGAATAAGAAAAAAACCACGGTGGCTCTCAAAGCCATTATAATCCATGTCATCGGTCATATTATGCGGTGTCATAAAATAGTAAACATTTCTGATGTGTGCCACTCAGCAAACCGAAGCCACAGCGAACATTTTTACGATGCTATAATGAATACATAATGGCATCAATAGGCTTATCAAACTAATAATTTAATCTATTTTATTTAAATTTATAGCGCCTTATGAAAGACCCTGTAGTAGAAAAACCTAAAGTTTAAAAAGATAAAAATATAAGTACTGGGGGACTGAATCTTGCAACGAAATAATCAAACAAACTCTTAATTCAACGTGTTAAGTTTTTGTTATAAAAGTATATTTTTATTAATATGCACAGTAGTATTTAAATATAAATAAACTTTTGTAAAATGTATATTACAAAGTGTGTATTAAAAAAAACAGTTTTGAGGTAATCATGCCAGTATTATAATTTTTCAGCAACTAACACGTAACATCTTGGAGACAATTCCTCATCCATTATTTTTTCATAATGAACATTGATTTTAATGTTCATTTTTAATGCTGTCTCCTCCATAAAACATAGACGATCGTAGAGCACCACATTTTCACAAAGTTTCTGTATTGAGAAAAAGAGAATGAAAGAAAAACAAATATTTTTACATGGTTAGCAACTAGAAAAAATACTGTGTCCACCTACATAGTTGGCTAACTGTTATACGCAAACTTATAATATTTGTTTTTAATGTCATTAAGTTTAGAATGTTTTTAAATTGAAAAAGTTGTTATAATCGATCTTTTCACCACGAAATCGAAAATTTTTGGTAAGACAACACTACCTGTGATGCTTTTTTTTTGCCTGCAGAAAACGCTCAGAGTTTTCCACAGGAAACGAACCCACAACCCCGAGACTGATAAGACTAGCCCGCTACCAATCAGTCTGTCATCTCAAAACCGTTATTTAACCCAATATCTTAAATATTACTAAAAAAAACGAAATTAAACAGATAACACTTAAAAACAACTACTACACACAGTGGGACAGAATAAAAATATTTTGGAAATAATTTAGCCAATTCTAAAGGAATACACCGACATGAGCATAGCAGAGGCGTATCTGATCTTAAGTTTTGACACTGGGTACCATCCATTAACCAGGGGTGGGGCTATGTGGTCTCAAAGTTGAGAACCACGCACCTGCAAATTTTTTTACAGCTTGGCATTTCTTTCATTTTTGTTCGATTTTCAAAAATAAAAGATCTAGTAATACCTACAAAATAGTGCTTTTGTGTGTAAATTATATTTTAAAATGAGCGAGTTATAAGAATTTTAGAAACAACATTTTTTGAGTACAATTTTCAGAAAATTTTTTTCTCGTAGTTAGGTGGCAAACTTTAAAGTATTGTGGAAAAAATTCAAAATTTTATATAATCTGAGTTTAAAACTGGACACTTTACCTAGCGTTAAAACTTAAGCTCAGATACTGCTCTTCTATGCTCATATTAAATTTTGGATCAATCGGCCTAGCCATTATGGCTGAATTATTTCCAAAATACTTTTATTCTGCCCCACTATGCTATACAGAATTGTGTGTTTATGGGACCGATGTTTTTTTTAGCAATATTACAAGCAGTTAAATGGGTACTAGATCTAAAATACAAATATGTATTTAATCTGTATTTAATTTTCGGGAAAATATAAAAGTATTTCGTTCTAAAATAAAAAGGTGCTGTAGCTGAAATTGTTAGCACGTTGACTACTAAGAAATGGTCACGAGTTCAATACTCAGCCATGGCAGCATCAACTTTTCTGATATGTATTAATTTCTCTTTATAATAATGCATATCACAGCGCCCTCCTTCGCCAGTATTACCACATAGCACTAAATCGCCGGCGAAGTAAAATAATTATAAATTGGCTGTGCTAGCTTCAAATCAATTCGCCTAAATACCACCAAAGGCTCTTGCAACACTGTTCTAAAAATAATCACAACGTGCAATTGCAGTGTTGCCATAAGCGAAGCTTTACTATCACACTAACCATCTGTCTTATCTGCTACTATCCCTTTCCAAAGGAAGTAACACAGTTAATATAGGCATTAATTGCCTCTTAAAAAAAAAAACACCAACTAAAATTTTCAATTTCGAGTGCCACGGTAGTGGCTAGTAGGTAGTATGCTATTCTATCAGTCTGGGGGTTGTGGGTTTCGATTCCCACCAAAGACTGAGTGTTTCACTACAACGAGTAAAGGTCTTCGTTACTATGCTCGATAATTAACTAGGAATATAATTTGTAATTGTATTGTAAAATTTAATTAAAAATTAAAGACCAATTGGGTAATTCCACGTCAAATCAACAAGGCACTCAAAATGACTACTTCAGATTTTATTGAAACTTTTTTTATATTTATTATTAGACTCTGAATCCAAACATAATATTAAAAGAATTTTATCTCTTATAGTTTTTTAGCTATACTGTTATAAAAGTGGGAAAATATCGCTTTTTTGCATATGCATCGAGGATTAAATATATTCTAATTGCAGTTCTAAAAGCCCTAGGAAGTTGAGTAATAGCTCATTCTAAAGGGAATTTCATACGCTTTAATTTGATATTAATCATGAAATAACCAAATTTTTAAAAAAAATTTTCTTAAATTTAAAAAAAAAATTCTTAAATTTAAAAACAAAAGTTTTATAAAAATCTTGAAGATAGAGTCTTTTAATTTTTTTAAATTTATATACATATGTTTTTTAATATGGATTAGTGAGTACATCATAGAAATTTAAGAGTGGGACCATGGTGGGATCAGAAGTTATGTTAAAAAAACTTGATTGATATGAAATTAAAACATATGAAATTCCCTTTAACATGAGCTATTACTCAGCTTCCTAGGGCTTTTAGAACTGGAATTAGACTATATTTAATCCTCGAGCGCATATGCCAAAAAGTGATATTTTCCTATTTTGATAACTTTATAGCTAAAAAACTTTAAGAGATAGAATTTTTATTAAATTATATTTGGCTCCGGAAGTCAAATAATATAAATAACAAAAGTTTCCAAAAAATTGGAAGTGGTAAATTTAAAAACAATTTTTTTTTTTGTTGAATTGACATGGAATTACCCTATTATATGAAATATTAAAACATTTTCCACTTATAAAAATAAAATCTTAAAAAATGTTCTACAAATAAAAAATCTCCAAATAAAAACAAATCACTTACCTGCATGGATGTCTGCAAGCATGTTAAACCCTCTGCCAATTTTGCACCATTCGGATATTTTTCAATTATTTTTAAAAATGTCTTGCTGTGATGTTCTGACCAGTCCACTATTTCATTTGTTGACTTGCATTTCAAAGCATAAAAACGTCTAAAGGTTTCAAAACTTTCAACTTGTGCGGCAGACAAAGAACTTAAATCAATTTTGTCGGCTTTACGTTTAACAATCACTAATTCCCTTTCCTCTTGCTCCAGGATCAACAATTCTGCTACAGCTCTTAAAAACATTTCACTACCATGTGCTTGATGCTCTAACGGGGAGCATTTGCTCCAACGTTTTAAAGTTTGTTGACAGGCTAAACGTAAAAAGGGGCGATTTAAATACGTTGTAAAAGCTTCATTAGTGACAGCATAATTAGCACTGTCATTGCGGTTGTCTTTATGTTTGTCTGAAAGAACTTTTTTAAGGCTTTCACTTATGGGGAAATTTTTAAACTTTAAATTTGCACTAGAAACACTAAAAGCAGCAGCAGCATCATCATCACACACCACCTGTAACTTATGATAACAACATGGCATAATGATGAGATGTTGTACTTGCGGCAGTTGGAGAAAGAGTTTCATGGAAGTTATAGTTAAGTCAGCACATGCATGTAAACCAATTATAACCATCTTTGTGGTTGTTTGCTCTGGAATATGTTGATAATTCAATTTAAAAACTTCCTCTACTGTTTTTACAATCAAATCCTTAGAATTCTCTGTGACAAGTTGTTGTCGATATTGGATGGAGTTGATGGCAGTTGGCAAATAAGTTTGTAGACGTTTCTCAGCGGCTTCCACACGATATGTGTCGGCTTCTAAACCTAATATTAAAAGGTTGTTATTAAGTTTGTACAATAGCTGACTCAAGTAGCCCAAACCAGAACCAAAATCTATTAACACATATTGTTGCTGCCTCTGATTTTCAACAACATTTTTCTTTTTTTCTAAATTTTCCATTACTTTTGCCGCTAATCTTTGTATCTCATGTTGTTTCTTCACATTTATCTTTTTAAGATTCTCCAATTTAATTGGATTTTCTACACAATTTACTTCAGTGTAGGCCTCTAAAGGTGTTAATTTTGCTAACTTTTGGCGAAAGTTAACTAAAGCTTTTACATTCAAATTAGCTAGAGGCTCATGTACATAAGGAAATTTATTTAGTTCGTTTGTTTCAATTTCAAGAAAATAATCTTGAAATACTTTTGGCATTTCACCTAATATGCCGGCTTTTAAAAACTCCGTGTTGGCTTCTCTATAAATCCATGAGTTTTGTTTTAAAAATTCGTTCACTTGGTCAAAGTATACCATCGAATTTTTGAAACCATTTGGAAGAGACATATCTGAAAAAACAATTATAGAAAATTAATTCAAATTAAACATTCTTTTCTAATGAAAAGATTTATGTGCGGTTTCTGTATTACAGGCGAGCGGCTCGCCTAAAAAAATTTATATAGGAATCACTCAAAAAATTGAGTGCTTTTCATACAAATTTTCTAGACGAGTCGCTCGCCTGTAATACAGAAACCGCACATTAAGATTGGAAATAAAAAATTCGAGTATACCAAGGGCCGATATTGAATGTGAACCACACCTAAACAGCAAGTTTTTTTCTGCATTTATTTGGACATTTCTCAATTTCAGACTAACTCAATTTGAACCATGGAAAGATACACAATCGAGCAACGCGTTAAAGTTATTCAGGCTTATTATGAAAATGGGCGTTCAAATCAAAATGCATATCGTGCACTTCGTGATTTTTTCGGTCAATTTAATTGTCCAAATGTGCATACAATCGACATAATCGTGCAAACATTTTAGTAAACCGGGCCTGTCGAAGATGTGAAAACATCAGTGCATGCTCGTACTGCAGAAAATATTGCTGCTGTTCGTAATAGTGTGGCTGAAGAGCCGTCCTCAACTCAACTCGTCGTCGTGCCCACCAATTGCACCTCTCACGCTCCTCGTTGATGAACATTATACATAAAGACTTCCATTTACACGATTACAAGGTGCAATTGACTCAAGAACTAAAGCCTCTTGATTATTCCAAACGTCGTCAATGGTCAGAATGGTGGCAAGAAATGGCAACAGTGGATGATCAATTTTCTAAGAAAATCATCTTCAGTGATGAGGCACATTTTCACCTCAATGGATTCGTCAATAAGCCGAATCGCCGCATTTGGGCGTATGATTCCCCAAAAGTGATTGTCGAAAAACCAATGCACCCACAAAGAGTATTTTTTTCAAAATGAGGCCGGTCAGGCAGTTACTGTGAATGGTGTTCGCTATCATGAGATGATAACGAACTTTTTATGGCCTGAATTAGATATGTGGCAATGGATCTTTTGGACTACAAATTCAATGGCCGTGTTATCACACGTGGTGGCGATATAAATTGGCCGCCAAGATCATGTGATTTGACACCGTTGGACTTCATTCTTTGGGGTTATTTGAAAGAAAAGGTGTATGAACAAAAGGTATATGTTAAGTCAGCAACAATCAAAAAGCTAAAGGATGAGATAATTCGGCACATTAACGGCATATAGCCTCAATTATGCCTCAGAGTCATCGAAAGTTATCTTCGAAAATTGATCATCCACTGTTGCCATTTCTTGCCACCATTCTGACCATTGTTCAATTGTGTATCTTTCCATGTTTCAAATTGGTTCACATTCAACACCGGCCCTTAAAATTTAACCACCCGATACATAGAGAAGTTGATTAAGCGATGTCCGATGTGTTCGGTTTGAAATCAACTTTGCCAAGGCACTAGAAGAGATACAGAAAATTAAAGACTACCAATCTGCCAGGCATAGTTTCGAAAATTTCGCTAATGCAATTCAGCAACTTCAGACCATTCCAGTTGAGGGTGCAGGCAAAAAACCATGCCCACCTGTATTTTTTCACGTTGTTTTTATTTTTTTTTTTTCGTTGTAATGATTCTACTTTGCTTTTTTGTTAAATAAATATTAGAACGCGACCTATAGATCACATGGACTGCATACAGATCTCGGGGGATCAATAACCCCCTGAGAGGAGCGATTTTTGTTTGTTTTTAGGTTGGTAGGGTTTTTCTGATTTGCTTTGTATTAAAGGCCTTTATAGAAAGGAATACACATAGAGGTAGCCAGTGGCACCTTGTGGGTCTATACAAGATGCTACTGGAAACCAGGAGCAGTCAAAAGCCCCCCAATGTGCTTCAGTCTGGCCATTCTAACGCAATACAGATTGCAAGAAGGTCCTAACTTTTACAAAAAATATTCTGTAAAATTTTGACAAAAAACTTTGTATAAAACTGTTACAAAAAATTAAATAAATAAAATAATAAATTTTTTACAAAAAAATTTTTCGATAAAATTTGTACAAAAAAATTGTCGATAAAATTTTTACAAAAAAAATTCAATAAAATTTTCGATGAAATTTTTACAAAAAAATGTCGATAAAATTTTTACAAAAAACTTTCGATAAAATTTTTACAACAACTCGATAAAATTTTTACAAAAATTTTCTGTAAATTTTTACAAAAAATTATACATTCTAACGCAATATAGATTGCAAGGTCCTAACTTTTACAATAAATATTCTGTAAAATTTTGACAAAAAACTTATGTATAAAAGTTTTACAAATTTACAAAAAATTAAATAAATAAAATAAATTTTTTACAAAAAAATTTTCGATAAAATTTTTACAAAAAAATTATCGATAAAATGTTTACAAAAAAAATTCAATAAAATTTTTACAAAAAACTTTCGATGAAATTTTTACAAAAAAATGTCGATAAAATTTTTACAAAAAACTTTCGATGAAATTTTTACAATTTTTACAAAAAATTTTCTGTAAATTTTTACAAAAAATTATACATTGGTGATGTAATTTATTGTATATGACCTTATCTATCTCAAATTGGAAATGAAAGGGTGTTCCTAAAATTGATAAATTGTATGTACATATATGACCTTATCTTTTTAACCGTTGAAGTTCTAACAGGTTGTATTACTGTCCAAAATAAAAAGTAATAAAAATTAAAGGTTGCCTGCCCCATGGGTGAGTTAATTTAGCGTATAATACCTTATCTTTTGATATATAGTAGATAGACGCATAAAAATTATAGTGTATGTGCAGGGTATGCTGATATTGCTATGCTAAAACAACAAGTATTGTAATTAAATTGTGTCCCGATAAAAGATGTATTTTCGTGGAAATAGTTTGCATACTCATTACTTCTCTGTCCACTACAATAAAAACAAAAAATTACTTCATGTAGTTATGGCGTATATTGTTTGTCTTTTATTTTGTTTGAATACTAGTGCTTACGGATTACTCAATTTTATTAAGTGGGTTTTTGCAAGAATTATTATTCTAAAAAATTATTAATATTAATAAATCTAAAACCAAGTGCTTATAACAGCAACTTTTTAATAAAACTCCACACATAAATTCTGGTTTAATATTGACGTTATATTTCGTTTATTATAATTTCTATGTATTTAAGTAGTATTAGAAAAAACAATGTAATATTAGACATTTACAAATGTCTAGTATTATTATTAAAAAAGTCTAATATTAAATTATTTTTTTATCGTGTGAAATCTAAAAAATAATTTATTTATTAACAAATTTTATTATCGAATATTAATGCTGTAGAACTATCAAGATTAGAAAAATGTTCAAAGAGACAAGTTTAATAATTAAAAATAAACATAAAAGAAAATTACATTTTCTTTTTTAAATATTATTAACATTATTTAATATTAAGAAATATACAATAGAACATTTATAATCGTATGTATATAAACGCAGATAAGTACATACTAAAATGAAATATTATTCTTTTTGTTTGTTATTAAAAAATACATTACAAATATTTAACATTTAAAAAATGTTACAAAGAGGAAATGTTTAAAAATAATATTTTTGAAAAAATCGACAGTTTAACAAAAAATAAAATCAGTTAGAAGTTGAGAGTTAATAGTTAAATTACAAATTTCATATTTAAATAAATCTATTGAATAGTCTTCCATTTTAATTTGGTAATAGTTTCTAGTTCTTTATTTTCCGGTCCCAATATACATTTTCCATAATAGGCGGGAGGTGATTTAAAGTATTTCTCAACGACTTGTTGCAATTCGTTCATTGTTACGGCCAGCATACGAGAACGATATTTTAAAAACATTTCTTGTGAAACACCATACAAAAAGTAGTCTATACCCAAATTACCGGGTGCTATAGGAGCATCTAATTGTTGCAACACGCCCAATTTGGCTTCAAACAAAGTTTGTTCGTTAGTTTGCGAATTGTTCTCTTGCAGCCATTGATATGTGTTATCAAAGGCATCGAGGGTTTTTGTTGAATTGGGATCACGGTAACTGAAAAAGCTAAATATGCCGTCAGAGCCGAGTTTAGCACCGGCACCATAAGCACCATTTTGCTCTCTTACTACAGGTAGCAGATATTTGGCCGAAATTAGTTTAGCTAAAACTCTAAGCGTAGGATGATCGCGATGTGTATAGGGTACGGTAAGCATGGCCTTGGCACAGTAGTTAACTGGTATATTCATAATAAAATGTTGACAACTGGGATCTAAAAGTTTTACTTTATTTTCGACTTTTTTAAATGAATGTTCGGGCAAATCGTTAAGGAACTTTTCGTAGTGTTTAATAAAGCTGGGATAAAATTGATCTGAAATATTGATGGCTGTACGCATGGCTTTTTTATTGAATAATTTATTGCCCAATGACTTCAAATTGGACATAATTTGTTGTGTGGTTTGTTTTTTAACATACTCTTTCATGTATTCTATGTGTTCAACTCCCGCCAATAATGATTTTAATCTGGCTGAATCGGTAACCAACCCAGCACAGGATTGCATGGCATACAAATGACCAGAACTGGCTATACCCACAGTTATACTGGACATGTAATTATCAATTAACATTTTAACACGTTCCTCGTCGTCCATTTGATAATTCATTAAAAGCTCTTTGCTCAAATCAAACATTTCTGGCACATTTTTATCCAAAGCATGTGTGGTCATGAGTACGCCCAAGTTGTATGTTTTGCTGTCATAAATGTTTTCGGCAAAATGTAGTTTGAAATTAATGCCAGCAGTCTTAGAGAGTACAAGTTTATCAAATTCTCTAAAGTCGTAATTCTTAGTACCCATATCGTTAATAATATTGCAGAAGAGGGGTATCAAAAGGATTTCTTTTTGTGTCAAGTTTGTGCCGTCAAAGTAACATTTGAAATATGAAATTTCATTGGTTTGTACATTGCACACCTGCGTAGGTACCTGGTTAATTTTTACAACTTCGATTGGTTTCAGTTTGGCAGCTTCCTGGACATCACTTAACTTTAGGCAAGGCAATATATCAAGATTTGGTGTGGCCTTTTGTGCTTCTTCTAATTTTAAACCATTCTCATAGATCTCGTTTCTCTTGTCATGATCCAAGGCCATAATCTTTTGTTTAAGCAATTCTAATTCAGCGGTTTTGAAATTAACTTCGTATGCATCATCCGGAGACATCGTCAATGTCAATCTGTGAGTGTTATTAGCAAAATACTGGCCAACTTTCTTTTGCAAGTAGTGAGGATCACGCTGTAATTCCAAACGGAATTGCGAAATCATATTAGAAACTCTTAAGTTTTCTACTACGTCGCCTTCGTGATTCCACAAGGGAGTCGAATTGAATAATAGGCCCAAACCAAATTGAGGAGATTGATGTTTCAGCGACAATTCAATGTTATGCAAAACGCTTTCAATATGTTGCTTATCGAAACCTTTTTCCATTACCTGCTTTATTGTACCATCATATAATTCCTGCACCCGACCAAATTCATCTACTTTCAAATCCTGCAGGCCCACACAAAAGAAAGTATCCTTTATTTGAGGGTCAAAACCAGTAGTCTGGTTATAACCGCCAGAAAAATTAGGTTCTATCAAATTTCGATAGAAAGGTGAATTAGGTCCTCTCACCAACAACTCCGACAGAACGTACAATACAAAAGTTTCTTTTATGTCTGTGACATCGGACATTAAAAGAGCAATAGCTATTTGGTTTTGTTTTTCAAAAGGAGCTCCCATGTTATCAAAACGACTCGAAATGTGGACATTGCGGGGTGCATCCCATCTTTGCTGATTTGGTATACGACTGTACGAGTTATCAATGTGTTGATATTTACTCAAATATTCCTCATTGATGTAATTCAAGGTCTTGTTTAAGTCGAAAGAGCCATATGTATAGATTCGGGCATTGCTAGGGTGATAATATTTACGATGGAAATCGACTAGGTTGGCATGTGTTAATTTAGGTATTTCTAAGGGATTGCCACCCGAAACATAGCCATAGGTATGATCGGGCAATAGATTATTGAGCAGATTTTGTCCAAACACAGAAGCATTTTCTGAAAAAGCTCCTTTCATTTCATTGTATACTACACCCTTGATAACGTACTCCGATTCTCTTTCTTTTAAATTGGAATGTTCCAGACGCCAGCCCTCTTGTAGAAAATCGAGATATTCTAAATTAGGTCTAAAAATGAAAAATAAAACTTTTGAAAATAATTTATATTTCAAATTTAATTTAGATAATGTAAATTAGGAAAATAAATTATTAAAATGTTCCTCACTAAATTAATGTGTAGCAATATTTTAACTTGAACTTAAAATGAAAAAATAGCTTTTTTTGAAAAGCAATAAAAATATTTGTGTTGTTAAGGCAAAAAAAAATTAACAATAATGCCCGAAATATCTTTAATTACAGCAGCAAATTGAAAAATAACGTCACAGAGTTTTAATAAAAAGATGTATGTTTAAAGGGCTAGAAAATGCTTAAAATATATTTCCACATAGCAAATTGAAAGTGGTTTCATTCCGAAAAATTTTTCGTTTTACGTTTTCTATAGAAGCAAAATACGGAATCAATTCCACTTACGAACGGAATTTAGCTCTGTGACATGGCTTATAGTCTGTTAGGCAACGAACATATTTTATATATTTTGTCGACTAACTGACTTCTTTACCGGCTTAAGAAATCTCTCCAGACAGTATAACTGTTCCAAAGATTAAAAAATAATTATAAGGTAAGAATTGTTTGAAAACATCCTAAACAAATAATTTAAAAAAAAAAGAGTTTTTTATAAACTCGAAAACATTATTTAAAAACCAGTAAATAATAAAACTATTGGAAAAAACATACAAATAAATATTACCTGAAAACAGCATCTAAATAAATTTTTTGTAGGTTTCGGAAATCGGTTTCGTTCATTGAGGAGAATGGATACATTGTATAGTCCGGACCAGTCATAGCATTCATAAATGTTGCCACTGAACGATTGAGCATTTTGAAGAAGGGATCCCTTACTGGATACTTTTTCGAACCACACAGAACACTATGTTCTAAAATATGAGGCAGTCCAGTCGAATCGAATGGAGTTGTGCGAAAGTTGATCGAAAACACATTATTGGCATCATTGCGATCCAGATACCATAGTTCTGTACCAGTAATCAAATGACGGAAGGTATAAGACATTATTCCAAACTCGAGTACCTGTTCGGTGCGTACACATTCAAATCCTTCATATTTTTCACCTTCTTTGAATTTACTATTCATTTGTGTAATAACTGCAGGTGTTTCCAAATTAATTTTACCCATGGCAGCAGGTCGCATATCCTGTCCAGTACTGACTATTTTTGAGTGAATTAGTTTTTGCCTCATGTTTTGGTCAAAAACCGGCTTTACTATTTGTAAACGTTTCCACATTTTTCTGTTTCTTTGTCACAACTTCAACTTGTATTTAAGTTAATTTTCCGTTTTTTAATTCTTGTTTCTATAAAACAAAACAGTCTATGATATGTTTATTTTATTTTTTAATCTTTTAATAAATTTCACAAAATACACACAGTTACATCAGCGCGACATGTTAATAAAAAAAATTATTTTAATAATTGAATGACTACCGCTGTTTTATAATTTTTATTTTGCCCAAATTATTTGCAAATCAACATTGCATTTTATATTAAATGTAGCTTTTACTTACCTTTTTCCGGTTACTTTTTAATTATTTATACGATTGCTCTAAAAATAAATGTGAAAATTTTAGTTGGAACATGGAAAAATTGTAAAAACAAAAATTTCTGAGATTTTGAGACGGACTCATGGAAATGTCATATGGTTGAAAAAGTTACCATATTGTTTAATTTAATTGATTATAATAAGGTGACCAGAGATCGCTATTTTCAAAAACATGAATTGAATTTCTCTGAATTTGTAGTACATACTCTATACATAAACGGTTTTTTATAGAGGGCTGATATTCATTTTACGAAAATTTTGAAGGCATTTTTTTATTTAGTTTTTTATAAAAACAAAGTTTTTCATAAACACAAAACTGGAGTATATTTTGCACCAATAATTGTAGTGTTCAATAACAACTAAATTCACTTGAAATAGAAATTAAAATTAAATTCGTAACTTTTTTTGGTAGAAGCTATAACCTTTTGAAAAAATTGTGTTAAGGAAGTATATGTATTATTTTAATTATGTACATATGTTAATTTCGATTTGATGTAATTTATAAGTTCTTACACTGAGTTTACATTAGACAACGCTGTCATGACAATAGAAATACATACACACTTTTTCACTAATACATGCATACTTTCTCAAATATCTCAACTACTGGATTGAATATTTATAAGACAGTAAATAGGACAATGATTTGATGTATGATGACAATACTTCAATATTTGTGTATAAAAAAAATTGAAAAAGGGAAAAATCAAAAACGTAAACAGTGATTTCACGTATGCCGACAATAACTCAAATTTGTGTGTAAAGAAATAAATCAAAAAATTTAAATGAATTGTCTTAATTTTTGTCTAGAGTCCTATACTATGGAGACAATTTTCAGCATTTTTTACAACTAATACATATTCTTTTATTGTCATAACATACGAAGGTGGTTCACTACAAAAGTTTTGAGCTTATACCCCGATTTTCGCCGCTGTGAATGGTTATATTGTTTTATTGTTTGTAAAAAACTATAAACTTGACTCTTAAATTCTCAAACATATTTTTTTCTTTTTCTTTGTTTAAATTACTTTTTATTTTATTTATAAAGTTCTATATTTCTTCCACTTCCACAAGCATTTTTATTCAATTCGCGCAAACAACAAAAGTCAATAAATGACAATCAAATGTGACAGTTTATATTCTACATTATTTTCTATTTTTTTCATTATTTCTTGCAAATAAGTTTGAACATACACTGCTGGGGACAGAAGTTAACAGTTAAGTACATAATTATTTAAGTACATAATTATTAAATTGATAAGCAGACAAAGTCTGTAGAGGCAACAAGAAAGTAAAGTATGTTTAACTGTAAGTAAACATACTATACTGTAAGTATAACCTGATTCATCAATGTTCTTATGGAACAAGCATGGTATTTTCGACTGTGTAGTATTTAAAACAATGTCAATGGATACATCAATCTACCTCGAATTTATTTACATTACTCTTGCATATGTGCAAAAGTAAAGCGGTCTACCCACGATCAAAATGCTAGATGTCAAACTTTTGTAGAATCATCTATATTGGATGAACCTACAAGCATTCATTTTTAATTTGATTTTATTCTGTCAATATCGTGCTGCAATTATCGCAATGTGCAGCACATTCCTTATTCCTTTTGTAATCATAGAGATTTCCATCCTGATGTTGTTTTTATAACATTGCAATAAAATTACATAACTAGGTTTATTATATTCTGCATTTCTTACGTATGAAACTGGAGGCAATGACCGGTAAACGTAAATAAAATCCAAGATTTCTTTATTTTTCTTCCGACATAAGTAAAACTTAAAATCTCGTTTAAAATTAAAAAAAACTGAACGTGCTTGAAAAACAAACACAATAAACACATCAAGCAAAAATTTTAGAAGTTTCATCCAGCATCATGTAACACATACAAATATATTTTCACAAATACTACTATAATGCTTGATGATTATTTTGACCGTGTCTAGGCCACTTAAAACAACATACTTGGATCTTTTCTTATTTTTGTTTAATTTAGTTTGTAGCAAGGCGAATTCATACCAGGTAGAGTCGATAGCACAGCTGATTGTTTTTTTCTCTCGTTTTTTTGCTAATGTTTTGTCAAAAATACATTGTTTCATATCTGCTAATCTAATGTCAAAGTTGTTGTTTTGTTGTCCTACTGCTCACACCTGGTATGAATTCGCCTTGGTCCATCAAACTTCATTTCAAAGTTGATTTGCAAAATCTTTTTAAAGTTTTTTTTTGTTAAATTTAGCAAAATAGAAGATTTTTCAGTTCTATTACTGTATTCTTCACTTTTCACTCGCTATAAACTTTAATTAACTCTAAAATAAAATGTTTCTCCTCCATTTTGATTATACCGCGTCGAAAAAAGTAATTGATGTTGTCGCTAAGTAATTACGCGCACACACATCAAACTACCCTCAAATTTTTACAACGCACATCAACCTACACGTGTGGGTTTTTTTTTCACTAACACAATCAAAAAAACACGAGTTTGACGAAGTAGTTATTGTGTGGCCATGGCGCTTTAGTACAAAAACGTATCATAGTGTAATTATAAAAGTACCTTCACTATTACAATTTCTCATCTCCAATTCTGGCGTCTTTTAAATTGCTCAAAGCGAATTTTCTAATTCGCCTGGTTATTGTTGTTTATTTTCATTTTCAAGCAAAACAAATATAAATTTTTTAATATTTATTATTTTTGAAATATTTTTCAATTAAAAAATGATGGATGATTCTGAAAACTCCGAAGGTACTGGCATGCGTATGTCGCTACGAGAAAGACCACGTAAGCTACATGCTGAACGAAGACTCCGCGAACGTTGTGATGAATTAAAGTTCCTGGATGATTTCGAGCCGGATAAATCAAATCGTGAAAAGCGCAAGTTAAAGCGTAAACCACCAACTCACGCCCGCAGTCTATATGACGAGTTTGGTAATATGCGTCACAATGGTATGGATGTTTGTGATTGTATGGATGATGACTGTCCCGGCTGTTGGTATGAATGTGAAAATTGCGGCTCGACCAAATGCGGAGTACAATGTCGAGTAAATCGTAAATTTTTCTATGAATCAATAACATTTGATGGCAAAGATGCAACAATTAGAAATAAACATTTTCCAACCAAGTAATTTTGTTTGGGACTGTAAATCTTTCTATTCTTGTTAAGATTTAATTAAAAAACATAAATTAAGAATTATACATTTTAAATTAAAGATTATATAAAAACCATTTTAAGAAATCATTGGGACTTGTATTTCATATAAAATGTTTAAAATTAAATAGATATAAAATTGATGGAATTTAATAAAATAGACATTTAAATCCCAGTAAAACTATATTAGTTTAACAACCAGTTTATAAACTTGTTAAAAGAGTTGGTACTTAAACTCTTTTAGCTTTGCGGCTAATTATTGCAAACCTCCATTTAGGGTAGTTTTAAAACTAGTTCTCTAACTCAAAACTATCACTTTTTTAACTAGTTATTTTTCAAATTTTACGGAGCAACTAAATATACATAGTAAAATTTAGAATAATGCTAAAAATTTGTTTTAATTATTATCACATCATTATTTTTTCCAACATGGGACCCTCATCGAAACAACTTTTTGCGGCTCACGAAGCTGAATAGCCTACAGATACGAAATATGCACAGTTTTACATCAAGGATAAAATACTGTTACGTTTTGGCCCTTGCGAAAACAGTTGATCTATACCTATATTAAAACATTCAGCCTTATTGTGTAGGGCGTTGTCGTATAAAAAACTAGGCGTTTTGAAAAATGGGTATTGCCTTAAGGCCATGATTCACTATCATACTCAGTCGTACGATCTATCAAAAAATGCATGTGTGCTCAAAAAGTATAATAGTATGGCCTAGAAATGTATGTGTGTGACACACTTTTTGACAAGTCGTACGATTTGATAATCTTTTGAAAAAATTCATAAAATATTGTTTTTCCATGCGATCAGAGTTGCAAAAACTTGTTTTGTATGATAGTGTGGCATCTACAACGCCATTTTGAAACGATTTTTTAAGTAGGACAAAATTCCAGTCGTAAAGTAGCTCTGGGTCGGAAAACACGTGCGTGCGTCATTGTCATTATTGCTTAAAGTCAATCAGGCCGTCCTTGCTTCGAGTGGTTTGCATCTCGTTCTCACACTGGCTGATTGGCGTCCTCGAATAGCTGTACTACGGTACTATTATTGGTGGTTGTTTAATCAGCCACGTGTAATCGTTTGGTTTTCGTTTATAACCTCTGCAGATTTTGGAGGAAGCTAAGGCAATCACACCCTGGCGCTTTGGTTTCGTACCTTTGCCATTTACCAATTTTTTTGGGCAGAATCCAAAAAAAAAATAGGACAAAATACTGTGTGATTTTTTTGTGATTAAATCGTACGATTGTGTAGGATAGTGAATCCTGGTCTCTAGTCGTTAACGTCAAAACATTCGACTAAAAATATAAATTGTCATATAATTTCCAAAAACCCTAAGTTACAAAAAATTTCAAATCGAATTTTTGAATGATTATTGTGCACCGTATCATGTTACATGTTCCTGCAAACTTTTACAGTCCTACAATTAAAACCAAGGTTCTTATGCTTAAGCTTAAACTGGAAATTTGGAAAAATGTTGGTTAATTTCATAGTTGGGGGTAGTGTACTAATTCTGCAATCTTCACTCACACTGAGTGATATTGCAAAATTATTGGATTCATTTTTTTGATTTCTAATGGTGACTGCAAAATTTGCAGCCTCAATCAACATTAGTGATAGTGAGTTAAAAAATCTTTGCACTAAAATTTAATTATTTTGATTTCAAAAAATGCCATCAGCAATATATTGCAACTTTTTTTTCTTCACTCAAGTTGATTGCAACTTAGAAATTTTGCATTCAATTTGAGGGTCAATTTGAATTATTATTATTTTTGTGCACTAATTCAAAAGTGGAGAATAATACTTCATTAAAAATACAATCCAATTTATTTTATATTTATTAATGATTATATAAAACAGTAAATTAATTTATATAACATAAACACACGAGTATGAGCATGTAGGCCTTCAAAAATTAATTTAATTAATTTAAAGTTTAACAAAATGGATACCAAAAAAAGTAAAATTCAAAAAATTATTTGCAACAAGCATTTCATAACTGCTATCACCAAATTTTTTTATCTTCCACTAAAGGAAAACAAACGCTTCACTGTTGCAGAAGAAGGTCAATGCGTTTTGAATTTTAAAAACATTTGCCTAATTACTGGATACTTGTAAAGACAACCCAATTCAGTCTCAAAATCCAGTAGAGAAGTATTTAATTCTATTCGTATGCTATCATTTTGTTCTACTGTTGAAGGATCTAATATCAAAGATATTAGAAGACGCGTTATTTAAACAATCGTTTTATTTACTTTGTCAATTGCACTAAAATCTAGGAATCTAACTTACCTAGTAATGTTCGAACTGACTTTGAAAATTTTTATGTAACTTATATAGTATTAATAATTAATTTGTTACCATTATGTACCTTGTTTCAATACTGAATAAAAAATTCATTCCGTTACATAACTTTTATATCTTTTGGTGTAAAATATTTAAAAAAAATCGAATTTATTTCAAAATTCTCATGACCAATCAGTTTTGAAAGTTGATTAATAGTATGAATAAATGCAGCTTTTTATTGATTGCAAGTAAAAATTTTGCAATCAATTGAGTGAGTGAAGAATTCTTGCACTAAATCTGCGTTGCACTACCACTAAATTCTTTTGATTGCTTTTTGCAGTTTATCACTAAGCTGCAAAAAAAAAAAATAGTGCAATAATTTCTTTTGCAATATGATTTAGTGGTAGTACAATGTTGATTTCAATCAAAATTTAGTGCATTACCCCCATCTATGGTTAATTTATTATATTAGAGAGTTTTTTTGCTCAATCTGTAAAATATTTTCAATGTAACTTAAGGCTTTCTGGTATTAGTTTATTCAGAAGTATTTTCTTAAACTATTCTGGGTTAAAAATGAGGTGATTTGGTCGGATATTCTTTGATTTCTTGATTTTTTTAAATTTTTCTGGAAAATTTTTGTTTGGTTTTTGATCTACTTCGCTAATTAGATTTGTTCATAATTTGGGTTATTACAATTCATTTCTTAAATAAATTCGGGTGGATCGATCGGAAAAAAAACTATAAAATTCATTGAAGAATACTGCAAATTTGATTTTTTCAGTGAATCTCTAAATGTAATCTTTTCTATAATTTTAGAAATTCGCAACGAAAATCTTACTTCATCTACATACTTTGAAATATCCGAAAAAGATGGTCAAAAACTGAACACTAAATATGACATTCGCTCCAAGAAACTCTTGGTCTAATCTGAGTTATAAGCAAGGTGAAACTCTCATTTAAAGCAATGGAAAGTTTTATTAGAAAAATATTTAAAATAGAAAAATAAAAGTTAAAAATGTGTAAAAATGAAGATAAGATGAAAGAAAAGTGTTGAAATTCCTTATATCAGTTAAGAAAATAGGAAATTGAAGAATAAACTTATAATAAAAAAAATTACATACCGATAAAATTTGAAGTGTAGCTTAAGTTCGTTTTATTCTTTCTAAGAAAGAATAAATAAAATCACCTAATTTGTAATTTAATTTATTCTTTCTTAGAGAGAATAAAACGTACTTAAGCTTGACTTCAATTTTCATCGGTATGTAAAATAAATAGTTCGAATAATAAAAATTTGAAATACCAATATAAAAAATTTTAAAAATAAAATATACAGGTATGTGATGGAAAACGATTTTAAAAACGATTCGATTTTAAAATGATTTTGTTGTTTTAAATCGGTCGTTTTCCATCACATACCTGTATATTTTATTTTTAAAATAATATTAATTTTTATTAAATTTGAATCACTCTGCAATATTTGTTCTATTACAACAAAAAAAAAATCATAGGGGCTTTTTTAGACGGTGCGGAAATAATTAAAGGGTCGTAAAGTAGCTCTGGGTGGAGGAACATGTGCGCGAGTCATTGTTGTTATCCTTTAAAGTCAATCAGACCGTTCTTGTTTGTTAAAAAGAAAAGTATAATAAATCAACAAGAATAATGAAAAAACTAAAGAAAACTAAAATATTGAAAAAAAAAATTAAATACAATTAAACTAAAAACAAAGAAGAAAATAGAAACATTGTTTAAAATCCAATCGTCTTTTTTGGACATGATCAAAAGCTGCAACTAAAAACGTGTATGGCGAAGACGAAGAAGAATAAGGAAATATTTAAAAAACGCCATCGACTATGCTAGCAGACGTAAAACGACATCGACTTACACAATCAGGCTGAGTAACTCATTTCCTGTCTGCCTGTCTTCCTGTCTGTGTTCGCATCAGGTAAAAACTACTGATTCCAATATAGGATACCTTTTTTCCGCAAAAATATCTTATTTTCAAGAGAAAGTGGAGAAAAAGCAGTGAAAATACGTTGATTTTTTTTACCGATTTACAGGTACTGCATACTTTAAGGCATCTTTTATTTTTGAAAGCGGAAATAAAATGTATATTTGATTTCTATTAACAACACGAGAAATTACTAACAAGTTGAATTTATCGAATTCGACCATTCACGTTCATTTGAAACGATTTGCATCCACTATTGCCTTTATCTTGTTGTCATCAGCTTCAATTGGCCTACCTGGATGTAGAGCATCTTTCAAATCGAGATTACCAGAACGTAATTTGGAAAACCAATTCTCAAAACATCCTCTCCGTAAAAGGGGCTTAATTTTTTTCGCTTATACTACATTTTTACAGATTATGTGTGAACCTGAAAAAACGCAATAATGTTTATAAACAAATAATTTATGCAAAGGGATATTAACTTTTTTTTTTAATAATAAACTTTTTTATATCTAAAACTAGGAAAATATATAACGCTTTTCCTACGCGCAGCATCGATATGTTTACTTAATATATGTAAATAACACCCCCATTCAAAGAATAATTCTCTTTAAGGTTGACTACACTTTACTTTCTGGTACTCTTTCTTTTAATTAAAATTTATTTGAATATATGTAGTACATTTGTGCAGTTTTTTTTATCAGTTTTTCCATTTAGTTTTATAACAACGTTCAACTAATAAACACTATACGCTTTATTTTTATATTTTTTTTTTTTTTTTTTTGTAAATTGATAGCAAAAATGTTTTTTATTTCAATAGCAATAAGTTTAATAATAGTTTTACTGCTTTGGCTAAAACATTTAAGTCGTGATTATGAATTAGCATCCTTAACAAGGAAAATTAAAACCTTGGATGGCTCAACTTTAGAAAATTCTGTTGCTATAAGCTGCGGTTTTTGGGGAAATAGTTATGATTTACTTTCCATGAACTTGGGTAATTAAAAAATAAATTATTTAAGTTTAAATAAATAACTTATTTGATTTGCTTGAACTTTTAGAGCAAATGTTTAATTATTCTCGGCAATTTGCAAAAAAGTTTGGACGAAATTATATACAATATTTTTGGCTTGCTCCAGCTTATAATGTAATTGATCCCGCAGACGCTGAATTAGTTTTAAGCGATAGTCGATTGTTGACTAAAGGTATAGTGTATACATTTTTACATCCATTTCTTAAGACCGGTCTATTGACAAGTACGGGTAAGTTACATTATATTTAAAACAGTGATATTTAATCACACAATACTAATGAAAATAATTTAATTCAGATAAACAGTGGCATAACCGACGACGTTTGTTAACCCCTGCGTTTCATTTTAATATTTTAATTCAATTTTTTGAAATATTTAAGTAAGTTTGTTTATATTATATTATATTGTATTTATTAACAAATGTGAGCACAAGTCGACTTTTATGAATACCCTTCGTTACATTTTCAATTACAGTGTTTTACTTGAGATTCGAATCTAATTATAGTATATGTACATAGAAACGATGCCTGAACAATCTTTAAGATTTAATACAAAAAAAAAAACAGAATTAGACTAGTTAAACGACTTCGTTTTATTAAGTGCTTGATACTTAGAACTCAGTTATTTCCAAAACAATATTAAATTTTTTACTCATGAGACTATGCTTACATTTAAAGGATTTTATAATTAAAGGGTGCCCCATAGTCGATGTAGTTTGACGTATAAGCTTCGCGCTATATTTGGCCAGATTTTACATACAATTTTTTGAACTTTGTGGACTACAAAAATAAAAGGTGCTGCCAAGTTTCAAGTACTAGTAAATCGGTAAAATTGTTGTAATTTCACTATTTTATCTACATTTTCCCTTGAAAATTATATATTTTACGGGAAACTTTTTTCCTTTATTCGAGTCGAGATAGATACACACAAAATTTTATTATTTCTCTAGTAAGGTTTAAGTGAAGCGAACACAGCCTGACAAAAATTCCAAAAATTACATACATATGGACGCGAGTATATCTTAATTTAACAAATATTTCGAAAACTTTATCTAGGGTTAGAGCATTAAAAAATATTGTAATATTCGTAACTAAAATTCTTGAAAAAAACCGACTTCAAAACAGATACATATCTGTGGCAATAAGGAAAAAGTGCTTAAGTCTGATTTTTAAGTTTTGTAGGAGAGCAGTTTTAAACTTTAAAATAAATTAAAAAAAATAACTTATCTTTAAAGTTTACCTATGGGAGTCAAACGTATGATTTGGTAAAATATCTTATATCTACCAAAATTACGCAGGCATTGCAATAAATAAGTTGTAAAAGGAGTTTCTATTATTTCGAAAAATAGCTTGTAGTTTCTTAAGCTTTTTTCCAAATGCGATTCGATATTGAAAAAGATAAGCAGAAAGATATTTTGCTATAACTTCCTGAAAAATTGTACAAAACAATTGAAACTTTGCACATGGGTACTTTGAAGTACGGAGATTTCAAAGTTGTCAGTAACTGAATTTTTGCTTAAGTCGACTTAAGCACTTATTCCTTATTGCCACAGATACATATATGGGCATCAATTCAAAACTAAAAATTTAAAAGGAAGTAATCTGTAAGAACCCAAATCAAATAATTTTATACTTGTTGCTATAACGGACATAGTAATATACGTTCTGCATAATCAAGTGTCTATCCACAACGGTTCAGGAGATAAAGCCATATACGACAAATTACGTCAGATATGAGAACACCCTTTATTTTTTTACACTTATTATTACTGAAACAGTAATAAAAAGTGACGGTTCCAAAGATAGGGCCATATATGTTATACAATATCACCTATTGGGACACCCTTTAATGTACAATTTTAAATTAAACACTTATTATAAAGGACAAATTCTGTGTAAATTTCAATTGTCTGTCAATAACGGTTCAAAAGTTTGGGCATATGCATCAATATATATATTAAGTATTGAGACATCCTTTAACTTATAATTTTAAGTATTTAGACATGTTATTTAATACCGGGAATAGTAGTGGAGATTCTGTCCAATTTTCAAGTGTTTGTCTATAACGGTTCAAAAGATAGGGCCAGATAGCTCCAGTTACATTAATTATGAGGACACCCTTTAGTTGTATACTTGATATTATAGCATACTTATATATATAGGTTCGTTGTAATTTTCAACCGTCTCTCTGTTACGGTTCAAAAGTTTTGCCTACATAAAATTACATCAGCTATTGGGACACCCTTTAATTTCAATTTCTAATTATAAATATTGGATACTCTGCCCAATTTTCAAGTGATTGTCCACAATGGTTTAAAGATAGGGCCATATAGGTAAATTGACGTCACATATGTATGGGGACACCCTTTAATTTTTATTTACGCAGTTTTTTTAAATTTTAAAATGGTGCCCTTTCGGGTTCATAATTTTTACGGTTCACGTAAAAAACATGTATATTGTATGGGGACACCCTTTTAATTTTTAAAATTCGCAACTTCTTTAGAAATGTAATAAAGAATTGAATTGAAATGAAATGTATAAAAAAGAATTTTTAAAAAAATATTTTCATAATCGGTTCAGAAATGACTGAGTTCTGCGCGCACAAACATAAAAAAGCAACATTCAGACAAATTGATAACCTCCTTCTTTTTTGTTAAGTCGTTTAAAAATAGCTGTTAGTATTATCTTTAAAATGATACCAAAACTCTTATATATGTATAATCCAAACTGTACTGTGCAACTATTTTTTTTTTTTTTAATGTGTGTACAAGTGTGTAACTAAAAATATACTTGTGCATACAAACGTACTTAATATGAGCGATTTTGCAGGCGTGAATCTTGGAAATTCATTGATAATTTAAACGAAAAACTAGCAGATTGTGGTACAGACGTCGAAATATCATTAAGTGAACTAATACCTCGTTTCAGCCTTAATAATATATGCGGTAAGTATGAATATAAAATCGTTTTATTGTGCATATTTTAAACTTTGGCAGTTCCAACTTTATTAATTATTTTTATTTTTGATATTTATTTTCCAAAGAAAAGAAAAATTGTTTGTTTACTTTTCCACCAGACATAAAGTACTTAAGCTAGTTTTTATATTCTAGAAACTGCTTTAGGCGTAAGCCTTGACGATCATTCGGAAGGTGATGATTACCGACATCATATCACAGAAGTTGAGGAGGGTTTTGTCAAACGTTTACAAAATCCTATAAATACTTTCGACTTTTTTTACTACACATTTGGCAATGGAAAAAGTTACTCCAAATCAATGGATAAATTACATAAATTTTCATCTCGTATTATAGAAAAGCGACGCGTTATAATGGATGAAGAAATGCAAAATGAGAATAATGTGAAAGCAGTGGATAATAGTAACAAGTAGGCATTAATCATAATTTTATTAGTTTTAAGTCTAAACGATCATTTGTATACTCGCATATTATTTTAGCATATATCGCAAACAACGTTATGCCATGTTAGACACTATGTTGAGAGCTGAAAAAGATGGATTAATCGATCATGCCGGGATATGTGAAGAAGTTGATACTTTTATGTTTGAGGGCTTTGATACAACTTCCATTAGTTTAATATTCACTTTAATGAACTTAGCTTTACATCCAGAAATGCAGCAACAATGTTTAGATGAAATACAACAGCATATTCCTAAAGACCTGAAGGATTTACAAATGACAGAATTGAGTAATCTCAAGTATTTAGATTGTTTCATTAAGGAAACACAACGTTTATATCCCCCGGTACCCTTTATAGTACGAGAATGTACAACCGACTTGGCCTTGGCGAATAATCTTCTTTTACCAAAAGGTACACAGATTCATATTCATATTTTCGATATACACAGAAATCCATTGTATTATAATGAACCTGAGAAATTTAGACCTGAACGTTTTTTAACATCGGAGGTAGAAAATCATCATCCATTTGCATTTATACCATTTAGTGCGGGGCAAAGAAATTGTATTGGTAAGAAATTAATTATATTAAAAAAAAATTGTAAATTTTATAACAAAAGTTTTCTTTTCTCTCTTTTAGGTCAAAAGTTTGCTATGTTAGAAATTAAGACTTTATTGGTGCACGTGTTAAGGAATTTTAAGTTGGAGGCCTTAACAATGCCAAATTCGTTTCAGTTTTCAGCCGGATTATTATTACGTACCAAAACTAATATTAAAATTAAAATAACGAAACGCTAATTGAAGGCCTCACTTGCCAATTCGATTAACTCCATATGAAATTCTACTTTAATTGTTAATTGAATTTAATGAATTGTGGTCATTTATGGGAGGGTGCTCACTATTAGAAAAAGAATTTTTTACTAAATATGCACTTTTAAGAACTGCAAAAGTTTTGTTGAAGTTACCACAAACAGTCAGGTATAAAGTGGAGTTAATCGGTTTGGCAATTGACATTCAATTGTTTTAAAAAGTTTTACACGCAAATTAAATTGTAAAAAAATATACAAATATACCAAATACGCAAATTTCTTTGAAATTGTTTATTTGACCAGTTTAACCAAAAAATGAAGATAAGTTAATTTATTAGAAGTTTAATCTATATCATATAATAAATTTATACATATAATAAAATCTAATCTTATTTGTATCTAATCTATACATATAATAAAAATGTAACGGGACCGTTTCTGTACATGCATTTTTTTTAAATGTTGCCGGTGCAGATATTAATCGATATGGAATACAAAACACTAATATTTGGAATTTGTGCAAGAATGATAGAAGACAATTTTACGCCATGCGCATTTTTCCCCGTTAGATGGCGTTGTTCGGCCAATTTAAAGTTGCCAAGTCTGTAATCAACAAATTGCTTCAAATAAATACGTACAAAAAAATTTTAGTAATAGGCAAAAATTGGCAACCCTGCAAATAAACTCTCAACATTTTTATTAAAAACTCTCATTTTATAGTTAACTTTTAGTAAGAATTATTAGCCAATAGGAAGGAAGGCCGACATGCGCAGAATAGTTAAATTTTATTTTCGAGATGGCGTAACCTTGTCTTCAATCATCCTTGGAATTTTTGTATGTATGTCTGTCTGTCTGCCTGTCTGCCTGTGGTCGTATCACGTAAAAGCTACTGGATGAATTTTCATAAAACTTTGTGTGAAGGATTCTTAGTATCTCGGTTCAAATATAGGATAATTTTTTCCCGTAAAAATATCTCAGAAGAGAAAATAGAGATAAAATAGTAAAGGTAAGCAATTTTACCGATTTAACGGTACCGAAAACTTGGCAGCCCCTTTTATTTTCGTAAGCGGGAAATTTAAAACTATTTACAGAACTCTACAATAATAGAATTTAATATCAAACCTATATATGTTGCAGCATCCTGAGTAATTACCTAGGTATGGGTACCTCTATAGAAAATAAGCTACATCTGCGGCACTATAAAAGTAGGAATTTTAAAATTTGTATAAGATTCTAAAAATTATTGTAAAGCTCTGTAAAAGTCAGACAGGAAATGAGTTACTCATTTTTTTAAAACAGCGCCATCTGTTGCGCAACATTGCTCAAAAAATACTGATTTAAAAAATAAAAGAGGCCTTAAATTATCCAGTACCGGAAAAAATCAGCGTACTTTCACTGCAATTTCTCCACTTTTTCTTGGAAATAAGATATGATTCCTATATTATAATCAGGATACTAAGGTACCTCATTTAGTAGTTTTTATGTGATGCGAACACAAAAAAAGAAGGACAGACAGATAGAAAGTACATTACTATGACCGAGAGGAGTAATAAGGGAAAAAGTGCTTAAACGATTTTGTAGAAATTTATCAAGCGGAATTGACTTAGATGAAAGTTTATACATAGGTAGATCTATCTCTGCTTATAATCCAGTTTACACTTCTAATTTTAAAACTGACTTAGAACTTCTTACCAATTCGTTTAGTGACTATTTTATTTTTGGTGATTTGAATGCACAACATGTGAGTTGGAATTGTATTTCAAACAATTCAGCTGGCAAAGAACTGTACAGACATCACTTAAGTTCAATTTATTATGTATATCATCCGGATACACATACTAGATTCGGCCAAAATATAATTCCAGTCCAACCATCCACGGTTGATATTTTACTGACTAACTCTAACATTTTATTTTCGCAGTTACAGTCACATCCAAATATTTTACAGTCTGATCACACCCCAATATCTTGTTATATTTTTGGAACACCACAAAATCACTTTGTTACAGTTCCGTTGTATAATCAGGCTGATTGGCCAGCAATTAAATACTGGGTCGAGAATGAATTTAAGAATCATAATATCGGACAAATAGAGCTTAACAATATTAACCTAGATTCGTCATTAAATAAATTAGTTAGTATAATTAAAGAAGCTTTTTCCAAGATTCCAATTGGCCAGAAAAATCCTTGGCAGAGGGAAATTTCAAATACGTCTAAAATGCTGATTACTCAGAGGAACAAGTATAACCGTAAACTTAAAAGATGTAGAGATCCTAGTTACAGAACTCAACTAATCAGCATTTTAAAACAGTTGAATCACTTAATTGATTTTCATTTGAAAAGGGATAGAAATGAAGCGTGGGCTAAATTCATTTCCAAACTGCCTTCCGGCTCTAAAAAGTTTTGGAAACTAACAAAAGCTTTAAAAGGTAGAAATTCTGCAATCCCCGATCTAAATATAAATGGGGAAGTTTTAAGTTCCGGTGAAGCAAAAGCAAATGCCATTGCGGAAGTTTTTAGATGCAACAATAATATCACCAACAACAATTCATCACCTTTAGATAATGTAGTTCTAAATTATGTGCAGGAACTTAACAATGTAAATCTCGCTGACAGTGACAATTTTCAATTCACAGATGCAGTAGAGGTAAAGACATTTGTTTTTTCTTTAAAAAATAACAAAGCCCCAGGTTTAGACGGAATTAACAGCATTATTTTAAAAAATATGCCCGATTACTTTTTTGAAACTTTGAGCAAACTATTTAATTACTGCTTGAGAAATGGTCATTTCCCCATGATATTTAAAAAGGCCAGGGTTATACCTATTTTCAAAACTGGAAAAGATCCAAAATTGCCTTCCAGCTATAGGCCAATAAGCATTTTGAGCTTGTTGGATAAAGTCTTTGAAAAAATAATCCACAAAAGATTCGTAGAGTTCTCAGAACAGAATAACATTATACATCAGCAGCAGTTTGGATTCCGAAGAGAGCACTCTACGGTACATCAAATCAAACGAGTGGTTAATATTATTGAGAATAATAAAAGAAATCATAGAAGTACAGGTATTATATTTCTTGACATTGAAAGGGCTTTCGATACAGTATGGCATAATGGCCTATTGTATAAACTTAACTCTTTTAGTTTTCCTTTATATTTACAAAAAATCATACAAAGCTTTTTAGACCAACGTTCATTTGTAGTTTTCGTGGAGCGCATCTCATCAGATGAAAAACATATACTCGCAGGTCTACCGCAAGGTTCCGTTCTGTCACCTACGCTTTATTCGTTATACACGTCAGATATCACTCTACGCAGGAATCAGGAAGCAGCATTTTATGCAGACGATAGTGCTTTCATTTGCAGCGGTAAGCTATCTAATTCATTAGTTAGGAAAATGCAAGAGAGCTTAAATTCAAGCCAAAAATATTTTAATAAATGGAAAATAAAGGTCAATGATGATAAAACACATTATTTTCCATATAATAAGTCGCCAAAACGCATACCTTCTCAATCTATGTTCTGCCGTGGGAATGTTATACCTATAAAGTCAGAAATCAAGTATTTGGGCATTATAATGGATAAAAAACTAACATTTAAGCAACATGTCAACCAAATTTGTGAAAAAGCTATAAAGTGTGGTCGGGCATTGCTTCCCATACTCAACAGAAGATCTAAATTGAATATGAAAAACAAAATATTGTTATATAAAATGTGCATTCGACCAATTATGAGTTACAGCTGTCAAGTATGGTTTCATAAAACTGCGAAAACTCATACCAAAAAGCTTCAGATTATACAAAACAAGAATTTGAAAATAATTCATAATCTTCCTCGTAGGTATCCGACAAATTTACTTCACAGTAACTTTGGACACAAGATGATAAACGATTTCACTAGAGAACTGACACTGACATTTAATGAAAAATGCAGACTGTCAAACTTTGAATCAATAAGGAATTTACAAGGTAATCACTAAGATTCGTTCGTTAAGAATGAATGTATTAGTGATTATCCAAACAAATTTCTTTATAACTTCCATAGAGATCAAAAAGGTTTTTGTGAGCTATTTTCCTTAAGGCTGTATATTTATTGTTATTAGTTTTGTAAATTTAATTATAAGACTCTTATTGTTGTAGTACTTACAGTAAAATCTCATACCTCTGTACCTTTTATATTTTAAACTTGTAAATAAAGACTTTTATTAAAAAAAAACATAGGTAGATCCTTATTTACAGGGTGCAATAGTATAAGTCTGTTTTAAAAACTAGTACCCACAGAAGACATTAGGGGAATAATTATTCGACTAAACAGAATTTAATCAAGGTTGAAACAAAGATATATACTTTTCTAATAGGTACAAAAGACTATACCTGTTTTCAATACTGGGATCCAGAGAAACAAGTCGTCGTAAAAACTCGGCGGCAGCGGCTGAGCAAAAAATTTTTTTGTGAAAAAAAAAACTTATTATCATGTTCTGAAAACGCTGCGTTTTCAAATCGCAAATCATTTTTGAAACGCAAAACGATTTTAAGCATCTTTTGAAATCGAAGCGATTTGCTGGCGTTTTGCTTAAAACAAAAATTTTTTATTGAAAGTATTTAATAAACTAACAATCAAAATTAAAATGCCTACAGCGCATTTACTTGCTCAGCAAAATTTTAAATTGCTTATTTTTAATTAAAATTGTGAAAAAATGTTAAAGTTTTTCTCCAATATAAAATAGAACATATTAAATTTTAATTTAACATCAATTTATTTTCTCTTTCAAGTGCAGTTTAAATAAAAATGACCAGATCGCTTCAGCATATACTAGCGGTTTGAAAACGCCAGATTTCTAGCGTTTTCGTGTGCCAACACCTGTTTGGCGTTTTCAAATCGAAAACGCAAATTTAAAGCGATATGCGTTTTTCAGAACATGCGCGTATATCTTTTTGTGCCATTTTCAACCAAACTATAATCAGTAATAATTATTTCTGAGGAAAAACAGTTACATTTTAAGCATTGTAAGGTTGTAAGTCATATTTTAATGTTGCAAGTCGTAAAAAATATATGTTTATTAACTTGTAAGGCTGGCATTGCTTTTTAGGTAAAAATTACCATATAAATACAATTCTATTAACAATCAATTTTAAATAAAAAGCTACAAAGTTTAATTTACATTTCTTTACTAATAGAAATTTGAATATACAAAATTTAAAGTATGACAAAACCCAAAATAAAAATGTCAGCTAACATTTTTGAGCCGTGACAAGCCGCACTCTTCGGCGGCGGCTCGATTATTTAAAAAAAAAGTCGGCGGCGGCTGTTAGCCGGCTATGAGCCGCTCGACTTATTTCTCTGCTGGGATCTATAGAGGAGAAAAGGGGAATTTTTATTCGGCGGAAACGGTTTAAATGAATTTTGAAACATACATATGTAGATAGATCCTTATCTAAAGGCTATAACAGGCTATGTGTGTTTTCAAACTCCAAACCTAGAAACGAAAAAAAGGAGAAAGACGGGCATATTATGAGGCTTAACCGATTTTAATAAAATTTAAAACATTTGTGGATTTTTATATTTAAGGTGCAATAGTCTATGGACAATTTTTCAAATTTGGAATCTGTGGAGAAAATGATAAAACCAGAAAAGTTATGCATATTTAACCGACTTTAATGAAATTTAAAACATAGATAAATCGTTATATAAAAGGTGCATTAATTAACCCTTTGTCAATAATTAAAATTTAATTTCATTAAATTCTTGGGATTTTTTTTTTAATTAAAATTAATTTTATTACAAACATAACTCTAAATTAATAACTCTGCTTTAAAAATGTTTATTATACCTATATTGTTTCCTAATTATACATAATAATGAAAAATACTCGTTTTTTCTTTATGACAAATGTTTACATAAATATTATTGCTTTTTGTTATAAAGTTTAGAAAATGTTTGAACGTGTAATATGGTTTTTAAGTTTCTATTTGAATAACTTGTTTTAAATTAGATTGTGTTTTTAATTAAATACGTCAGAAAGTATTTAATAATTGTTGTGATGAAATAAACAAAACTTTTATATTATATTTTATATAATATGATACATACATATCGTTAGTTAAAATGCAAAAAGGCTTAATTAACAAAAAATTAAAAATCGAGTTTTTGATAGATTATTATGAATACCGTTAAACTACATGTCTTGACATGTCTGCGATCAAAAATGACGTTTTTATAAACAAAAAGCAATGGGATGTATAGAATAGTATAGTTTTTATTTCACAAAGTTTTTGCGTCTCCTATAAAATTATATTTTTGTTAGTTATGCCTTTTTCCATTTTAGCAAACGATATGTACATACGAATTCAAATTTATTATTTTGTTTTTTGTTATATTTATATATTTGTTATATTTATATACTACATTGGCTAGAAATTTATTTTAATAATATTAATTATTTTTTTTTTCATAATTTTTTCATAAAAAAATATTGAAGATACAATAAGTATCTTTAATATTTTTGAACTAACAATAATTACTCATATCTTAAGTCTAAAATAAAAATATACTTTTTAAGTCCAGCCAGTGCTAGACAAAAATGTTTGTTTCACGGATTTTGCAATCATTTGCGGGTCATCCCTCTAATGTACGGCCAAGAAAAGCAGTATCTCTTCTTTTTAGTCGAATGTAACCAGGTTCATTCAGCATGTTACGCGCCAAAGGGTTTGGATGAGATTCAAGCCTCTTTAGATATGTGACTGCATGTTTCGCTATTTCTGCTTTAACTGATGGCATGTTTAGGTCTTTGTGGATGTTCGAATTTTTTATATACCAGGGAGCAGATGTAATCATACGTAGTATCTTATTTTGGCGCCTCTGAATTTTTTCTACATTGCTAGAGGCAGTGCCCCATAACTGAATCCCATAACACCAAATTGGTTTGAGGATCGACTTGTACAGAGAAGTTTACAATCTAAGCTCAGGGTAGAGTTTCTGCCAATAAGCCAATTTAGTTGTACTGCTTTTAGTTTAACGTCTGAAAGCTGTGGTATCATTTGGTTATTTATGCGAACAGGATGGCATGAGTCCCTACGCAGTGTGAAAGTTATGTGAGTACATTTTTGCTCATTCACTTTTATTCTCCATTTTTCTAGCCATTTTTCCAAATTGAGTATGTGGTCTTGTAAAAGTTTTGATGCTTCTTGGGCACTTTCATGAATACTTAAAAAAGCTGTGTCATCTGCAAAAGTTGATGTGTGCACTAGGGTGCTAATTGGCATATCTGATGTGTACAGTAAATATAAAATTGGTCCCAAAATACTACCTTGAGGAACTCCGGCTTCAATGAGCTGTGGCGAGCTTAAAAAGTCACCTTCTTTTAGTAAAAACTTGCGATTCGTTAAATAATCTTTTAAGAGCTTATACAAGTTTTCGGGCAAGTTCAGCTTTAGCTTAAATATTAGGCCTTCGTGCCAAACCTTATCAAATGCTTGAGAAACGTCGATAAAAAGCGCAGAACAGTATTTTTTCTTCAAAGGTCGTTTTAATTACATTTACTAATCTGTGTGTTTGTTGGATCGTACTATGTTGTTTTCTGAAGCCGAATTGATGGTTCGGAATACATCCTTTCGCGCTAAGAATTGGATTCAGCGTAATATTAATTATTTGAATTAACTTTAGTGTATTTACCTTTTAACAATGCTTGTTTTAAATATGCAAAATGAAAAAAAAATTCTAAATTATATTTTTTTTTATTTTCAACTACAGTACACTATCGATTATCCGCTGGTGGTTTATCCGTTCATTCGCGAATCATCCGCGGCGCCTACAGTAAAAAATAAAAAAAAAACTCACATTACATTATAGTATCTATGTAATTAATAGGCAAACACGGTTTTTGTTATCCCTTTTACGTCCGTAATACTGCACCGATTTTGAAAAGACTTATATGGTTTTAAAGCTTTGTGCACAATCTTAATTTTATTTAAATCGGTGCAGTTCTTTGAGAGTAATACGACTATCAGTTCTTACTAATACCAATAAACAAATATGTATGTATGTACATTTGTTCTCTTAGCTGCAAGTCGAAAACACAGGTAAATTTTAGGAGAAACACGCGCGTTTTCGTGTTTAAACATGGCCATACTTTTTCTTCCAAGTATTTCTTTTATTTTATTAAAAAGGGGCAGCGAAGCGCACCAATGAATGATATCTAGTATTAAATAATTCTTCATCTTCAAAACCGACAAACTTAAAATCATGTTTCTTTAATACGGTAATTATACAATGATTATATTATCACCCATGTTCTGAAAAACGCATATCGCATGTTCTGAAAAACGCATATCGCAAACAGATGTTCTGGCAAACGAAAACGCTAGAAATCTGGCGTTTTCAAACCGCTAGTGTATGCTGAAGCGATCTGGTCAATTTCATTTAAACTGCACTTGAAAGAGAAAATAAATTGATGTAAAATTAAAATTTAATATGTTCTGTTTTTATTTTAAGAAAAACTTTTAACATTTTTTCACAATTTTAATTAAAAATATGCAATTTAAAATGTTGCTTTGTTTTTGTCAATTGTCGGTATCATTTGTTTATTTATAAACTGGCGATTTATTACCTCTTCTCTTGCTTGTAGCTTTTTTAAAGCCAATAGAGCAAGTAAATACGCAGTAGGCATTTTAATTTTGATTGGTAGTTTATTAAATATTTTCAATAAAAAATTTTTGTTTTAAGCAAAACGCCAGCATATCGCTTCGTTTTCAGAACATGCTTTAATGCGTTTTGCGTTTTAAAAACGATTTGCGATTTGAAAACGCAGCGTTTTCAGAACATGGGCGTATATTAGAGGAAGATTGTAGCGGGATTTTTTACATATCGTAGCACAAAATGTCAATTCAGATAAATAAAACTAATTTTGGAATTCAATAATCTAAAGCAAATATCAGTCGATTTTCTACCGGGAGCAGTGCTTCCGGAGTATATAGGGGCACAAGACCCCGAAATTCTGTTTTTTTAGGTGAAATCAATGTCAAACGACTGTCTGTATATAGCGGATCAAAAGTTTGGCTATGTAAATAAAATTACACTAACTATTGCGACACCCTGTAATTTCCGAATTTAAATTTTATACTTGTTATAGCGGTCGTAGCAGTAAATTTCAACCGTCTGTAACGGATTAAAAGTTCAATTGTCTATCTATAAAAGTTCAAAAGTTTGGCCATATATGTATATCAATTTACATTAACTATTGGGAGACCCTTTAATTTTCAAATTCATATTTTATACTTGTTCTTATAGTGGACTTAGCAACACAAGTTCTTTATAAATTTCAACGTTTCAAAAGTTTGATCATATATACATACATATATCAAATTAAAGCAACTAATGGCACACCCTTTAATTTATATTTTTAAATATTTATACTTATTATAACAGACATAGTAACGAATATTCTGTGCGACTTTCAACTGTTTGTCTATAACGGTTCAAAAGATAGGATCATAAAGCTGGAATTACGTCACCTTAAATTTTTAATATTATTTTTTATTACTTTTTCTTATTGGGAGCTATAGTGATACGCACTTTTTTTAATTTTAAATTGGTGACTTATAAAGTTTATAATACACGTAAAAACCATGTATGTTGTATGGGGACACCCTTTAATTCTTTAAATTTTGAACTTCTTTTAAAATGGGACCAATCTGTAAGCATAACCTTTCTAATAAAGAAAAAAATTTTAAAATCGGTTCAGAAATTACCGAGTTCTGAAGGAACAATCATACAAAAAAAAAGCAACGCACAGACGAATTGATAACCTCCTTCTTTTTTGAAGTCAGTTAAAAATAATGTACAACAAGTAGTTTAGTTTTTTTTTAGTTACAAAAAAATGATTTAAATCAGATAATCGGAGTTACTGTAATCCCGAATTTCCGATTAATGACGGCGATTTGAAATTAAGAAATCCCGAATCCCGGTATTTTTACAGAGGCCAGTCCTGTTTGGCATCCCTATGTACAGAGTAGTGTTGATGATGATCCAAATATATCCTTCAGTCATCGTGAGCGGGATAACACCCCGTATCCACTAGTCATCAGCAAGACACAAACATAACGCCGGCAGAGCGGCGGTATGGATTTGTTAATGTTATTACAGGAGGCGAATACGTGTTTATATCATGTTCTGATTAAACATAATCTTCTGTTTTCTTCAATGTTGTTTGAATGCTTATATAATAGTACGGCTGAGCAACAGATGGCGCTGTTGGAAAATAAAGCTGTCAAAAGAAAATAAAACAACAACGTCATTGTCATGTAAAAGATCTTTTATAACAAATGTTTTAACAAATATATTAAGACATTGAAAAAACATTATATACATTATTATCGAAATATAGCTTAGATATAGCTTAGATATAGATTTACGGCGAAATCATATTTAAATATTAATGCCATAAAATTATATAATTAATAAGGTTAAAAAATATTTAAGTTTTAAGTTCTCTGACTCTGTAAAAACAACCTTTAATTATTATTTCATAAAGCCCTCTAAATGGTTGAGCTTGGAACAGTCCAGAATAGTCGAGAGTATTTGAGACCATCGCAAATTATTCTGGGACACTAGAAGACTCTCGTCTCCAATATTGTGAAATGTTCTACATCATTGTGGATCATTCAAAGCTTTTTTATGGGTGGGGCTACCTTTTGATAGGGGTATATATAGCAATATTCGTTATGGGTTTAAACTTCTGTTTTTCTCAGTAAAGTGTAAAAAGTAAAAGTGTCAATAATCAAAGTGATAAAATGACTGAATAGAAATCAATAAAAAAGTTTGGAAAACGTTTAAAGTGTGTCTGTGCTGGGCAACTCAGATAGTAATTTAAATAATTTAAATAATAAAGAATTTATATTGCATTATATCGTCTGCCACTTAAAACTATATCTTAGGTGTTAAGAGCGTAGCATCAAGCAAGTAAACATTTCTCAAGATATTAAAAAATTCTTTGATATAATAGAAGATATGCTACCTCCAAGTGATTTGATCAGATATCTACTTAAAGCAGAAGTGGAATTAATATGGAATGGAGGAATCGGCACGTTTGTTAAGGCAAAGAGTGAAAATCATAGCATGATCGGTGTGGTGACAAATCAAACGATATGTTAAGAGTAAATGGTAAAGATATTAAAGCTTCTAAGTTTATAGAAGGCGGAAATTTGGGATGCTGGTGCAGATATGTCATGGACTTGAAATAATTTATCTTTAACTTGAATTGTTTAGCTCTTCAAGAAGAAGTTTTTAAAGGCCGCACGAATTTTTTTTTTCACTTTTTTTTTTTTTGAAAACTAGCCAAATTTCTTTAAAAAATAAATTGTTTCCGATTTTCTTACAAGTTGCCAAGTTTGATAGTTGGCGTTTTTTAGAGGTTCACTGATACAGCTTATTTATTTAATTTCGTATATAGACTTAGATATCTTAACTACTGGTAACAATCAGGGGAATATATAGAATATTTTCATTATTTGATATAAAAAGTAACTTCAGTCCACATCTGAAAGTAAATCTAGCAAATGAAATATGTACGTTTTATGCACTTAAATAAATGGTTTTTAATTGACTTTTAACTCAGATGAGACCCCAAGTAGTGCAAAGATAGCTTTATTAAAAAAAAAAAACAAATAAATGTTACATCAGTTAAACAATTAACCGAACAAAATTAATTATTTGATCTACCCTAGTATTAAATCTGGTGCACAACAAATAGCGTTTAATTCTTAACACTTGGCAGTGAAGAACACTTGAGGTAATCATCTTTTACAAATATCTATACCTATTAATTACTTTTTCAAGATTTGCATGTCATGTTTGGTTTTGTAAAATTAATAGCACGTACACAAATAAGTATTAAACATTAATCTAACAACGATGAAGTTTTTCTTAGATAAACAAATAATTATCTAATCTTCCCAGTGGCATGAAACGAATTTCACACACTCTACAGCTTGACCACATTATTTGGTTTCGCTTGATTTCGTTGTTTAAAGCAACAAGTAATAAGTTGAAATAAACTTTATTACTAAAAATTCTAACTAATACTTCGATTCTTCAAACTGACGAGACTGAAACAAAATATGTCTTTAATACAGTTTTATACTTTTTACAAAAGTTAAAACTTATTTGTATTAAATACAATAAAAACATTGCCAAGTCTTATCTGAAATATATGCAGTATAATAGTCTCCTAGAATACCGTAGGTAACTGATAGTAAATTCCATTGCGAGAGTTGTTGTACGAGTACAACCAAATACACTCGAAGAATTTATTAAGTCATTTAAAAATATCAGCTTATACCCGTATACTTTTTTTTAAAGATTTTGAGTTAAAAAAGCCATTTTAAGGGTTCCGTACCCAAAGGTTAAGAACATAACCCTATTAATTTCGCAATAATGTCCACCTGTCCGTCTGTCAGTGCCTTAAATCCTGGAACTGCAATAGGTAGACGCTTGAAATTTGCGCAGAAGTTGTATTAAAGGGTGTACTTAAAATTATGTTTGCTATACTAACGAGTTTAAAAAATAAAATTCAAAGATAAAGGGTGTTCCGATAGTGACATAATTTTACGTATATAGCCTTATTTTTTACCCGTTTTTGGTAGGCTCTTTTTCACAGAAAGCGTATTACTTTAACAAAAAATACTAAATATTAAAGGGTTAAACTAAGAACTAGGGGTGTTTCGATAGTGGCGTGGTTTTCATGTATATTATTTTTGAACCATAACAAGTAAATTCTTAGTGTATTACTATGCCCCCCTCTCCCTATAATAACAAACAATCACTAAAAAATTAATTTATTTAAATTATTTATTTTATTGTATTTTGTTTTATTTTTGCTGGTACTCAACACAAAAACTTAATCTAATCAAAACAAAGAAAAAACCACTTGATAGTTATCAATCTGCTCAATGTACGTCAAAAGTTAAAAGTTGCACAACTTTCGTACTTTGCGTTGACGGAGACGTACTGATTGTGAAAACGCTCGTAAAAAAACCTGTATTTCAACTTTCTTGTACGTTGAAAAAGACGACGAATAACGTAAGCCTGTAGTAACAAGGCCAAATTAAATAGAAGCACCATAAAAGACATGAAAATTATTATCTTGTACTTTTAAAGTTGTATTGAACATAGTACGGAATCCTATTTCTGTGCGTCTGTCTTGCACTGGATTGATTTACTAAATTTAACTCCGATCTGACATAATACATATGGGTAGGCAAACGACAAACTGCCTGTAATGTATTTAGAGTTTCAAGTTTGTCTAGACATATTTACCTAGGTTTACACGAGGGATCAAATTACTTAGTTGAATACCTTAGTTTGAAAATTAGTTCCTATTTACTCTTGTACCAGCGTTATTTCTCTTTTTTTTTCTTTTTTTAATTATTTTTTAGAACAATACCTGCGAAGCTCTTGGTGTGCAGAAAATATCAAATCACCTAAAAATTTTTTTAACTTAGAGAGAATAAAACGAACTTAAGCCTGACTTTAAAAATTCATTTAAAAAAATTATGAAAAATGCTCGAAATCTTACTTATTATTGTTAATAAAAATTAGTAAGGGGTGCTCCATTACGAGGTTCGTTACTTTTGTAAAGAAAAAAACACAGAAAATTCAAATTTAATGGAGAATTTCTATTATCATTTGAAAGAGCACACTTTGGCATTTATTTTTTGAAGATTATGTCTATCAAATGTTGGCCGTTGCTCCGTCGTACATGATCCATCCGTTGAGTTCAATTTTCGATGACTCGTTCGAGCATTTCGACTGGTAACTGGCGAATGACACGCGTGATGTTTTCCTCCAAGGCCTAAATCGAAGCGGGTTTGTCCGCATAAACCTTAGACTTTACATATCCCTACAAGAAAAAGTCTAACGGTGTGATATCACACGATCTTGGTGGCCAATCGACTGACCCAAAACGTGAAATTATGTGCTCACCGAAATGTTTTCTCAATAGATCCATTGATTGATGCGTTGTGTGGGAAGTGGCGCCGCCTTGCTGAAACCAAATGTCGCGGAGATCACAAGCTTCAATTTTAGGCATCATATAGTCGGTTATCATGGCACGATAACGGTCGCCATTGACGGTTACGTTAGCACCGGCATAATTTTTAAAGAAAAATGGACCGATGATTCCACCGGCCCACAAACCACACCAAACCGCTGTTTTTTCTGGTTGAAGTGGCAGCTCTTGAATCTCTTCAGGTTGCTCTTCGTCCTAAATGCGGCAATTTTGTTTGTTTACATACTCATTGAACCGGAAATGGGCCTTATCGCTAAACAAAATTTGCCTCGAAAACGTCGGATCTTCTTGGAACTTTTCAAGAGACCATAGAGCGAAGCGATTCAGACGAAAGACTTTCCATTATGAAATGACAAACAATACTAAACAAAAATAACATGACAGCATGACACGACTCACACGTGATCTGTTAAAAAGGGCTATTGAAAAAAGTACCTCGAAATGGATCACCCATTAGTTCGCCTAAAAATTTAAGGTGGCAATACTCCGATTGTTTGTTTTTCCTCTCAGCCACTTTAAAATTTTTTATTATTTATGTTTAAATAACAACTAAGTGCTTAAAAATCATTATAATAATTAAATATAGTATTTAGATTTGTATTTTTTTTTTTTTGTATTTGTATTTTGTCTTTATTGTTCGTGTTTCTAATGCAACAAGATTTACTATCTTATAAATGACAGCACTAGAATCAGATATGTTATATAATTCTGAATGTAAAATATGAAAAGAAAGCTTATATAATTACATTAAACCTAATTTATTAATCAAAATAATAATAAACCTCGACCTATACAATAACAATTTTCTTATGGTTGGGTTCCTTTGTTGTAGTTATTTTATGTAGAAAGAGTAGATTCTTAAAATTTAGATAGTTGTCCATAGATATTCCTAAGATAAGTATTGAGAATCTTGAAACGCTTGCAAATCTCGGTATACTAAAGACGTAGCGCGTAATATTGTTAAAGGTGGTAGTAAGCTTCCGTTTATCATTGACATTGCAACGGGCAAATACTTCAGATCAGTAGAACAGGTTTGCTATTAGATAAGCTCTAGCTATTGTCATTCTTATCTTCGGCGGCGTAAAATGCTGACTATGCCATAAACTCCTGAGCATCCCATATGTTCTTCATTTTAAGTTAGTTTTATTAAAATTTGTCTTTACTAAATTATTAAAAACTAGCTATCACCGGTGCACTCCGCTACACCCATCCACAAAAAATACATTAAATACTTAGTAGAGAAGTATGGTTAATCTTTAACACGAAAACGCACGCTGTTCTCAGGACAAAACTGTTTCAATTTATATGCACGGTACGACGTCCACTGTTCCCATCCAATCTGTTTATTAATAACACGATAATATTTTACTTTTTATGGGAAGTGCCACTGCCACTATCCTAATCCAGTATGTATTTCGGTATATTATGCACATTAGTATGAGGGTTACTTGTGCAAATGTTCAACTCTACATATTGTAGTTCTCTAGGTACACAATAATAATTTTTCACTTTATATAGAGCTACCACGCCTACTTTACCAATCTAGTATAAATTTGGCTAGACTATGCACATTAGTATGAGAGTTACTTGTGCAAAGTTTCACATGTAACCACCCCTACTATTAAAATCCAGCCTGTGTTTCGCTAAACTATTCATATTAACACGTTGAGTGATGCCATACAAAATAATATACATATATTAGGGTGCGGTTATAAAATTACAGTTGTAAATTAATATTTTTGTGATAAAAAATTAAGTTGTGAAAATAGTTTTGTGTATATGTGTGTTATTTGTACCGTTATATGTGTGATAGGCGGCGGTACACATGGCACACAGATAATACAATTTTATTCAGGTGCCATGTGTACCGCCGGGAGTCACACTATTATATTTATTATTTGATTATTTGCTTTTATTCAAGGGTAGTATGTAATATCAAAATAAAAAAGGAGGACAGTCAAAAAAAGGCAGTAAAATAAACCAAAACGGTCACAACATACTGCAATCGATGTGAGGACAATCTACCTCTTTGCCTATACTATTTTAACGCCTTTGTTATTTATTGAATTTGAGGTTCCTTTTTGTATTATATGTAAGCTTAATATGAAGTCATTTATTATTATTTTTATTTTTTTTTATTTTATTCATTAAATTCTGAATTATAAATTTTTGTTTCCTTCCTAATTAATCTAAAATATACAGTGAAAATTCTTAAAGTAAAACAAAATATACTTTCTCCAAGTGCCATAACATAATTTTTATTCATATTACTGTAGTACCACAGAAAATATATTAAATTTAATTCACATTAAATTAAATTCACATGTAGGTGTGCACCGCCGGCGGTACACATGGCACTCAAAGTGTTAATAAGGGGGTCACTGCAAAAATTTCAAAGACCTACCTATTATAGTTCTCTAACTACTTAAATAGTAGGCATGTAGGTTGTTGTAATAGGTTGGGTTATGAGTAAGATTGAAAAAAATGGCCAAATCGGTGCTGCCGTTCTTAAGTGATACGATTACCAATTTTACAAATTTAATTTCATTTATATATATGTATATACATATATGTATGTAGATAACAATTTCACTTTCAAAGATTAAAGTGGTTTCAATTCGAAGAAATTCTTCGTTTCCTGAGAATCGACTTTCGGAATTCAAACCACTTTCGTTCGGCATTGAGTTTTGTCGTAGGGCCAAGCTTAAAAACAAAATTTATTTTATTGTTACACCATGAACAATTGCCAAATTTAAATGGCTTCGCAGAATTTATTAACTTTTAAAAAATATCTATAATTAAAAGTTTAAAAATGTTTCAATTAATAAAAATACTTCAAAAATATATTTTTATTACCAAACACGTGCAAAAAATACAGTCAAATATTTTTGAGCGTAAGTTTTTCTACAATGAATATAATGAAATTTAATAATTTTTTTAATTTTATATTACTCTAAACTAATTGCAAACTTAATTATTCATTTAGTTTTAGAAATGTGTTGTAAGCCAATGAAACGTAAAATTGTTTAGTACAGAAACAAAATCTTATTTAATTACACATAAAATAATTAACACAAAATGTTATTTTGGACATTGGTAGTCGGTGTTATTTTATTAATTTGGTTGTTAAAACTAAATAAAAATTACTACATTTTGGCATTTTTTGCACCAAAATTAAAAACTATAGATGGAAGAGCAGTAGATAGTATCATACCCACTGTGCCGGGTAGAACAATATTTGGTAACACTTTCGATGTGGCAGGCTTGGACTTTGGTAAATATGGAAAACGAAAAACGCAAAACAACCCTTTAAAAAAATTAAAACATTTCATTTTCTAAGTGGACACCTTCAAATATGCTCGAGAAAATGCCGCTTTAATGGGATGGTCAAATTATCTGCAGTATGTTTTGGGCAAAACTATTGTCAATGTTATTGAAGCGGAATTGTGGGAAATAATTGCTACTGATACAAAACTTATTAAAAAAGGTTTTGTATATGATTTTTTGAAACCCGCCCTCGGTGAGGGTCTTTTAATATCAACGGAACAGAAATGGCATGGCAGGCGCAAAATGTTGACACCTGCTTTTCATTTTAATATTCTGGGACAATTCGAGGAAATATTTAAGTACAATTTAAAAATACATATATTTTATTGTTGTTTCAATACGGTTCATTATTTTGCAGAGAGGAAAGCCAAAAGTTTGTTCAAGAATTGGAAAACTTGGATACGCAAACAGTGTTATTGGACGAAGTTATACCGAAACTTACATTAAATGTTGTATGTGGTGAGTTATTGATAAAAAAATATTCCGAAATTTTAACTTTTGTCTTTAGTTGTAATTGAACTGATAGTAGCACCCAACCGTATTCATAAATAATAATTTTGTTTTAAGAAAGGTTTATTAGAAAAATTTAGTAACCTAATTTGTTTCGTAAACTTTCTTAAACAAAAATATTTTTTGAAGTAAAAACTTCGTTAGGCACGTTAAGCACTTTTTGGTTGAAGAAAAATTATTGAACTTAAAAACCGTCGTCACCTCAAAAACCGTCGTCACCATTATGAACGTTTTGATTGAAGAATAATCATTGAACCTAACGTTGGTTTTTATAGATAGATCTACTGGTTTCTATATATAGATAGACTGAGTGTCTGATAGTCTGACTGACTGATTCACTGTCTGGCTGTTTGATGGCCTGACTCACTGTCTGACGGCCTGATTGTCTGATTGATTGTTGACGGTCTGACTGTTTGAAAAACTGACGGTGTGACTTACCGTCTGACAATCTGATTGTCCGACGATCTGACGGTCTGAATAACTATCTGTAGGTCTGACTGTCTGATGATCTGACTGACTGACCGTCTGACTGTCTGACGAACTAATGTTATGACGGTCTGACTCACTATCTGATGGTATGAATATTTAACGGTCTGACGGTCTGACTATTTGACAGTCTGACTGTAAGACTGATTGTTTGACGGACTGATTGTCTCACTGACCGTCTGATGAATTGTCTGACTGACGGTCTGACTATCAGATGGTCCGTCTGACCTTTCTGTCCATCGGTGTTCCTGCCATTCAGTTTGTGTTTATACAAACAAATGAAAGCAGTGATTTCATTCATTCTATTGCCACAATGATAATTTTAACACACAACCGTTAGCAACATT
This sequence comes from Phasia obesa, assembly GCA_949628195.1. NCBI lineage: Eukaryota > Metazoa > Arthropoda > Insecta > Diptera > Tachinidae > Phasia > Phasia obesa. The sequence continues at coordinate 108,956,116 of OX451219.1, forward strand.
CTTCTTCTTCTTCTGGATTGTTGCTCATACAGAGCAACAATGTTGGTGCCAAATGGTAAAAAGCTGCCATAAACACTAGGTTCTTATTTTCTGCCTTTGGTCATGTCCAGAAACGACGGTTAGGTTGAAAACAATGTTTTATTTTTCTGTATGAAGTTATTATTTATTTGTTTGTTGCAAATCCTTCTTTTTTTTCCTTTCGTCAAATGTGTGTAAAATTTATTTGTTAATTTTTCATGTGGTTTCTTGATTTCGATCAATTTAGGTTATACACGATTACACAAGCGATTACACGTGGCTGATTGATGCAAACACAAATTAACTGTATCTCGGTACAGCTAACCGTGGAAGCCAATCAGCCAGTGCGAGAGGGAGACGCAAACCACTTGAAGACCGAGCAACAAGGACAGCCTGATTGACCTTAAACGATAATGAAAATGACGCGCGAACGTGTTCCTCAATCCAAAGATACTTTACGACTCCGTTAGCAACACTGCAATGTTTTAGTTTGAAAAAAACGAAACAAAACATGTTTTGATTCTCTCTGATACAGATTTTCTGCTGTGGGATAAAGTGATCACAATTTACATACATACATAATTAGTTTTCACTTCTATTGACAGTCCCAACGACTGCCCTGCACTTTTTTTTATAAATACGGCATACGAATTTATGTATATCTTAAGTGGATTTGAATGTGTTCTTGATTCTTTGGGAATGTTGCTACATGTTTTGTGGTTTCTGCTTTAACCAATGTTAAGATTTGTTGATGCGCATGTAATCATTTCCTGAATCTTATTTTCGAGTCTGTAAGTTTCTTCTAAACTCTTCTAGCTGAGAAAATGTCGTATAACGTATAACAGCTTAAGCCAATAGTATTAGGATTGAATTTTATTGTAAAAGTTTTTTATTGTAAAATATTATATGTAGCTTAGACAGACGACAGAGTTGATGTGTATTACCAGTCTTAATTCAAATTAACTTGTGAATTTATACGGAATTAAGCAATTTTAATATGGTAACACAGTCGAAAATCAATTAAAATTTAAAAATTTCAATTATTATATAATAAATCATACATATAATAAAACAGTAACTCATTTTCTGTCTGTTTGTCTTTCTCTTTGTATTCGCATCACGTAAAAACTACTGGATGGATTTAAATAAAATTTTGTGTATTCCAATATAGGATACTTTTTTCGGCAAAAATATTTTATTTCCAAGAGAAAGTAGAGAAAAAGCGTTGAAAGTACGCAGTTATTTTAGCAGGGATAAGACACTTTATACAAAGTAAATACATAAGCCATAACTGAAACACTAACCGATATGCTTATTTTAAGGCGGCATATTTTAGTAGGGATGAGAACCTTTGTATAAAGTAAATGCATAAACCATAACTGAAGCTCTAAAAAAGTAAAGGTCTTTGGAGTGAAATGCTTTCAAAGCAAAATCGAACAAAATATTGCAAGTAGGCTGACGAGCACAGCTAGTCAAAATATATGTAAATGCTGAATAAAATTACTTAACAAACAATGCTAAATGCACATAACTGTCGTCTGTCACATTAGTGTGCTTTTAATGCACATTAGCTCTGTCGTCTGTCTACGCTATAAGATAAGTTTTTTTGCTCAAACAATGCAATATGCCGGAACTAGAAAAGTTCGTTATGAAAGATCGGTTAAAAAACAAATTCGTATTGTAATACGTTGTGGATGGGCTATTAAAGAAAAGCATATCATACGCAGGTATGGGAAACAATCAATCGCCATGCATTAACTTTATTTTTAGAGTATAAAATTTCAACACTCTAGCTATTATAGTTTGATAGGTTCACGACAATAATTTTTGCTAGTTTTTCGTTTAGACGTATATAATTTCATAAACTTACCTATTATAGTATGGGAGCTACAGCATCTAGACTTCCAATCCAGTAAATTTTTCGTGCGGCAATGCACATTAATAGGAGAGTTCCTCATACAAAATGTCAAACCTCTACCTGTTCTAGTTCTTTAATTATAACAAAAATTTCTTTGTATGAAAATTACCACGGCCATTGTTCTAATCGCCTGTTTTCTGCTAATCTATGCATATTAATTAATGGGTTACTTTTGCTAGTTTTCAGGACCTATCGTAGTTCTCTAAGTATACGATAATAATATTTCACTTTGTATGGCAGTTGTCACGACGACTGTTCCAATAAATCCATACTTTTTCTAGACATTAATAACGAGGTTACTTGTACATAATTTTAAGATTCTACATATTATAGTTCTCTATTAGATATATCAAAGAAGTAAATTGGACTACTAAAAATATTTAAAAAAATAGACAAATTGGTCAAGCCATTCTTCCATTTTAAAATAATTAAAAAGGGGGCTTAAACCTAAGTTGGGTTATGATGAAGATTAAAAAATATATCCAAATCGGTGCAGCCGTTCTTAAGTGATGCGATTACCAATCAACGACATTTGATTTTCTATATATAGAAGATAAAAGATGGAGTTAAGTAGTAACAGGTAGGAAAGCAAATGGCATTGGCGTAAAAAGAGCATTCTAGGGGGTGCAGTGTCCCTGCAGACTTGCTGTTGCCCCCCCTCCCCCCTCACAATTTTTAAAAATCGTACTATATATTTATTTTTATAATATTATTTTTCAATAAAAGTGGTTTTGCCCCCACCCTCTAGAAAATATGTCCTCCTACGCTAATGGCAAATGGCCAAATAATTAAGGAATCTTTTTATATTCAGAAAGCTCTCTTATTAAGCACCTTTCCTTTTCAGAAACTGCCTTAGGTGTTAAATTAGACGAATGCTTGAATGGCAACGAGTATCGTAAAAGTTTCAAAGTTTTCGAAGATTGTTTCAATAAAAGAGTAAACACGGCGCATTTATTGATAGACCCTATATACAAACTACTTGAGGAACATAAATATATACCGGCCTTAAAAACAGCACACAGTTTTTCCAGTGATGTAATTGAAAAAAGAAGACGTCTGTTTGAAAATGTATTGCAAAATCAAACAAATGAAGAAGCAAATGAAAATAGCGAACTTGGGTGAGAGTTATGTATATAAACAATTATTTGTAACTTACTAATACTTCTGATTTTGTTATATTTCAAGTTTAAGGAAACACCGCTACGCCATGTTGGATACACTTCTGTTAGCGGAAAAGGAAGGCCTAATAGACCATGCCGGCATATGCGAAGAAGTTGATACGTTTATGTTTGAAGGTTTTGATACCACTTCGATGGGTTTAACTTTCAGTCTTATGAATCTCTCGTTGTATCCAGAAATGCAAGAACGGTGTTATCAGGAGATCATCGAAAATATAGACGATTTAAATTATTTGGATATTACTACATTGAATAAACTTAAGTACATGGAATGTTTTTTGAAAGAAACTATGCGCTTATATCCTTCGGTGCCGACTATAATGCGTGAAACTGTTCAAGAAACTCAGTTGGCAAATGGTTTAGTATTACCAGCTAATACCTTCATAACAATTCATATCTTTGATATACAACGCAACCCGAAGCATTTTGATAATCCTAACAAATTCGATCCGGACAGATTTACCGCAGAAAAATCGGCAGGTAGACATCCTTACGCATTTTCGCCTTTTAGTGCTGGCCAAAGGAATTGTATTGGTAACTATTAACTAAAATTTTAATTGACTTTGTTAGCATACTAAAATATTAGAAAACGAATTTTATACTATCAGATTTAGGCTAGGGCTAAATTTGCCGATATATCTGTATCAGATATATTTTTTGATGCTGTTGATATTAGGGAGTTTGCTGCGGCAAAACGTTGCAGTAATAAGAGTTTGTAAAGCAGAATTTACCACTGAAGAATGGATAGTGAAAAGTCAATTTGTGGAACAAGATTAACGTGAGTACCTGCCATACTCGGCCTAACCTCACGGTGGTCTTACCACCGAGTGAAACTTAGGCGTAGACTAGCGCCCCCATTGTGTAGTATAACAACACTTTACGATTGCCACCAATCGCAATTTGTGTGTATACAGTCACAATGAGTAGCAATTTATACAATATGGCAAGCCTTTCCAAGGCAAGCCTAGATCCATATTATAACCTCTTGCTTAGGGGTTTGGAGACTATCCAAACTCCGTCTGTTGAGAGTGCAACAGCACACTTGATCGACCATGCACCACATCTACTTTAATCGATCTTAAACCACAACCACCACGTGTACCCCCGAAGGGGACCTCACCAATAACCGGTCACAGAGAGGATAGGCTCTCTGTGGGGCTACCGATTCCCGTGGTACCAGTCCTTTGGGCACTGGTCAGGCCTCGAAGAGGACCCGTGTTAAAACAACAGACCTTTTCTTCCAGATTCAGGCTCTAGGAACCCTAGCGTCTGGTGCCCCTATTTTCCCCGAGTGGACCGCGTCAAAGCATTTGCCATTACTGCAGTGACATTTGGAACCCCCGGGGGTATGTGAAAAGTCAATTAGTAAATACTCTTCATTATGCCATTCGCCAAGTTAATAATCACCGAAAATCCTTTGACGTCTCCTGAACCATTTTGCCTATTTACGCGATGATGTCTGTTGGTGTTTGGGTGGGTGTGTATGCTTATATTTTTGTGGGATTTATGCAGGTCATACCGTTTGACACTTCAAAATAAAATTCAGTATGTGCCTTTGGTTTATGGAGATGAAGAGCTGTAAAAATTTTGGGCATAATCGGGAAGCGGCAGGGGGTAGTTTACTTAACACCTCAAACCGAAAATAATTAATTTTTCTATTCGAATATACTTTGAACTTATATTCTTTATGTAATATATCCATAAAACATCTGTTTCCATTGGGTATGGTAAAGTTGAGTGTAGGCCACTCCATATTTTTTTATATTAAAATTATTATTATTTTTTTTAATGTAAAAAAGCTGATTTATAGAATTATAAAAAATAATTTTTAATCTAAATAAACGTAAATATACATATTTAAAAATATAATTTATATATAAAACAATTTAAATCATCCTATAGATGCCACTCAATTATTTAACAGTCACCGAAAATTCTTAGAAAACATGATTAATCCGGACTTATCATTTTTTTTTTTCAAATATTAAAATCTCAAAAATTAGCGGCTGACTTAGTATTTGATTTTGAATAAAGTTTTGATGGATTAGACTATAATAAAAAATATACTTCATGCTTAATGCTTGATCTTCCATACAAATCTCGAATATTACAATTAAAGTCTACTACTTCTTTAGCAGCATAGTGTCTTATTGAACTAATTTATTTTATAAAACTAATGGTATTGAATTCCGAAACTCTTTTAGACGCGCTCAGTCCCACACCGTATAAGTTCTGACAACTCTACGAATAGGCTTTGACGCGTTGGTGAAAAATTAATAGCGAGTCCGAGGAAAACCTCTTTTTCATTCTAAGATTTAATTTTGTTTAAAAAGAAGTCTTAGCTTTCTAATATACTTATGCAATTTTTTTTTGCAAATGCCAAATCTTTTACCGAAACTGGATAAAATTTAGCAACTAGACTTTAGTTTTCAAATGAGTTCTGACTGACTATTCTTCTTTGCAGGTGTGTCGTTCTCGTGCAAAATGTGAGAATACAATTTTAAAATAATATTCATTTTTAATACTAATAACACCTTAAGGCTTCTTCTTCTTCCTTAATTATGCCGTTCAACCTAGAACGGCAGTATGATGAAAAAAAGGCTTCTGGAGACAATAAGTCCATAGTGAAGCCTTTACTTAATTTATGTTATATTTATTAATATTTTATAGTTTTTCGTTATTTTAGTTTTCGTTAGTTTGTAAAATTTTCTTTTTTTTTTTCTTTTAAATTAGTTTATATGTTTTTTATTTATTATTTTCATTATATATCTTAAGTTTCTTTTCATTTATTAAATATTGAGGTTATACACGATAACCAGAACGATTGCACATGGCTGATTAATGCAACCACCAATTAACTGTACTAAAGTACAGCTAATCGTGGAAGCCAATCACCCAGTGCAAGAGTGAGACGTAAACCACTCGAAGGCCTAGCAACAAGAACGGCCTGATTGACTTTAAACGATAACGACAATGACGCGCGCACGTGTTCCTCCACCCAGAGCTACTTTACGAATCCCAACACATTAAGGCTTATTATTAAACCTTGCCTTTAGCTAAAGTTAGGATTTTGTTGGAGCGATAAGTAGTTTTTTGTTATAATAATGAGGATAATGCTCATAGCTATAACTTGTCCTTATAGTACGTGATAGATAAGAGTGGTTTTTAGCTTACTTTTAATAACGAAAAACTGTTTATCGCTCCAACAAAATCCTAACTTTAGCTAAAGGCAAGTTATAATAATGGGCCTAAGCCTATTTCGAATTTGTGGAAAATGTTGAGCAACATTTATTATTTCACAACGAAAATTTGACATTTAATATGTGATGTCTATCTCGCGATTTGGAAGAATTTTACGATTTTATTGCTTTTAAATATACCACATTGTATTACAAAATTTTCCACAAAAAATACCACATGAAATAATGCTCTTTTGCTTTATTTCATAGTTTTCCTAAAATGTTGCCAGAAACATTTCATGTTTTTCCACAGTAAAGCCTAGTACTCTGTTCGAATTTGCGAAAAATGTTGAGCAACATTTATTATTTCACAAGGAAAATTTGACATTAAAAATGTGGTGTCTATCTCGCGATTTGGAAGAATTTTACGATTTTATTGCTTTTAAGTATACCACATTGTTTTACAAATGTTAAGTCGCAATTTACATTAGACAGAAAAATGGGCAGACAGACGAGATTTGTAGGCAAGGGGTTGAAGAGGTAGAGTGTGTATTTCATGACTAGTGTACTGGACATTTTTTCGTTTCTCTTTTCTGCTTTTTGCCCTTTTTGTTTGTCGCTTCACTTTATATTTCTCAAGTCGGCCTCATTTTAATGAGTTTCTAGTAGAATGTGCATGTGCGGAAAATGGAATTTCCACACATTAGGTATATTTTTCAAGAATATAACACAGAAAATAAAATGTGCAAAAATCTGTCTGTCTTGTTTATGTCCAATGTAAATTGTTTAAGCAAGAGCAAAAGAGAATTCAAAAAATGTCTGCCCTGTTTCTGTCCTATGTAAATTGCGACTAACAAAAGCCAGGTGATCAGCTGTTGTTTGAAAAATTCCGCATGAAATAATGCCCATTTGCTTTATTTCACAGCATTGGTAAAATGTTGCCAGAAACATTTCAATGTTTTTCCACAGCCGAAACAGACTACTACTTCAGCAACATTTTTTCATACAAATTTTTTATGTATGTATGTAGTTTGACAGTATTCCACATGAAAAACTGAACAGAGTACCAGGCTTAAAAAGAGAGTACTACTTCTGCAACATTTTTTCATGACTTTTTCAGCATTCCGCATGAAAAACTGGACAAAGTACCAGGCTTTAGACTGTAATTTTGTATAATAAAAAAATAATTCAACTTGTTTTTTTGCTTACCTTTACTTTAAATTCACATGGCTTATCAGTATATCAGATATTATTATTTGAGTATCGGTACTATGTCGTCAGAAAGGCTTATTGATGCAACCCTACTTTAAAAAAATCTCGAAATAACTAGAAATATTAAACAATTTATGTATACAAAAGAATAATAACCAACAGTGAATTTATTCATTAAAATTTATATATTTAAATTTTTTATTTTTATACATTAAAATTTTAAACATCCTTAACAATATTTGTATTTTTTAACCTAAATTAATAAATTTTTTTTTCTCTTTTACGATTTTATTGGTCTAAAATATACCACATTGTATTACAAATTTTTCCACAAAAAATTCCACATGAAATAATGCTCATTTGCTTTATTTCACAGTTTTCCTAAAATGTTGCCAGAATCATGTTTTTCCACAGTAAAAAGAGAGTACTACTTCTGCAACATTTTGGCATGACTTTTTCATGCAAATTTTTTGTGTATGTATTTTGACAGTATTTCGCATGAAAAACTGGACAAAGTACCAGGCTCTAGACTGTAATTTTGCATAATAAAAAAATAATTAAAGTTGTTTTTTGCGTACTCTTTCTTTAAATTCACATGGCGTATCAGTATATCAGATATTATTATTTGAGTATCGGAACTATGTCGTCAGAAAGGCTTAAAAAAAACTCGAAATAACTAGAAACATTAAACAATTTATGTATACAAAAGAATAATAACCAACAGTGAATTTATTCATTAAATTTATATATTTAAATTTTTTATTTTAATATGTACATTAAAATTTTTAACATCCTTAATTAACAATATTTGTATTTTTTAACCAAAATTAATAATTTTTTTTTTTTCTATTTTCTATTCAGGTCAAAAATTTGCCATGCTAGAAATGAAAACGTTGCTGGTTTATGTTATTAAAACATTCAAGTTGTTACCCCTAGTTGATCCTGACAACTTCAAATTTAAAACTGGTATTATTATTCGTACTAAGGACGAAGTAAAAATAAAATTAGTAAAAAGGCAATGAGGTTGTTGTTGTATGCATACTCGTATTTATGTATATGTTTTTGTATTTTTTTGTGGTTGTTTTGTGGTTTATAAATATGTAGTACATATTATGTACCTACTTATATTTTTTTATTGTTACAAAAAAAAATAAAATTTAACCAACTTTCAAAACTTTTGAAAATAAATCCAAAATCGATAAATTACAGTCATAAGATGAACAGGAATCGCCAGATAATCCTAACTTTTCGGCATGTATAAAGTTTTGAGCCTCAGTGGATTTGAAATCGTTGGAAGAAGAAGGGCTAAATATTTTAAACAATTAAGACATAGCTTTCTCTTATTATAAGGTCTTAAATTACCTGAAGAAAATGTGCATCAATTCACCATAAACATCAAAATGTCGCATAAATTGTAAAGCATTCGCCTCACAGATAGCTCGTAGTAAACATTCTTGACCCTTATAGCCATAACTGCAATTATTAAAATACAAAATATTAGTCATTTTAAGTCTAATATTAATTTCTAGTATTCTTTAAAAATAATTTTTGAGATAAAAAGATTATTTACTAGTTATTCCCATTAGGAAAGTTATTCCTATAAGGAACACAATTTCAAGTAAGTATATTTTGTTGTTGTGTTGATAAAAACAATGCATTTTTGCTCACGTTTGCATCGTATGCACAGTTTGCACTACCCACCGTGAAACCCCTACTATTTTTAAAATAATTTATATTTTTGTTTTAACAAAGACCTTCACCCGTTGTAGTGAAAAACTTTTTGGGAATCGAACCAATAACACCTAAAATGATAGACTAGCATACTACCTACTAGCCTACTAGCCTACTGGGGCACTTAATTCATATTTTATACTAGCTGTGCCCGCCACATCGTGGGCGTCCTGATAATATTTTGCTCGATTTTGCTTTCAAAGTATTCCACACTAATTGTAAGTTTTTTATTTTAATAGTGCTTCAGTTATGGTTTATGTATTTACTTTATATAAAGATACCCATCCTTGGATAAAATTCTAAAATTTGTAAAAAATTCTAAAATTCTAAAAATAATTGTAAAGCTCTGTAAAAGGTGTTTAAAAGAAAACGAAAAAGAAAAAAGAAAAATCAAATGCTAATTTTATTCAATTGGCGCCATCTGTTGCGCAATAGAATTTAAATTATCCCAGTTTTAAACCGAAAATTTCAGTACCATTAAACCATAAATTGTGTACTTTCACTGCTTTTTCTCCACTTTCGCTAGGAAATGAGATATTTTTGCAGAAAAAACGTATCCTATATTGGAATCAGGATGCTAAGGTACCTCCTCACAAAATTTTGTTAAAATCCATTGAGTAGTTTTTACGTGATGCTAACACAAAAGAAATGCAGACAGACGGAAATGAGTTACTATTTTATTATGTATATAGATTACCGAAAAGCTATGAAATCAGATCAATAAATTTTTGTTCAAAATTTAGTCTTCCTCTGTATTGGAGAAAGAAATGAAAATATCAGGTTAAAATAATTTTCTAACTAAAATAACCCTGTAGGAGATCGTACTAGTGTCTCACTAGTGTTTTACTAGTACAAAAATCACCAGTACTAGTTTTCAACTGTAAACTTTCCTACACCATCTTAATGCTCAAATTAACATTGAGTGTATTTGGAAAATCACTATTACCATTTGTTCTAGACGCATACTAGTACACATGGACCCGATTGGGTGCTTTTGATCCAGTTTATCACTAGTCGCATTTGTTCTAGACGCATACACGATGGGATCATTTTGAACCAGTTTATCACTACTTTTTAAATGCCGAATGTGGATATGGCAGTCCTTCTTAAAAATAAAAAAATGTAAATAACTATTTAGAATTTTGAATTAAAATATTTTAAATTTAAAATTCATATAATTATTTTAGTTTTCATTATAAAAATAGAACGAAGCAAAGGCCAAATTTCAACGAAAAAATTCCAAAAGCTATACTAAAACACAAATTTTTTTGTTACCCAAATACTTTATCAGTCTGCAAGTGGTGCCCTTGAACTACTTCAAGTACTACAACTCATCAGCACTAGTAGTTCTAGTAATTGTACTAGTAGCTTTTAGACAATTATCGTTTAATCTCCTACAGAGAAACAAATCAATGAAACATTTTTAGAAATCAGAATTAGAAGTTGTCATTAATAAAATTTTGAAAAATTTCCATTAATTACGTTTAAAATAATTTTGATGGCAGCCAGAAGATCTTGAATTGTTGGTTTTTGTACAAACAAGCTACAAACGGCTCTACAAATATACACACATCCTTATAAATGACACAAATATCTTGTAAAAATTTATCTGGTTTTACAAGCTGCTTGTGTGGTTTATTTGGCCGTTAACATGATCACAAAATACTCACCCATCCAAACGATGTATTATAATATCATAAATGTCCCATCGCAATCTTGAATTTTTTACTTCATTTTTTGATGATCTTGCATTAACAAAATTAGGATTTTGATTAGTCTTTAGATTATTAAGTAGTTTGTCATTTTTGTATTCGGGAAAATATGGATTTTCACGAAATACTGTCTCATTATAAGGTAACCAAAATTCAGCCTTTAAAACATAACCTATAGTAAGAGATTCATACGACAAATCAACAGGTATGCCAATGCCGCCAATGAACTAAAAATAAAATAAAAAATGCTGCTTTATTGTTTCAAATAACTAGATATTTATGTGCCACACCTGATGTCTTGTTGGTGCTTGACGAGGAAATATTAGAAACCTTTTATTTCTCAACAATTTACAATTGGAAAATAATTGTTGATTTAAAACACAATAAAACACTATTATCGTCTTAGCAAGTATTTTCTGCATTACTGAATTTCTAATACTGAATGATTAGTAAATAATGAAAACTATCTTAAGTGTATGGTTAGAACAAAAGAAAGAACTACAGCTATTTAATGAAGAAATCATTGGTAAGTAATTAACATCTTGTTAAAAGATATTACAGGTTTTGCAAATCAAAAACGTTCGTTTTTTGTAAATCACTCAATTAGTTTGGTTTGAGAGTTTTGTGAGTGAAATAATAAAACACTTACCCACCCAGCATATATGTACGTTTTGAGGTCTCCTGAATCCATTTTGGCTATTTTCTCAATGATGTCTGTTGGATGGGTGTGTATGCCACTATTTTTGTGGAGTATATACAGGTCATATCGTTTGACATATCAAAATGAAATTTAGTATTTGCCTTTGGTGTATGGAGATGAAGAGCTGTATAGTTTTTGGGCATAATCGGGATGGGGCAAGGGGTAGTTTACTTACCCCCAAATTTTGTGAATGGTCTACAGGTCATACCGTATGATATATTAAAACGAAATTTAGTATATGGAGATGAAGAGTTGTGTAAATTTTGGGCATAATCGGAAGGGGCAAGGGGTAGTTTACTTACTCCCAAATTTTGTAAATGCTCTACAGGTCATACCTTATGACATATCAAATTCAGTAGGTGCCTTTGGTTTATAGAGATGAGCTTGGGTTATAGAGAAGAGCTTTAGAAATGTTGGGCATAATCGGGAAGGGACAAGGGGTAGTCTACTTAACAGCCCAAACCGAAAGTAATTCATTTTTCGATTCGAATATACTTTGAACTTTTATTCTTTATCTAATACGTCCAAAACAATATCTGTTTCCATTGGGCATGGTAAAGTTGAGTGTAGGCCACTCCAAATTTAATTATTAAGTGCGCATTTAATTTTGTCCTTATTTTCTAAATTCAATAATAATACCCTTTTGTTACCTGCACTTTTCAGATAATTGTCTCACATTATTGGACGTTTTTATTATACTAATTATTTTATGACCCCTTATGCTTTAAGAAATAGACGTCATCAGGCTACCGACTACGAGCTGTCAAAACTAAAATTACATACATACATATACATATTTGTAGTGACGAAGTAGATTTTGATTTATATTGGAAATCTTGTAAAAATAACTAGATTTTGCTCGAAATGTCATAAGTACTAGATTTCGCTCAAGTGTAAATTTAATGTTACAGTTTTATATAAAGCCTTTGTTCATCAGTAATTACCTAGGGATAAGTACTTACTTTTATATAAAGTAAATACATAAACCATGTCTGAAGCACTATAAAAGTAAGAGTCTTAAAATTTGCTGTAGATTACTTTAAAAGCAAAATAGAACAAAAATTTATAAGGACGCTGATGAAGTGTCGGGCACAGCTAGTTTTTCATAAAAGTATGGATATATGTATGTATATCGTCGATAGCGACTCATATAAATATGGGTAATTCCAAGTCAAATAACCAAAAAAAAAATGTTTTCAAATTTACCCCTCCCGATTTTATTGAAACTTTTTTTATTTATAAATTAAAAGAAATTATCTCAAAGAATTTAATAAAACTTTTTTTTAAATATCAGAAAAAAAAATTTAAAAAATTTCATGATTCATTATTGATACCAAATTAAAGCGTATGAAATACCCTTTAAAATGAGCTATTACTAGGACTTATAGATCTGGATTTAGAATATATTTAATCCTCGAGCGCATATGCAAAAAAGCGTCATTTTTCAATTTTGATAACTGTGTAGCGGAAAAACTGTAAGAGATAGAATTTTTTAAAAATCATATTTTTATTAAGGAAGTCAAAGAATATAAATAAAAAAAGTTTCAGTAAAAACTGAAGTAGTCATTTTGAGTTGATTTGACGTGGAATTACCCATAATGACTACCGAAATTTCGTAACAAGCCTGATGTTTTTAAACTCTGTCTAATATTTTTTGTTGATAGTAAAAAATGACATTACAACATTTATATATAGGAAAACTAGTCCTTTAGTTTATTCATAGTCTGTGCATTCGCAGTAAAACCGCCGCTGCTAGCTTAAGCACATTTAAGGCACCTTAAATGCCTGAACTTCATGTGTTTAATTCTATACTGTGTTAATGATTTTTAATTAAACTTGAAAAATGATCCCTGCAGCCAACAAATACGCCCGAGACCCCGTGCGCTAGCTCTGTGTGGAGTGAGCTAAACCTATACTAGATTAATCTCTCTTCGAGGACACCAAACATAATCCGCGTCTAAAAATTAGTTTTATTATATTGCTATCTAACTAAGTCTTCCACTAGTATAAGAGTTATGATAACATGCAGAAACTTGTTAAATGTAGATGCCATGAGAGATCTAAGCCTTTAAAAATGCTAGCAATTACCAGAGACTCCCTGAAAGAAAGAAGGCGGACAGTTACCAGTTCACAGTCTGAAATTGCTAAAGTCAAGAGTAAATGCAGGTAGTAGCACGTAACTCAATGAGAATAAGGTTGCCGTAAATTACAAATCGATTGTCTGTAATAATTGAGGACGGAACGGAGTAGAAAAGGGACTTATTAAGGAAGAGGTTTACTACAATATAAGATTATTTTTCAAATAAATAAATTAATTAGGGCACCACGAAAACATTATTACCTTACAAAGTGTGGTTTGATACTAGATTAGTATCAACAAAAGAACAATGTTTGCAAAATAAAGAGTTGCTCTCATTGCTAACCGAAGGTTAGCAGAGGTATATCAAGCATGAAGGAAGCTTTGGGTTGTAGTAGACTTCGTTATCACCAACTGACGATAATAATTGAATACAATTTTTCTCGTATTCCTTTATCTGAGTTTGGTTGAATTAATAGATGATGCTTACGAAGAATGCAGGGGAGTTACTGCGTATTTCGATTCGAAAAGGAAATCATTCGAATTTGTATGACTTAAAAATGTTGTTCGAAAAAGATTTCTTCAAATCGAAATACACAGTAGCCTCCCTGAAGACGGACGTAGCTGTCTAGAAAATGCATTCTATTCTGCTACTGTCTAAAATAAAACTAGAGTTGGGCCCAAGGTATATTTATCTTACTAGGTAGTGTCGTCCGCCCAGCTGATTTAGTAGTTCGACATGTCAAAAGATGTATGTGTTTAGAAATTTTATAGTGTAGGAGTGAGAATAAAACACATACACGCCTTCTCAATTTTCTTATATGTTTTTTGACATTTCGAACTACAAAGCAACAACAAAATGCCATATTGTTCTTGTATTGTTATATTTGTTGTAGGGATGCCACTACCTAGTAAAATAAATATACCTTGGTTGGGCCTTTATGTACTCTATGGGTTAAAATTTTAATTTTTACTTTTTGTTCATTTTTGTTTTTGAAAATTAACTGACATTTATTTGTATTATATAGAATGCAGAATCAAAATTTTATATGGATAAAAATCGTTCTTTTTATAATAAATTTGGAACCAGCTCAGGAATAACTAACAATTTTAGTTCAAAATCCATGCGTTCCAATTTAGGCAAATGCGTGAAATTTTCAAACAATGTTGTGGTATACAAAATAAATGAGTTTGGAAAAATGCAAACCCAAAAATGTAAACTACAAACAGAAGAAGTTCAAGTAAGTACATATATGTATAAACCATAATATGTACGTTAATAAAGTAATAATTTTAATATAATTTCTTATCAAACCAGGCCAAAAGACGCTTAAAAGAAAGAAACTTTTGAGAGATCGCCATCACAAATCAAACAAATCGTTTACATATGTGTTTTCCTTAAATAATATATTACCTCTTTACTAAGGACATTATTTAATAACAATATTTCTATTTGATTCCAAATGTAAAATATTTTTCATTCCTTATAAACAAAATCATAACACAATATAAAATATACGAGTAAATTGAAAATCGGGACAAAATATGTAATTATAATTAATTTATATTTTACGTATTAAAACTTTAATATCATAAATTCATTGAAATTGATACTATGGGTAAGCTAGTTTCGATAGCCAATTTGTTAAGTGCTTAATGTAATTTGTAATTAAATTTGATAGAAATAGAATGCACGTCAGTACACATATCGGGCCTTAATGGCGGCTAAACTGTTCACAAAATTATCAGCAGAGATCTCCGTTGTAAGTTCACCAATTCACCTTACCCATATATCATATATTTTAGCCTGTACCAAGGTGTAGATATCGGGTAGCCTGAGTGAGACCGAAGATCAAAATACTAAGAGTAAATTCCCGATTAAGTTCCGTGTCTACCTTGGAGTCATCCGTAAAATTCATTGTCTCGAACTACGAAGTTCTTCCACTTATCCCTGCTCAATATATTGACACCAAATGGTTTTTAGAAGTGCATAACAAGGGTGAAATATTCAGTCTGCTTCGACAAGATATTTCTACCTACCTGACGTAGAATGGCCTCCCGTCCAACACGACTATGCATTAATTCGCACATCTCCCCAAGTCATATGGCCGACCTGGTAGATGCGTATTTGATGTAGACATCAAGGGGTGTCAGATGCAACATTGTCTCCAAACTGGACTGGGAAGTTAACCTCATTGTACCAGTGAATGCTTTGAACTATGTATAGAAGCACTTTCTACCGGACAAGTGCTCCATAGTTAAGGGTAGGTCTAATCACCGCCGTGTACATCCAATGTACCATATATGGTTTGTGATCCCACCTCCTTCCAAAATAACATGTATCAAACGTAGATTTGAATTTTTCATTTATATATTTAATTTAATTGTTATACTTAACATTTTTTTAAATATAATACTTTATTTCCGAACATTTCTTTAACAGCCACCTCAACTAATAAAACAAGTCAGTTTTGTTTTAGATGTTTATTATATTTGAATTGAAATTACAATATTACAATATTTGAATTGAAATAACGATATTGTTTTATAAAGGTTAATAAAACCCAAAATTTAAGGAATTTTTAAACCAAAAAAGGACAAATTGAAATAGAAATAGGGACAAAAATTAATAAATTAACACACATAGTCTTAAAAAACTGAGAATACTAAAAAATACTATCCTTTTACTTAAAGGACAAAGGAAATCGGTTTTAAATAAAGGACATAAAAATTGTACTTAAAATTAAATTTGTAAACTTTTACAAAGCTGCCATGGAATCTGTATAAAAAACACTTACATTGATATGCGCTCTTTAATTTATTACCTCTTAAAATAAAGTGTACATAAGACGAAAAATACATAAATCAAAAATGAATATCATTTCATATTCCGTTTTTTTTTTTTCTTATTAAAGTAAATACCCTAGTTATTATCGCCTTTGTGGAATTCTTCCAAACATAACTTGCAACTCCAAGAACCTTCGGGTGGCGTAACCAGTGGAGGCGATAAACAATACATGTGGTAACCACGATCACAATCATCGCAAAACAACAACTGGTCGTCGTTATCGGATGTACCACAAATGGAACAATATTTGCATTCAATACACTGCCAACGGTAACGTTTAACAGAAATTATCATATTTGGAGTAAATTGCAAGCATGAGGGATGACCAGAACGGCCACAGTCAGAGCATGATACCAATATTTCAGGCAAATTTGTTTTCTTATTTTCGCGCTGATCACCCAAACAAAAATCACAATACGGTGAAGGTTGTGCAACTTCCCTGTCGTTAGATCGAACTTTAGTCTTAGCACCAGTCTTTTGGGGGCTTGCAATGCTTGTTGCAGGTGATGCAACGGAGGTGCTGGCTGTAGCCGTTGCTGAAGCAGTGGCAGCTGCAGCAGCTACAACGGCGGCTGCAGCAGCTGTGGCCGCTAGAGGTGCTACCACAGCGCTAGAAGAATTACTATCCGTTGGTAAGCCCATAGATGCGTCTGTTGCATGACTCGAAGAAGAATTGTCTATTTGTGGTGGTATTGATGTTGTTGGTGTCGTTACAACTGGAGCATTATTACTTGATGGCAATGTTAAACCTGGTTGAGAGGAATCATCGGTATTTGTTATTGGAGAGGCCGAATTGGAATGATTCATGGTGGTTGCTGCAGCACTTGCGGCTGCAGCCACAGCGGCAGCAGCAGCAGCTGCAGCAGCAGATGTATTGCCTGAAACCGAACTAGAACCAGCACCGCCACCACGGCGACGACGAGTCGGTTCACCAGTACCATCACCATCAGCATTAGAACCGCCACGGCGTCGAGTACCTATTAAGTAAAAAAAATAATAAGGAATTTTTAGCACAAGGTTTTCAGATTTAAGTCCTAAAAACTCCGCCACCCAAATTTTAACCAATTTATTTTATTTTATTACATAAAAAAAGTCAGTGGTTTTATCTTTAAAGATCAAATTGCAAGCTTATTCCTCAATCTGCCATACTTGGAAAAGAATAAATAATGTATAAAAAGAATTGAGAACCTTCCAAGAGTACTTTAAATGCAGTTTGATCTTGCTTTAAAAATAAAAGACTGCGAATCAAATATTCAGTGAAAAAGAAACTCAAAATTTGATATTGTCATAGTGTGAGTATCATAAAGAAACATCAAAACCTTTATAGATAATTTGAAGAACTCGCTCAATAATTGAACTATATATTTTTGCATTGAAAATTTGGGATGCAGTTTGATTTCGTTTTTCTAAGATACGTTGGAGTAATTCATTATTTAATTAATTGCTTATTTTATTCGCATTAATTTATTAATAAATGTATTAAAATTGTATTCCATTGCCACTATTTTTAAAAATGGTACTGGTTTTTTATTGAAATACTTTCATTAGTAATTATTTATGAAAACAAAATAATTACCATTAACCAATAATGAAATTATTTCTTCTTTTATACCAAGCTTTTAATAACTAAACGATTTTATTATAGTGAATTTATAGATTTTAAGAGATGGAAATTCAACTTTAACAAAAAATTTAACAAAAATATATAATAAATATATAAATTTTAACATGAAAATAATATGATCATGTTCTTTCACACTGGGTTGGGTAGATTTAGTATTAACTTTTTTCATACTCTTAAGTTCATGATAAATTCCAACAAGATGACTATATTATTTGCATGTAAACAATTTTTTTTTTTTTTGTAGAAATTTAAAACAAACTTACCGCCACCTTTGCGACCTCTCTTGGGAGTACCATCTACGGAAGTATTGCCTTTGCGCCAACGAGTTCCGCCACCACCACGTTTGCGTTTACCTCTTGTACTGTACGATTCATCAAAGTCATTGTCAGACTCGAAATCATCTTCAAAATCATCAACATGGTGGTGATAGGACATTTCCATATCTTCATGAAACCAACCATCCTTTTCGGCATTTGCATGAGAATCTTTGCTATCATTATCGCCAGATGCGCTCATCGAATTGCCATCAGCGGTTAAAGCTAAAAATATTAATGAGAGATATTTGAATTAAAAATAATTTCTTTTAAATCTCTTAGAAAGCAAAAAAAAAGAGACAGGAAGGGAGCAGTGACCTGAACACTTACATCCATTTATTGCTTGTTCTTTCGTAATGTTTACATTTGTCAAGTAAACATTGCAAAAAAAAAACAAAAACAGAGACAAAGATATCAAGAACACATTTGATGCATTTACAAACATACATTCGTCTGCAGAAAAATAAGAAATATTACATGGCAAAAATTAAAAGATACAGAATTTTGAATGAAAACAAAAAATAATATAAAATAAGTAAGAAAAACTGCTCTAATACAAATCGTAGCAACAAAATGAAAATTAAAAATTTTTTCAAGAAGCTCATCCGCATTTACTTATGTATACTAACTCACACTCTTGCACCCACAAGGGGTGGTTGTAACTCTTATTAAAAACATTCAAAATAACCCACCCAAATCGCCAACCATACTCGTAAGATCGATAATAATCTCTATAATCGATTTTAATGTTTTTTTGTTAACTTACCTGCATTTTCACTGTGATCACGACCTGACGAGCCAGCTCCCGTTGAAGCAGTGTAGTGGTGATGATGATTGTTTGATTCACGATATTGATAGTGACGATAGCTGTGATGATGGTTAAGTAAATACTGTCTTTTCGGTTTACGCCATCGATTCGATGGATACGTATAGATTTGTCCCTCACGAAAACCAGGCATACGTTGTTTTTGTTTAACAAACAGAGCGCAGTGTGTCTGTGCTACGCCCGTCTGTGGATCTAAGAAAGGCATCCGCAAACGTCGTTCTATGCACAAACGAGTATTGTAGTTTTCACTATTTTCCAGTATTTCTTTGTAGGCCGAATCGTTAAGAAAATTTTGTATTTTTTCAAAATTATTAATATTTACAACTTCAATTTCTGGAGCCGACATGATTTCTGCTGCTTCCATACAATTTAAGGCTTCTTTACCCAACAATGTACAATGTTAAAAACAAGTCTTTCTTAAATTTAATTATTATTTCTTCTTGTTACTTCAATGCTCTTTCTTGGCCAAGTATTACATGTCTTCTTAAACTTTTATAAATTATTTATATTTTTCTTTAAATATTTATGAACTTATAAAAAGAGATTTTCTACAAATATACGTTTGATTTGCCTTTTTTGCAGACAAACAAGTTTTTTTTAATAGAGCTGTATAAGAACTGATTACTTACTACAGTTTCTATTACCAGTTACTCATTGCCAAAACAATCAATATTTTTAATTTAAAAGTTTTGTAACTTGTTTATAATATATACATAAATACAATAATAAATGAATAAAAGTTTATTTATTGATAAAAATTATATTTTATAATTAAGTTTTAAATCAATCAATTGGAAAGCATATCCAATAGTAATCTGTTTGGATTACTATATAATAATAAATTTAAAAAAGGAATTATGCGTTATAAGAAATAAATAATATGTTTATTTATTTATATATTTTTACAAGCAATTCAAATAATTAATGGAAGAAATCTATTTTGGTGGCAATGCTTAACTTTGGAGGTCCGTTACTCTGAAACTAAAGGTCGCCTTCAAATTTTATACATTACAGTTTTGAAAATAATCATTTTAAACACACACTAGGCAAATTCTTTAATGAGCATTATTTCATGTGGATTTTTTTGTAACATTTTTGAGAAAAATTTTGTAAAATAATACAAATGTTATATTTAAAAGCAATAAAATCGTAAAATTCTTCCAAATCGGGACATAGACACGACATTTTAAATGTTAAATTTTCCTTGTGAATTAAGCTTTGATAAAATGTTGCCAGAAACATTTCAATGTTTTTCCACAGCAAAAACGGAGTACTACTTCTGCAACATTTTTTCATGACTTTTTCATAGAAATTTTTTATGTATGTAATTTGACAGCATTCCGCATGAAAAACTGAACAAGTACCAGGCAAGGCGATTTCATACCAGTAGCAGCAGTAGAGCAACAACTACAACAAAACAACAACTTTGACATTATATTAGCAGATACGGAACAATGTAGTTTTGACAAGACATTAGCAAAAAACAATCAGCTGGGCTATCAACTCCACCTGGTATGAATTCGCCTTGGTATCAGGCTTAAAAGATTACAGAAAATAATCGAATAACTAATGGAATAGACAAAAAACTCTTACATTTAACCACACTAATTTTTTCAAGTTCTCTTTTGTTCAACTTATTTTTGGTGATGTTCATATTTGCAAGAAAATTTTAGCGATTTTAATAACACAAAAATATGGAAAAACGCCAAAACAAACAAATAGCTGCTTGTCAAACAGATCAGAATTTTACGCCATTTAGAGCAGTCAACACAATCATCAAGCATTGCCTAGTGTCTATACTTGATAAAAATTTGTTTTGATAAAAGTCAAACTTCATATAAAAAAACATTGTTTTTAATACTGGGTTTTTTTATATGGAGTTTGACTTTTATCAAGACAAATTTTTGGCAGGAATTCCCACTAGGTTGTGGTATAATTTGTGAAAATATATTAGTATGTATTACACAGAAGATGCTGGTTGAAAAATACAAAATTTTTAATTTCTGACATGCTTGATGAATTTTAGTTGTGATAGTTGCATTGCGATGTTGCCAACACAAAATAAAATTATAAATTAATGTTAAACGAATCATTCAGCATGTGTGCATCAAAGCATCCAGCACAAATACACGAGTTTGACTTCCAGCATTTTGATCGTGTTTGTGGCGGCAAAAACAAAATAACATTTTAATAATAACAAGGAAATAACAAAAGTAAGTATTTCTTTTTATCGTAAAAGGAAACTACTCACAAACATAACTATGTTCTTTATGTTTTTCCAGTACGATTGGCCTTAAGAAGTGGTGCTCAATTTGATAAAGATGTGGCGAGTAAAAGAAAGTTTTACCACAACAAGTATGTCCCGTACGCCTCCCTCAATGATCTTTGTTTCTTTTAGGCCTTTTCATTTCCTCTTCTTTTCTTTTATATACAAGTAGCAATTGCACTACTGCTGCAACCAGTTATTTCAATATTATTTTGGTGTATTTTTAATTGAAATTTATAACTTTTACACATATATGTAATGTTTAATTAACACACAAAAAAGGCTCGTATATGTACTTCGTGTTAAAATCGAAATATTGAGTAAGATAGTGTAACTTTCAATATTATTGAAACAAAAACAGAAGTTACCCCCGTCTCCATTAGTCAATAACATATCTTAACAGAAGTCAAACTTCATATAAAAAAACATTATTATTAATACTCGTTTCATTTTATATGAAGTTTGAACTTTGTTAAGACATGTTAATGACTAAACCCCCGCCTTCATTTGCTATCAGCTTGTATTAACAAAAGTCAAACTTCATATAAAAAAAAACAGTATTAAAAAATGTTTTTTTTATAAAGTTTGACTTTTGTTAAGACATGTTAATGTCTAATGTGTCATAGACAAAATATTAAAATAAAAAAATTAAATTTTTTTTTTATTTCCGAAAAATTGGAAAATTATTTATGACATTAAGTTGTTATTCTCTGTATTAAATGATACAAAGAGATACTGGCAGAAAAGTGCAATCTCCAGTGGCCGAAGTTTTCCAAAAATTTAATCAGTACAAACACTATTTCTAAGAAATAACATCATTCAAATTAAACCATTTTTTTTTCACTTCTCGTTTTGAATATTTCTTTAAAAAATTTAAACAATATAAAAATAAAACACAAAACAAATTAGGAATAAGGCGAATATAATTTTGACAGAAGAAAAACCATATGATGTCGAATTCGCTGAGTTTACCTGATATAAATTTGTCAGCTGCTCTGCCGACGTTTTGTTATGTATCAAGACAAATTTTTATCTGGTGTAGACAGAAAGTTTGACTTTTACACAACGCCATCTGTTGGTCAAGTGTGCAAATCCTAATTGCTGTGCTATATCAAACAACATTGACGACAAACAGAAAATTATGTTTAAAACAAGGCGAATTGATAGCGATTGCCCAGCTAATTATTTTTGCTAATATCTTGTCAAAAATACACGTTTGTCCAGCCGCTGGGAGATAGTTTGTGTAAAAAACTAAAACTAATGAAATTTTGCTCCTATATTGTCAAGTTTATCAATTTGACAATTTACCTTCCAATAGAATTATGAAAAGTAGATTTTATGTTTCAGCTGAAAAATTAAAAAAAAAATGTTTTTTATGACTCTTGAACGGATTGCCTACTGGCCTTTAGAAAATACAATCCAAACAAAATATGATTGATAGTGCATTTACACTTGACCGAAATCTACTACTTACGAGTACGAGATTTCGTACAAAATATAGTTATTTTTACTAGATTTCCCATACAAATCAAAATCTACTTTTTTGATGACTACTAGATTTTGATGAAATTTGCCCAAATTGTACAAAAAAATATAAGGCTGTACAACAAAAAATTAAACGACCTGGAAATTGAAAAAGATTTTGAACGTAATCGACTAGATTTCGACTTAGTGTAAATGCACTATGAGCGTTTTTGAGTTGAGTACATTTATTGGTATATTATTAAAGTACACTTAAAATACGACGCTGTGTTTGTGGAACATATCATTTAATAAATTTTATTTAGTAATTTGTTGGGCGTGGGTTTTTTGCTAATATTTTGGTAAAAGTTCATTAAATTAAAAAAAAGACAAAATTGTATTCGATAAAAATGGGGGCTAGAAATCGTAATACACGAGTAGCTATTGGAATTTCCGCATTAGCCTTTTCTTTTTACGTTATCGCATTTTCAACACCATATTGGCTGGTCACAGACGGACGACTGCAAAATCCTCGATTTACAAACTTGGGACTTTGGGAAGTTTGCTTTAATGGCTTTCAAGATATTCATAGATTCTATGACACAACCTTTCAGGGATGCATGTGGGTATTCGAAGAAGAATACTACATAATACATGATTTTTTGTTGCCTGGATTTTACATATCCGTACAAGTATTTGCAACTCTTTGTTTTGTTATGTGCCTAATAGCAGTGCCGCTTACTTTATGTTTTCTGCGAACGTCGAGAGATGATGATCGTTATGTGTTTTTGCTGTTGACCATTGGTTCTTGCCAAGGGCTGGCATCATTTTTTGGTTTCTTAGCAGTTTTAATATTCGGAGCTTTCGGTGATGACCGTGATTGGATGCCTCATTGGCAAAATAATGATATGGGTTGGTCTTTTGCATTGGGTGTTGTAGGTGCAATACTTTTAATGCCAGGTGGAGTTTTGTATATGATTGAAGCCAGACGAGAGCGTTACAAACGTCTTAATGAGATCAGCAATCGTGAAGTTATAAGTGAATATGGAGGTGATGTCGATTATTATCAACATGCTGCCCAACAACAGCAACAACCTCAACGTCATGAATTGCAACATGAACAACCAGCGACATCTTATTATGCACCAGAAACAAGTAGACCAAGACGCCCCCAACCTGGTCATCGTGCACCCACTGCTCCATCAATTGCAATCGTTGGCAGTGGTATACAAACTGATATATAAAAGTGTAAAACATTAATAATTTTTAACATGTCTTTGATACATATCCGTCCGATATACACTTCTTTAGTTGTATTATATATTTTAAGTAGCTTTTATGAATTGTTTGTAGAATTATGTTTTTCTTAAATATTTTCTAATATAATTGGGGCCTTAAAGAACGTATTGTTCATTTAGAAGAAACTGCTTTTTATATCAATATTTGTATACAAATTTTTTACAAAACACATTCCAATTTTAAATAGGTACTAGTTTTTTTTATTAACATAAGGTTTAATGTATTTAAAAATTAATCGATTATTTTCAACATTTAACAATATTTTTGTAAAATCCAAATTATTTTTACGATTTAAATTTTATTATACAAAAATACAAATAAATACAAAATAAAATGCAAGTGTTTTAATTAAAAAATAGATTTATACATATGTATATAAAAAATGTTGACAAGACTTGTTTATCTGACAAACCTAATTTATAAATTTAAATATACCTATTAATAATTTTTCCATAGTTTGTTTAATACAATTTTATTTACTGGTCACTTATTTTGTCCAATGTGATCGCACATTGCTCTTTCTGTTTTAATCTGTTTGTACATTTTCACTTTTTGACATAAATTTAATTTTAACTTAACTTTTGTGCTCATAAAAAAACAACTACAACAGTAAATACATCATATGATCTTAACCGCATCTTCCAAGTCACGTAGGTTTGTGTAACGTTTTATATGTGTGTTACAGACTAGTCTTTTTTTCTTTAACAACAATGAGAAAACAGCCTAAAATTAAC
Organism: Phasia obesa; assembly: GCA_949628195.1. Lineage (NCBI taxonomy): Eukaryota > Metazoa > Arthropoda > Insecta > Diptera > Tachinidae > Phasia > Phasia obesa. Next base: position 108,981,213 of record OX451219.1, read on the forward strand.
TTAAATATTTTAGCGCACAACTTACACACCTCATGATACATGGCCATTCATTGTACAGGACGATTCGTTGGTTTTAGAATTTTCTTTTAACCATTTCTTTGGTAGTTCTGTCTCATTGGCACTAGATTCAATTATGACAAATAATTCACGATCATTAGCTTGTAGTTGCTGCCTTAAATAAGCAAATAATTGTTGATCTGTTCCTATGCATTCGGGCACATGTAACTTAGAATCTAAGTTGTAGTAATTTCCATCTATTGCACGTACCGCTATCCAATGTCTTTTATGTAAAGGTAGCGTTAAAAAGCCGAATTTATAATCCGAAGGTACATTTAGTATAAAACCCAGAATAACACTTAAATCAATGCATTCGGGGTCCCTGGAAAGAGTAATATCTAAATTTTAAGTTTCGAAACTTATTTAAAATTAAAACCAACTCACTTTCTTTTGTCAAACCAGGCCGCCTCACAGTTGCGTAGTTGCAAAGCTTGCATTATTACATTTATGTCATAGTTACCCAAACCCAACATGGACCGATGAGGATTTAACCATACATTAGGATTAAGATTAGTGCAAATCTGATCCAATTGTTCTTTGGTAAATGCTTGACGAGCTATAAGTTAATAATAGATTATTCAGTAAATGAACATAAACAAAAAAACTTACATTGAAAGAGATTGTTTAATGTATGCAAAGCACAAAGTTGTCGAGTTTGTCGTTCGTGATAAACGTTGGGATTTGTGGGTGGCATTTTGCAATTACCTACTATTTAACCATTTAGATTAAAAAATTCTATTTAATTTACCAAAAAATAATATTTTCCTTAATTATTTCGACATACTAGCTTTTGACAGAGTTGTCACAAAACTGAAAAGTACTAAAAATTGTTTTATTGCATGTAAAACTGACATGCTGAAAAAAAAATTTTGTTTGGTAGACCAAGGTCAATTCCAAGGCGAATTCATACCAGGTGTGAGCAGTAGGGCAAAATAATAACACAACAACTTTGACATTAGACTAGCAGATTTGAAAGAATTTTTGACAAGACATTAGCATAAAAAGAGAGCAAAAAACAATCAGCTAGGCTATCGCCTCGACCTGGTATGAATTCGCTTTGGCCATTTAAAATATTTATTATTTAGGAAAATGTGTCTTCTCTTTAAAAACATAATAGTGGAGTTCAGTGTTCGATAATATTAGCTTTTTTGTGAAATCCAACAACAAAATACCTATTGTTTTTGTTAAATTTGAACGATAAAACGCATTTGCACATTCGCAAGACCATTTGCATCAAAAACTGAATACCGCTAATGGAATTTGCAAATTTGTAGAAGAATTAGTAATAATAAAATAGTAGCAATAAAATATTTTTATTTAAGTTAAAATTTACAACTGTCATTATAAAGTAAAGCTTTTGCTACAAATTCCAGAAACATAAAACTACGTTTTTGTAATAAATGTTTTAACTATGCCTACAAAAATGCACTGCAATTTTGTTATTGATATAAAAAAAATTTATTTTCTATGTTTTGTAATAAAAGTTTGCAATTATTGCATTGCAATAATTGCAAACCATTGTCACCAAATTGTCACCAATTTTCCGAAATTTTACCTGATAAATGTGCCTTGGTTGAATTGTTGTAACAGCTCTGCTGATGTCTATAGTTTTTCCCTGAGGAAACAACTTTCGATTGCTACAGCTGTTGCTGAGTTGATAACCTTTGACTAAAATAGTACTTTATAGTCTTAGGTAATCTTTGTTATTTCTAACTTTTAAAAACAAAGTTTTTAAAGTTCTTTTATAACATGAAAACTAAGTGTTAGTTTTATTTTCAACTAGCTGCGCTCGCCTTTTCGTCAGCGACCTTGCAATATTTTGTTCGATTTTTCTTTGAAAGCAATCCACACCAAATACCTTTACGTTTTTAGTGCCGCCTTAAACTATGCTGCATATCAGTTTATGTATTAACTTTATAAAAAATTAAGTATATCCGGTTAGTTCAGTTCAGTTATGGTTTATGTATTTACTTTACTACTAAAATAACTGCTTACTTTCACTTCCTTTTCTCTACTTTCTCTTGGAAATAAAATTATTTGCAGAAAAGAGTATCCTATATTGGAATCAGGATGCTAAGGTACCTCCTCACAAAATTTTGTTAAAATCCATCCAGTAGTTTTTACGTGATGCAAACGCAAAAGAAAAGCAGACAAATGGTTACTATTTTATTACTTATATGTATAGATACTCTCTGCTTTGCTATGTTCTTTCAAACATCGTTGATGCAAAACGAAAACTTATAGTCAATCTGAAAATGAACATCAACACGTATTCACCACCTATAAGAATATTAAATAGTTAATGACTTTGCTCTGCATGTGTTAAGATTGTGTCCTTAGATATTAAAACAAGATATTAAAACCAAAAAGAAATTAGAACAAAAAAGAAAAAAAGTAATCAAATTCTTTATTCGATGTAATTTATTATTTGCTAACAAAATATAGTATATATTATGTTATACACTAAATATCTGTCTAATCTACTCCTATCCTTTAGCAAATTAAGTAACACAGTTTATATACGCATCAATTGCCTGTTACTTCTCTTTAAAAAAATCAAATCATTCAATCAAAAAATCCTTCATTATGATATCAGATTTAGAACTACAAAAATCGCAGAATACCATAAATTTCATTACCATTATTTTTTTTGACCAAAATCGTCAAATCGGCACACTGCTAATTTTGGACGAAAAATTGTTCAATCTAGCGGCTGTGTTTTGAAAATATTTTAACAAGTGTTGTAAAATGAACGTAGTTTAGGACGTGAATAAATGTCACATGCAAAGGGCGAAGCAGACACAGAATAACGAATGGCGACGACTAAAAAACAACATACTCGGCGGCTAAAAGTCAATTATAACCTAGAGTCTATACCTGTCAAAAATTTGTCTTGATAAAAGTCAAACTTGATATAAAACAACCCAGTATTAAAAGTAATGTTTTTTTATATGAAGTTTGAGTTTTATCAAGACAAATTTTTGTCAGGTATAGACTTTAGGTAATAAAAAGTTTTTAAGCAGCGGTGGCTTAACGAATAGTTGTAGCAGACGGCTAAGCCAAGAGTTTCAAAAAATTTCTGAGCTAAGTGTTATATATTTTGGTATTTTAGAAAATGCTATAAGTTTTGCTGTTTTGCTGTTTTATAAATAAATTTAGCAAGAAGTTGTTAAATCTTAAACTATACGTTGCTACAGAGTTTTAGTAATTTTCATAAATTTCATAAATTTTCTTATACAAACATATGTGTTTCAGAACGTGTTTCAAACGTCGAATATTTGTTTAGAATCCAATTAAGGGATTGTTATATTTTTTACAATATACATCTGTATACTTACACATGTATAAGTGCAGAATTACATTATGCAACTTTTGCCGCGATATTCTTTTCTGATTTAATTTTTTTGGATGTACATATTTGTCTACATTTTAAACTTAAAAATTTTAAACTCCGAAGAGTACATGCATATGTGTACCCCTTTTAATTCCTCTGTCTTACTAAGGAAATCGTTACGCGACTAAAGTTGCGTAACTATTATAAATCTTTTCTTGTCCGGCTTAAAATTTTAGACGAATTCAGACACATGTTAAGTCGGCGGCCAATTATAGTTGGCGGTGGCTATTAGCCAATCGGCTTCGTGCTGTGGTCACATGATTTTCACCTGACTGACGTTTTTCATTGTGATTTTTTCAATAAGCCAAACGACGACAATTGTGTTGAAAAAATAAAATTTTCCTTTTGGAAACTTAAAAAGTTTGTTTGTATAAATTTAAAGCATCATCATAATGAAAATCTGTGGTCCTAAATTGTCCCTTTGTGGTTTGATTATCTCCGTTTGGGGTATTATTCAATTGGTAAGCTGATAAAAATTTGTGAAATCAGAATGGTGTACATACATATCTACGTAAATGAGAATTTTTCTATTCGTACAAAAGGGTGTAAACTGATTTTGGTAGAAGGAAATAGTGCAATGTTGTTTTTACGATGAAATAATTATGTTGATTTCGCAATTATACTGTTTTATTTTGCTTTCAGGTTTTGATGGGCTTATTCTTTTACATACACAGTGTAGCCCTGGTTGAAGATTTACCCTTAGAAGAATCATACCACAGTTTAGATGCTTTTTATGCAGACGCTAATGCAGCTTACAATCAGGTAAGAAGGTTTTAAATATTAAATTTTTAAGTTAAACTCCTTAATGTAGTGAACAACTGGACTGACCTTGAAATGTTCGTTCGCTTAGTTTCTTTTATCGTTCGTAAGTCTGGTATGTCAGATGTGTTACTGTTAATTAACTTGAAACTTGAGCCAGCTTAGCTTATCTTCAAAATTATTCTTTTGTATTTAAATAATTCGTTTAACATATACTCTCGATTAGTTGATTAGCATTACTTAATATCCTTTTTTGTTTTGAATGACATTTCTTCTTATAAAAAAGTGTCTTTTAATTTAAAACCTACGATAGGCAAGGAGTTGCAACAGTCGTAAAGGAGCTCCGGTTTGATAAACAACCCCCATTACTACTTACATCTCGCACCTCGAGATCTTTACGCCTCACTGTCGCATTGTTTAATGGATTACCTCGTTTAACTGTATCGAGTTAAGGTTTTTGTTTGTTTTTTTCTATTAACCGTTTCGTTTATATTAGTTAACTGTAAATATTTTAACATTTAGAAGAAAACAAAAAACTGTTTATAATAATTTTTGCAAAAAAAAACCGACTTCAAAACAGATAGAAGGGCACCAGTTATAAACTAAAAATGTAAGAAGTAATCTGTAAGAATTAGGTTTAAACCAAATAATAGATGCGCCAAAATTAGCGGAAAAAAAGTAAAGATTATGTGAATGTCAAGCATCTACCTATTACTGTTAAAAATTTAAGCTATTTTCACCAGCATCCGTCTTTTATGGGGACACCATTCAAGCCTCTGTCTGCTTTCAAAGATAGGGTCACATAGATCAAATAATATCACCTATTCGGACACCCTTTATTTTACAATTTTAAATTAAAGACCTGTTGTTATAGAGGACTTGGCCACAAAGATTCTTTTTAAATTTCAACTATCTGTCTATAACGGTTAAAAAGTTTAACCATATATATCAAATTACATGAACTATTGAGACACCCTTTACATTGTAATTCCAAATATTTATACTTGTTATCATACCAGAGAAATTCTGCCTAATTTTTAAATGTTTGCGTTTAACGGTTCAAAAGATAGGGCCATATAGATCAAATTACAAAATTTATGGGGACACCCTTTAGTTTCTAAATTCAAATTGTATACTTGCTATAGTGGACTTTGCAATACAGGTTCCTTGTAAATTTCAGCTGTCTGTCTATAACAGTTCAAAAGTATAGCCAAATACATAGAATTACATTAACTATTGGGACACCCTTTTATTTCCAAATTCAAATTTTATACTTTTTGTTATAGTGGACTTAGCAATACAGGTTCTTTGTAAATTTCAGCGGTCTGTGTACAACTGTTCAAAAGTATGGCCATATGGCCATCAAATTAAATGAACTATTGGAGCACCCTTTAAAATTTTGAATATTTATACATTTTATTATAACGGTCAGAGTAATCGACATTCTGTCAAATTTTCAAGGTTTTGCCTATAACGGTTCAAAAGATAGGCTCAAATAGGTCAAATTACGTCACCTATGGGGACACCCTTTAAATTTTAAATTTATTTTTTTTATTAATTTCTGCTGTTGGGAGCTATAGCGACACGCAATTTTTTTAAATTTTGATTTGGTGCCCTTTACGGTTCTTAATACACGTAAAAAACATGTATGTTGTATGGGGACACCCATTAATTTTTAATATAATGAACTGTTTTTAAAATGGGACCAACCTGAAAGCATAACCTTTCAAATAAAGAAAAAAATTTTAAAATCGGTTCAGAAAAGGCTGAGTTCTGCGGTTACATACATAAAAAAAAGCAACATTCAGACGAATAGATAACCTCCTTCTTTTTTGAAGTCGGTTAAAAAGAGAACACAATTAGTTGGATGTTTTAAGAAAAAATCAAAACAATACAATAAGATGTAAGAAGTATGATATTATGTAAGAAGAACCACAATTTCACGAGAAGACAATAAGTTTTAAAAAATGGATAAAGGTGTAAGAAGTAACTACACAATCGGATGAATGAACTTGTTGGAAAACCAAATTGAAATTCAACTGCGGTTTTTAACCTCACTTTTTGATGTGGTGAAGTATCTGTAAAAATAATTAAAATTGATACTGGTGGAGACCAATAATACTCTAGGAGTGTGCTCTGTTGCGGTTCAGGTCGGCTGGATTTTCCTGAAGAAAGTCTCTATTTAACCTTCAAGTGGTATCCATTTAAACATTTTTTAACCTCACTTTTTGATGTGGTGAAGTATCTGTAAAAATAATTAAAATTGATACTGGTGGAGACCAATAATACTCTAGGAGTGTGCTCTGGTGCGGTTCAGGTCGGCTGGATTTTCCTGAAGAAAGCCTCTATTTAACCTTCAAGTGGTATCCATTTAAACATTGACATATTAGTGAGGGTTATGAAATAAAAGTGCCGAATCCAGTCGAAATGGCTTTTATTAATTAATATTTAATTTAATTAATAAAAAAAATCCAATGATACAAGAATCCAAAATAAAAGTGATAAGTAAATATGAATATAATGGTTGAAAAAATGGATTATAAAGGTGAATTAACAAAAATGTGTTCATATAACACACTGCGTAAATAACCAAACGATACCTCAGCTTTTAGACGTGAAATATCTCGTCATACATCTTGACCGGCGCCTTACCTATAAACGCCACATATAATCAAAGTTAAAAGCTAAAAGCCGTTCAACTAAACTGGCTTATTGGCAGAAACTCTACTCTCAGCTTAGATTTCAAACTTATATTGTACAAGTCAGTAACATACTAACCCCTCAGTAACATACTAACGTAACATACTAAATGAACCTAGTTGCATTTGACTAAGGAGGTGCACTGCTTCTCTAATCCGTATATCAGAAGGATGACACGCAAATAACACTAACTGTGAAATATACATTTTTCTTGTCTAGCACTGGCTGTATATACAAGTATATTTATTTTTTTAGACTTAAGATATGAGTAATTATTGATAGTACAAATATATTGAAGGTACAATAAAAAAAAAAATAGGCAAAAAAAAAAAAATGAAATAAGAATATAAAGGAAACAATAAAACTATTTGTAACGCGAAAATTAATATTGACAATAAGTCGCACAAAAAAAAAATATTACCAGCTTTTAAAATTAATGTCGTGGTAAAAATGCAATGTTTGATGGAGCTGAAATCTTATGTTGTAAGTGCCAAAGATATAATAATAACGCCAAGAATTGCAAGAACCAATTAACGTGCCTAAAATGTGATGGAAACCTTAATAATCATGAATGTGTTCGGGAAACAAGTATAACTGATTTCGAATGAATAAAAACAATTTAAATCTTATGAAAAAGAACAGAGAATGTCGAGTTTACCTCAAGAAATAAATAAAGCAATAAACAATCATATCGCACCCTAAATACAAAAGGGTCACAACTCAAAATACTAAAATTTTCAGGAGAGACAAAAAACTGTTTATGTGCAGAAGCAACACACTTAACATAAAAATAGATATAATTGAATTTTTCCAGTTAAAAAAAGATAGTGATGTGAAAGAAATTTTTGCAGTAGTTAGAGATATGTACTCTGAATTAATTTTTGGAAAAAAGTCAATTTAGGAAAATTTTGAGTTGTGACACTTTTGTATTTAGGGTGCGATATGCATTTTACTTTAACCTTATTTTTTATCAATTGATTCTTTATAAAAATTTTTAGCAAAATTTATTGAAAAAGAACATCTTACGAATACTTAATTAACATTATTGTTTTTTATCATTTATTTTAGAACGCCTACAACTGCTGGATTGCTGCTTGTATTTATGTACTAACTTTGTTGCTTTCTGCCCAACAATTTTATATCAACAGTAGAGCAACTACAAACTAAATATGTTAAAAGAAAAGAAAAAAATTATAGAAATGCACATCGTTTTTCTACATAACAACCTGCAGTGTTAGTGTTTTACAAAGATAAATAACATCATACAAATTAGTTTCAGTTTTTAGTCGTCGTTTTACAAAATACTATGCAGCACCCGTTTGGAAAGCTTAAAAGCTTATTAAGTTGTATTACCTCTTCTTCTATCAATGATGATCGTCATGATTTTTTTAAATTATTTTATAAATATTATTTTTTCGAAATCAATAAAACATGTACTATAATATTTTTAAGTTAATTTAATGACATGTTTTTGGTTTTCTTTTTTTACAGTTAACGCATGTGATTTTTGTTGTTTTTGTTTGTGTTTTCTGTTGTCCAAGAAATCTACATTCCTTAAGATCGTCATTGCATTGCGTCCTAGTTATTACAAAATATATAAATATTTTTAATTGTATAATAATAACTTTAATTATCAAAATTTTCAGTATTTATTCTCTAAATTATTTTTTTCCTTTTTTATATTTAATATTGGTAAATGTCATACAAAATAACCCTCAAAAATATAGAAATATATAATATATTAGTTATTATGCTGCATAAAAATATCACTCAAAAATTATTTTCCTTACGTTGAATAAAAAGCTATTGTAAAATTTTAAGATCCATAACAAATTTTTATGCAATTTAAATACATGTGTGTGTGTGTACTTGAATGTGGGTGTGTGTGTATTTAAAATTTTACAATACCATTTTTTAAATGATAACTAATATTACTTCATTTGCGAGTTTTTCTTTATCTTCATAAATATCGAGATCCCAATTTTTTCAGAGTTAAATGTTTCTATATTATTATTTTATTTAAGCGTTAAATAGCAAAAGAATAGTCTTATTACTGGTGTATATTTATTAACAAGAAACAAGTTGAATAAAAACTATATATTATATTTACAAATAACAACAAACTAAAACAAAGGTGCTTTTTTTTCTATATCCGAAAGTTATACGAAAAACACAAACATTTTAAGAGGTTTAAGCTTAGTTCCAAATATTTGAAGAAAGACATGTCGTCAACGCTCATATATAAGTTTTCACTTAATATTATTAGGTCGATTATGGATGGCAACCCTACCTCGGTTGCGTTGTCAGTTGCCGAAATTGTATTACGTATGGTAAGTATCTTTGGTTTTCAGCGTGCCTATAAGAATTAACTCGTACAGGAATTGAAACCTCGCGATCATCGCTGGAGCCAAACAATATTTTACTTTTCATTAATAATGTCCATAAATTCCCCTAATTTGTCTACTGATTTTTAGGTAGTTAACAGTCCTTATTATATTATTATGTACATATAAATTTTTTGTGTGATTTTCCGTTCCGTTTTAACTGTCCGTAGATTAAGTGTTTAGAAAGAAAATCTTAGCTTGGCAAATATACAATGTTATGACACCGCAAAAAACTACTCAAAACGCCAATTTCTTACATTATTTTTAAAACTATATGAGTCAACAATGCACAGTGGGCAAAAGCAAAATAATATTTTGGAAATAATTCAGCCATTAGTAAAGGACTAGTCTCATTTTTTTACTAATATTTTATTTTTGTTCTGTAAAAAAACAATACTCTGCTATGCTATGTAAACTTTTGGATAAATCGGGATAGTCCTTTACAAATGTCTGATATATTTCCAAAATATTTTGATTATGCCCTAATTGAGCAATGTTGATCTAGGCTCCTTAGGTACTTTCTCTTTACTGTGTCATGGATTATATAAAATATATATCAGTTAGCTATAGAGCAAATTTGTAAAAATGTGCAATAAATTTTGTCCCTGTTTATTATTATTTCCTGCATTTTTGATTAAAGACTTCATAACTAAAAATGTTAATACATGAAATGCCTGACAGTCAGTAAGATATTTCCTACCAAATAAAATTAAGATCATAATTTAATCATAATTTATTTTTTTGGATTTTGGTTTAAAATGGCCAACACTTGTGTGTTATATTGCAAGGGTCTATCAAAAAATAGGAGTTTTTTCCGGAAAATCTAGCTGCCCTGTACCTTTGCACAGGAACTAGGGTCGCCAGTGTCCACTCCTAGAGTATTATTGGCCTCCATCAGTATCAATCTTAGTATTTTTATTGGTACTGCACCTCGTCAAAAAAGTGAGGTTACAATCCTCACTTGTGAGTTTTAATTGGTCGTCCACCAGGTTCTATCATCCAATTGTGTATTTACTTCTTTATATTAAGTACTTTTGTGTTTTAGTTTTGGTCTCCACCAGGTTTTTTTATCCACTTTTTTTTTTTTTTTTTTAAAACGTTTTTCCTCTCTTATTGGGTATTATTCTTCTTTTCTTGTTACGTTTTTTCCTTCCAATTGTTGAAATTTATACATACATACTGTTATTTTAACAGTTTCACATTTTAAAACAGAAAGTACAATTACATAAATGTACAGTTGACAATTATCGACGAATGCATGTGGTTAATGGAAAAAACCACTAAAAACCGTAGTTCGATACAGTTATCAGAGGCTAACCATTAGCCAATGCGAGAAAGAGACGCAAAACTCTCGAGGTGAATTAAACAGAATCAGGCCTTTGTATCATTTAATGTTCTATACATTTTTTCAATTGTTCTTAAAAAAAAAAATATTTTTTGTTTTGTTTTGTCTTCCGTTTGTTTTAACCTTTTCAGGGACGAATTTTTTAAGGTGAAAAGCATAGATTTTATTTTTCATTTAATTACTAGTTGTTTAGCTTATATTTATAACAATTCAGTAATATATGTAAGATAAAATTAAAAACAGTAAATTTTACTAAAAAATATAATGTCGACATATATGACCATTTAACATTGAGTTCATCTATGAGTGGAAAGATTTCATGCACTCAGGGCATAAGGGTCCTTTACACTTTTTACACATGTAGTGAGTTCGTCTCGTACAGTTTTTTTATTATGACATCGTGGGGGTTTTTTATGCTCAACTTTTAAAGGAAAGTGTGCTATAGATTCTAGTCTAATTTCTGGAATAACTTTAATATTATTTTTTTTTGCTGGCCAATGAGGCTTTAAACTCAAGAAAAGACATCTTTTTTCTTTATCATAGTGAAAAAAAATGCAAGAATTCGAAATTGATATATTGCGAAATTAGAATGCAATTCTGTGATAAAACTTTCTGCTAATTCCTCTTAAAAAATTTAACAAGTTAATATGCCTTGGCAAGAGATGTGACACAAATTATCATTTTATAATTTTAAACAAGAAATTTAAAACAAAATTGTCAAAAAATAATTTTATTTCATTTTTGATTTTGGGGAGGTTTTGTATTTATGTAGTTATAGTTAGGCCATAAATGTTAACTTAGTGTGTTATTTTCGTAGTCGACTACCATTTTGCTTGTAGGGAGGAACAGGTCCGCCCCGAGGTTAGTAGGCGCCCGGGGCGAGATTGCGATCTGGCCTTCTACACATTTAATTGGTCTAAATAAACGTATATTTTTCATATAATTTATTTTTTTTTATTTTATACTTATATTTACAAAAAGATTACAAATAGAATAGAGATAGATTTTTTTTTTTAAATTATAATTCGAATCTGGAAGTCAAGGAATGTAAATAAAAAAAGTTTGGAATGGTAAACATTAACGTTTTATTTTTTCCCCATTTTCTGCACAAAAATATCTTTTTTGGGTAATTTTTGGATAATAGTTATCAGCCTTTAATTGTAAGGGCGCTTTAAAAATTAACTCATTCTTTTCGTTTATATTTTTGAATTCTGGCTAAGAGGATGGATCCGAATTTATCAAGCCAACAGTTTTAGGAGAAGAAATTAATATCGTTTTGTTAGCTTCATTCTCATTAATATCTTCGTCATTAGAATCTGAATCTGGTATTACTAGTATTTCAACTTCATTAAGCGTACTCACGTTCACTGATGACAGCCGAAGAACTAGAAGGAGCAAAATAGGAAGTGAGCTTTAGGACCTTCTTAAGAAGCACTTCAGTCGTTGCCTCCTCTTCTCTTACTAATTGAATCTTTGTGCTCCAGACAGTTTTTTAAACATGATGGTAAAAAATTATTCAGTTCGTAATAATCCTACTGAATGTTTATGGTATGGTAATTGGTAATTTCATATATAATATCATTGTTTTCGTATTTTACTTCTTTATTACTTTTTTATGGGCAATGAAAGAACCAATACTAACTTTTCAATAGTTAGCCGTTTTTAATTCGCACACTCGCACGGTCTTTACACCTGGCAACCATTAAGCCACGAGTGGAGCATACATAGGTGCTCTTCTACAACTTATTGTTGTTTATATTAATAGTCATAGATTACATTCGAATTTTTCGTCAAATATTCAATATTCGTGCTCCTATCCATAAAGCCGACGGCGATATTTCTTTCGCCCTTAGACAAGTTTGCGCCCCCTTCACCGACGCCCTGCCCTTGGGGCGGCTCTGGGGAGGAATTCTGGAATACACTTAAACTCACACTTAGACACCAGGCAGTTTACAATTTATCTATTAATATAATCTGCAAAATATTAAGAAGATTAAAAATAATTCTTTATCATAAATAGTTTCCTTTTTTAGGGTTCCGTACACAAAGTGTAAAAACGAAACCCTATTGTTTTCGATATAATGTCTGTCCGTCTGTCAGCGCCTTTTATCTCTGGAACCGTAATAGGTAGACTCTTGAAATTTTCACAGATGATGTATAGTTGTTGCGCTATAGCAACAAATACTAAAACTTATAGGGTGTTTCAATAGAGAGGTGTTATTTACGAAAATGTGTTTATTTCTTGAACTGTAGGAAATTTACAAACAGTGATTAAAACTTAGTTCACTATATAAACAAGTCTGAAAAAAATAAACCTAAAAATTAAAGGGTGTTCCGATAGTGGTGTGCTTTGTATGTGTAAGGCCTAAGTTTTGAACCATAATAGGTAGACTCTTGAAAATTTTACCAAAGGTGTATAATTGGCCGCTATAGCAAAAAATATTAAAACTTATAGGGTGTTCCGATAGAGAGGTGTTATTTACGAATATGTGTTTATTTCTTACAAACAGTTATTAAAACTTAGTTCGCTTTATAAACAAGTCTAAAAAATAAACCTAAAAATTAAAGGGTGTTCCGATAGTGGTGTGCTTTGTATGTGTAAGGCCTAAGTTTTGAACCATAATAGGTAGACTCTTGAAAATTTTACCAAAAGTGTATTACTGCGGCCACAATAGCAAAAAATACTAAAACGTAGGGTGTTCCAAAAGTGACGTGTTATTTACGTTTATGTCTTTTTTTTTGAGCTGTAAGAGGAAACCACTTACAATTTGCAGACTGTAATTAAAACTATGTTTGTTTTATAAGCAAGTATACAAAATTGAAATTAAATATTAAAGGGTGTTCCAATAGTGACGTGATTTGCATGTATATATCCTAAGTTTTGAATGAATAGGTGGAATCTTGAAATTTTTACAGGAGGTGTATAACTATATCTACTATAACAAATAATAAAAATTAAAGGGTTTTCTGCCAGTGACGTGATTTGCATGTATAAAGCATTATTTCTTGAACCGTAACAGGTAGACTCTTGAAATTTTGTGCAGAAGATGTGTTGCCACAGCCGATATGGCAAATACTAAAAATTAAAGGGTGTTCTGACAGTGACATGTTTTTCACTTATAGTGACTTATTTTTTAATCGCAATAAGTAGACTCTTAATATATTTATAGAAAGGAAGTTGCCATGGCCACTATAATGAATAATAAAATTAAAGGGTGTTCCGACAGTGACAAGATTTTATAAACCGTAATAGATACCCTCTTGAAATGTTTACAGTAGATGTGTTACTTCGGCCGCTATAACAAATACTTAAAATTGAAGAGTGTCCATTAGTAACGTGTTTTTCACGAATATTACCTTATTTTTTTAACCGCAATAGGCTCCTGATATTTTAATAGAAAGTGTATTACCATTACATATTAAAATTTAAAGGGTGTTCTAATTATGATGCAATTTTCGCGAATATTACTTTAATTTTAAAATTTAAGGGTGGCCCATAAGACATAAAGAAATAAACAACTCAAATTTTTAAATTATACTGAACATAGTACGGAACCCTACGTGTGTGAGTGTAACTCGCACTTGATTAATTTATTTTTATTAATTTGTTCATATAAGTATTTTAGGAAAATATTTTAAAAACACACGTTATGAAAAATTCTTATTTTTTATTACGATGTTCAAAAACTGAATGAAAAAAATTTTGGGCAAAAAAGTCATGTTCGATTCATAACATTTATGAAACAATTCATTTGATCTAGGTATTATTTTTTGCAGTGTAATTTGAAAAAAAAAATAAAAAATACTTAAAACAAAATTGTCAAAAATTGTATCTTTGATTTTGGCGATGTTCTGCATTACACTGTAGTTAGCTTATAGTTAAGCCATAAAAGTCAACTTAAAGTGTGTTATTTTCGTAGTCGAATACCATATTGCTTGTAGGGATGCTAATGCGAGTTTTAAAAAATACATAGATAAAAAAACATCGTTCAATAAAACCACTTCATCGCTGGGCCTACAAAAAGTTATGTTTAATTTTTTTTTTTACAAAACTGTTTTTAAATTTCTCTTAAAAGTTATCTATCACAAAGATAAATTTGTACATAATAATGTAAAAGTTTTATTACAAAATACATACATACTTTTCAAAAAAGTTAATTTTAAAAAAAATCACATAGTACTGTTTGCAGGAATAGCGACGATTAAATTTTTATTAAATTTTTAGTTAATCAATTTTTTATTTTATATATTATTATTATTATTATTATTATTAGTTTATATGATGTACATATTATAGTATGTTCAATGATTTTATAAATGCCTTCTTTAATGATATTGCTGCTGTTAACTTTTAAATTAATTAAATGATTTGTTTGCTTAAATTATTTACTGGAAAATAAAAATGAGTTTTTTTAATAATAAATTACAAAAAAAGGTTAAACATAGAAGCCTTTTGATAAAGCTTAAATTGTTCGTTCTTAAAATTACAATAACAGCTACAATAACTTAATTTCAAAGCCCAACTTGAGCTGTAATGATAAGTACAAATACACTCCTCCGCTCACTCCCAGCTGCTACTGCCAGCCAAATTCATTACAGTTCGATAGTAAATATTTAAATAAAAATTGCAACTATTACAAACTAAGTAAAGTATGTATAACAGTTATTTGTTTGCTTATCAACTACAAAATTAATTTATATTTTTGTGACATAAAAAAGATTACGAGAATTCATATGTGTAATTTTTCGAATTTAAATTATTACGTATTGAAATTTTGATTTTTATTTTTGGCATTTTATTAATGTTTTGTTTCTGTTAATTGCAAATGACCGCTTCGTCTAGAAAATTTTTATAGGAATAACTCGAGAGGTGCTTTTCATATAAATTTTCTACGCGATTTGATCGTTTGCAGTACAAAAACAGCATATACAAATTATACAAAGAAATTATAATTTTCACTTCATACTTTTTCTATATTTTACAGACTAGACGGAATTTAAACTTATAACATTGAGCTCAAAACTAATAGTCATATTTATAAAAAAAATTTTTGGATTGCGTCTAATAAAAATGTTAATATTTTTTTTATAAATAATTCGTTTTTATGAATACTACAGTTAAACGAACCTGCAAAACATTCATCAAGTGAAATTTTGTGTTTACGATAACTACTCAGTGTTCTAGCGCCATCTTGTAAATTTTTCAATTTATTTGAGATGATCTTTTTTTAAATTAACAACTTGTTTAAATAGTTTAATAGTGTCTACGAAAAATGTTTTTTGAGACGGCTTGTGACTCGGGAGACATGACGTGCCTTGAGAAAAAAAAAATAACTTCATTGCTTTAAATGCATTTACAATTGCGGCTACACCACTACAAAAGCCGTTGGCTACAGTCGCATCCAGGTATTGATAATAATATAATTATAATGAAGACGACAGCTACATTGAGTACTCTAAGATTGTTATAGAAATACAGACGTGTTATACTATTATAAAAATAAAATAACTTTGGACACGTTCATAAGACGTAACTGTGTCGCAACCATTGAGTTTTTGTCTTGGAAAAGAATTGTTGAATAGTTTCGCTCAATTCAACAGTTGGGAAATGTCTGTAATTTTTTCTATCTTACAATTTGATAAGCTACCTAAAGTCAACATGTTGTGCTCAGCCTAAACAGCACATAGGAGAGAGTTATGCCGTTAGTTTTTCATACTTTTTAGCTAAAGTAATTAATTTAGTTAATTTAAATGGCTCGATTATGGATGGCAACCCAACCTCAGTTGTGTTGTCAGTTGCCGAAATTGTATTATGTGTGGCAACTGGCAACTAAAAGTTGTGGTTACTGTTGATTTTTTCACAGATTAAGCAAAAACGACGATGAAACTAAAAAAATACTATGTTTAACTATATTTAATAGTTTATATAAATATTAAAAACAAAATTTATATAATATACATATTTATTTCATTAAATTGTAGATTTCACAACCGTAAAATTACACAACACTTCAGCAGCACTTTCAGCATTTAATATAAGAAAGCGAAACCAAATACCTGCCGCGTTGCCTTTTGGAAATAATCATTTTATTTTTTATTTACTTTAAATTACTTTTTTCTTGCTTAAAACTAAAAAAACTATTAGATTGTTTATATTTATTTCCAGTTGCTAGAGTGTCAAAATGGGATTATCGATAACTTTATGGCAACTAAAAAAAGTTGCCATACGTAATACCAATTCATTATCCAGTTGCGTTGCCTTTTGACAACGCAACTAAATTTCGGTTGCCATCCATAATCGACCTATAAATTATTTCCTTTGTCCTCTTTTATTTTTAATTGTTTACTTTTGTCAGCTCTTCATTTTGCGGTATACATATATATCAAGCCGTTTCTAAGACGTAACTGCTGGTACCAACAGTTTCGTAGCAGTTGAGCTCAACAGTTACTTTTATCAAAAAATACTTTTTTAGCTTAAAAAAAATAAATCTCTTAATTGCAAATGAATTTACATATGATTTTCTAATTTTTTGAAATCCTCCTGTGTTGAATAAAATATTTTTCTCTACCTCCCTTTCCCTAAGCTTATTGTTGCTTACAAATATACAAATTAGCCTAAGTTGCCTACAGTCATGTTGTGAAGATGGCGTCAAAATAATCGTCTTCATATAAACCTGTGTTTTTTAGTTTTGACAGATGGTAGTCAGTAGCCTGCTGTCGCATATGTGTTTAATGCATAAACTAGGGATACATATCGGTACGATACCGCTACTCAATTAAAAATATCGGCGATACTTTGTGAATTAAATGAGAGATAAAATAAATATAATGCAAGATGCTTATTTGGTTATTATTGCCAAAAATTACAGCCTTCAGAGATTATAACTATTGAAATCAGTACTTCTAAGTTTTTTATTAAAAAACAAAGCGTTTTAAAATTTTGTGGAAAACGAGGATTTTGCAAGTCTATTAGAACTAGATCTAATGGCATTGCTCATTAAAAGAAGCAGATCTATGTTTCTGGACATAAAAGCAGTCCTAAGAAATATTTTAAATTATTCTTAGGGAGAAATAAAGCTTAGTATGATTTTCTAATAATTTGTTAAACAAAAAAAATTTATGTTATAGTTTCCGAATGTGAAGAGAGTTTGAGAAGAAGTATCCTCCTTTGGGGTCTCGCACAATATAATTCCAAGACGACTCTCTTTAATCCCCAGGAGATATGAATGATCACTCACTGTATATTATTGGCTTTATTTGTAGTTTACAACTTGTTCGGTGAACACAAAGGCTATTCAAAAGGTCTCCTAAGTCGCGAGACTTACGGCCTCTGACTTAAAAATAAAGGTGAAGTAACTTAATATTATGCGTTTTTTTGCTATAGAACTAGTAGTCTCTAATTCAAATGTTAATAGTTTTGTATCGAACATCAAGCATTGTATCATCAATTCTTTCAGATTGTTATGTAACAGGGTGGAGTCAAACTACTAAGCAGTAGCTTTGCTAATTGTCTTAGTAGTAGTGCTGGCAAAGTATTGAGTTGTGGTTACCGAGTATCAAGTATAATATTCTTCATTTGATTACTCAGTACTCAAAATTAGTTACTCCATACTTTTAGCATTATATTTTTAGAAATAAATTGAATAGAAAAAAATCCCATTGACAGTGTGTTTCTAGTACATAAACAAAAGTATTGACTACTATTGAGTATCCAATTGATAAGTATTGAGTAGTATCGAGTAATTAATATTAGTAGATTTTGACAGCACTACTTTGTAGTCTCTTTGAAGTAGAATTTTTTCCAATTCCATCAATCGCCTTAATACATATGTATGTTTGATAAAGACCAAAAATATTATAAATCCATCATCCTTCAATCATATCATGACTGTTAAAGGA
Organism: Phasia obesa; assembly: GCA_949628195.1. Classification (NCBI taxonomy): domain Eukaryota; kingdom Metazoa; phylum Arthropoda; class Insecta; order Diptera; family Tachinidae; genus Phasia; species Phasia obesa. The sequence goes on from OX451219.1 coordinate 108,999,751, forward strand.
TTCTCAAATACTCAAAGTTATCTTAAGGACACGATTTACTATCATACTCAGTCGTGCGATCTGTCAAAAATGGCATGTGTGCTCAAAAAGTATGATAGTGAGGATTAAAAGTGTATGTGTGTGACAGACTTTTTAACAGGTCTGTACGATTTTTATAATCTTTTGAAAAAATTTATAAAATACATTTCTCTATGCGATCAGAGTTGCATCTTCTTTTTGTGTAATAGTGTGACACCTACAGCGCCATTTTGGAACGATTTTTTGATTTTTTAGAATAGAGTTATATCAGATTTATTTGTAATTAAATCGTAGGACTGTGTAGGATAGCGAATCCTGTCCTGAAACAAGTTTCAGTTACAAGACTAATTTGACTAAAGACATGTTGAAAAACTCAACCCAATTCAACAATAGCACTAAGTTCACTTGACGAGTGTTTTGTTTTTCGATTTAATACAGTGTTTTTCTGGGTGATTTATAAAAAAAAAGAAACGTGAGGATTTAATGAAATGCATTGATTTTAATTAGAGATTTTTTATATATATTTTTTAAATAGTTTTTTTTTCTTTAATACAAGCAATTAGAAAAATTTTGAGTAAGAAATGTTTATCATTGCAATTAGTTTCAATATAATAATTGTGTTAAATATGGATGGGGCCTTAAAAGGGGGGAAAAGGAAAAAATACAAACGATTTTAAAAACAAATCATGTTATTTAACAATTCTAAAATAAATTTAACAGCTTAATACAGACCGAATACTTGGTCGAAATCTTAAATCTATTCCCAATTTGCAAGACTACTGTTGGTAAACAGTTTTTATTTTTTATTTTTTCTCCCACAAACATTCAAACTTAGGCAAGGAAACTTGCGCTGTGGAAAATAGGTATATGATTAAAGATTCTTAGGGTCAATAAAGCAGAACCCCGGATTGCCTAGTAATAAATAAGTTTGACTTAACGCATTAATATAAAGTAAATAATTGAACTTGATTAAGGCGATCATTATGACGAATTCATTAATTTGTTCTCAAACTCCACTCCATAATTATTTTACAGATTAAGCGTGGCCGATGTATTATCTGAATTTAGTATTGTTTGACGTATCATTATGTTTCTATGACACATACCGCAAAAGCGGCCCCAAATTATTTAGCTGTTTACCGAAAATCAGAGTTCTGTGGAAAATATTTTTCGTGCACTTCAAGCAAACTATAGTGTACATCATTGACCTCATCATCGAGGACAGTATTGCCAGTACCATCCGCAAAATTGATTCTCAGTTTATGTTATTGTATGATACGCTAATAAATTAACCACATTATCAAGTGGAGAGTGGGGCTGACGATTGTCAACAATTGATTCGACGCCGTCCTCATCATGTTGGCCTCTAGTATGAAACAAGTAGGCGAAGCATATTGGTTTAAAGGCTTTCAAAATTCAACTCTACCTCCTCCTCTGCTACCTTTTTTTAAAGACTGGACTATCTGCGAAGATTCTGGCTTGTCAGCAGAAAATACCTAAAGTCTTTGGTAGGAATCGAACCCCCAACCCCCACAATGATAGACTAGCGCAATACCAACCAGTCTAATGAAGCACTCACGTGCTTAATTCGCGACTAAATTAGACTTTCCTAAAGAATCACCATTTGAATAAAATGAAATTTTAAAAAGTAAATGACAGATATTGTTCTTTCGAGTCATAATAAAGATGTCGAACATATAATTCTATTTTAAATTAAGCAGACTCTTTAAATTTACACAGAGTATATTTTACAATCTCTACTATAACAGCAAGTATCAAAAATAATTTAAAACAAGTAAGAGTGCTATATTCGGCCATGCCGAATCTTATATAGCTAGTAATGCTAGATATTCTGTTACCCTCTTATGATTCTTTAAATTTTTTTTGAGAATTTTCTTGTAAACATTTTTTTAAGACTTTTTAAAAGTGTTTTGAAAATTTTTGAAAATATAAATTTTTTTTTTTAATTTTTTTCGATTTTTTTCTTTAATTTTTTTGGAATTTTTTTTTTTTTGAAAAATGAGAAATATCTTGCAATCTATGTATATTGCGTTAGAATGGTAAGACTAAAGCAAAAAAATTTAATTTCCTCATATTGACCCCCTAATGAGCCTATTGACTTCTGGTTACCAGTGGGTACCCTGTCGGTCTATTGGCTACCTCTCTATGTATTGCTTTCTATAAAGGCCTTTGGTATAAAAAACGGACAAACTTTACCAACCTAAAAATAAACACAAAATCGACCCTCGCAGGGGGTATTGATCCCCCGAGATTTGTATGCATTCCTTGCGATCTACTAGTCATGGTCTAATATTTATTTAAAAAGCAAAAGAGAATCATTAAAACCGAAAAAAATTAAAAAAAAACTTGAAAACATATAAGTGGGTATGGTTTTTTGCAAGCAGCCTCCAAAGGAATGATCTGATGATGAAATTTTTGAAACGTCTGGTTCCTTGTCAAATGACAATACTACCCGAACACGGACAGTATCCAACTTAATCAACTTTTCTATGTATAAGGATCCAGGATTTTTATACTTTATGGGGTCGGAAATGAATACTGTAGAATTTACACACGGAATGACAAACTTATATATACCCCTTCCACCTGTGATGAAGGTATACAAATGAAAAATGAATGGTTATCCCTTTGAGTAGCGATTATGATATAAGCAGACACTGGAAATAATTAAAAGTTATAGGGTGTCCCCACAGAGGATGTTATTTTGACGAATGTGTGCTTTTTTTTTTGAACCGTAACTGGAAGAAATTAGAAATTTTTAATAATAGGCCTTACAAACATAAAATTAAAAATTAAAGGGTGCCCCATAAAAGACATGGAAGAATTAAAATCCTGTACTATTTCACGTAGTACCGAACCCTAGGTGCGTGAGTCTGAAACGGATTTAGCTGATTTAGTTTTTAAATCGAGTTTGGCATTTTAAACAACGTAGTAAATTAATGAATTCACCATTGCCACCACCGGCTAAATTGACCCGCCGTAAGCTAGAGTTTTTTATATTTTATTCAATATTTCCGATGAAATAAAAAAATATTTAATATTAAATTGTAAAACTAAAATATATTGGAGTCCAAACTCAATTATTTACTTTATATTAAATGGCAAAAAGATCGAGAAAAAATGTATTTGATTAATTTTATTATCGAAAAAAAACAATCTTTTTTAAACTAAACTTCTTATAAATTCAATTTCTCCCCTGCCGATTTTAAGGCCATGGTCGTGTTTTAATTAGATTTTCTTTTTCATTAATAGTAGATTTAAAACTTTAAGCTTCTTTAATAGATTTCGAGAAAGGCAAACATGAGTGTGTTAATTTGGTAATTATTTTTTTGATCTTCACCACTTTTCCAGAAAAGATCAACAATAAAGCGTGCAATATATAGTACAATCTAAACATTTAATTTAAAGATTTCATTAGATTTAGTTACAATAAATAATTTGAAAGAAAGTGTTGAAGTTTATAATTTTCTTAAGCTGTAGGAGGTTACCAATGTGTGCATAGACTTGTAAATAAAGAATTAATCATTTAATTTGTTTAAATTTAAGCGTTCTTGATTGCGACTTGATGATCGAGAAGATTTTCGATTGATCGCTTCCAAATATGCTGCAGGGGTCCAACCTTCTGCATTGGTATCTAGATTTCGAAATAAAACAAAAAAAGAAAAATTTAATAGTTTTTAACAATTCATATACATATAACTTAAGATAACATTAATTAGGTATTTTGGGCAATTGTAATTTACCTAATATACGCACATACCACCAGCCCGCACAGCCCACCTTAAGCAATTCAACATTGTCGCCCTCTCGCATTGAGACCTCCGAATGTCCCACAGCCACATAATCGGCTAAGGCTACAAATTTACTACCCTACATGTATTCAGTTTAATGAATTGTTTTGTTTGTTTTAATGTAGAAATACATGTGAAGAAGAAGAAGAAGCATGATGTTTGTTTTGCAATATGCACCATAATGTTTTTATTGATCGTTTTATTAAGATGTATAGAAGAAAGTAATGATGGCGTTTATTAGTAAAAGCTTTAGGCATTAATTAAGATTTTCTTTTCAATCATATTATAAATATATTATTAACAAGCTAAAAGTTAAAAGCTTATTATATTTTTAATGCAGTTGTAAGTATCCTCGAAACAGTGTTATTTTAGTTTTATTAATTTTCAAATAAATTAAATTAAAAAAGTTGGTTTAACTTAAAAGAAAAACTCAAGCAAAATTCATAAATCAATAGTTAAAAACAAGCATGTATAAATAATTATGACACTAATAAAATTATGTTTGATATAATTTAGTACATACATATGTATGTACGTAAATATGTTCATGGGGTAACAGAGGTGAAGTTGAGTTTTTATGGGGAAGTTGAGTTTTGTATTTTGTTCAGGTGGTGGTGGTGGTGATTAATTCAAAGTTTTTTTTATTAAGTGCTTTTATGTGACATTTGACCAAACATTTTTTAACGTGTATAAAAACCGTGTTTGAAAAGTGGGGGATAAGAATATTATTAACAAGTTTAATAATTTCGTTTTTAAAAGAAAACTATTTTTTACGCCTGTTTGTTACACTTTCTATTTATTGCCTGCTAAAAACACAAAGGCATTAATCATAAAAAAAAACAAGTAATTAACTTTTTAATATTATAAGCCGATTCATTTATGAACATTCAAATTAATTATTCTTAAATAGGCTCAAGTTCGTACATTCTCTAACTACTCCATAGAGTTAAAAATTCATGTCCACAAATTAGCTGCTAAATTTTTTAAGGAAAACCAAAGAGGCCGTCTTCACTAGTTATCGATTTGAACAAACGTGACGCCGGCAGAGCAAGGGAATTAATTTCTGCATGTTTTTATAGGTGTTTAGGCCGGGGCACATAGAATCCGTCATACGTTATACTTTAAAACTCTCAATTGAAATCAAAGTAACAACGGAAGAGGTTGACACAATGAGTACTTTGTTGACGGATATTAAATCAGAAAAGAAAACACGAAAAAAGCTTTTTTCTCCATTTTACTCTATTAAATTAAATTAAATTATTTTGTTGTATTTTGTTTTATTTTTGCTTCCACTCAACACAAAAATTTAATTTTGAGAGAGAGAGAGAAACAAAGAGAAAACAATTACAGCTTTCAACGTACGTCAAAAGTTGCCCAACTTTCGTACTTTTCGCTGACGGAGACGTACTGATTGTGTCACTCATTAGAAAAGTTGTATTTCAACTTTCTTGCGCGTTGAAAAAGTCGACGTATAAAGTATGACGGATTCTATGTGCCCCGGCCTTTTATGTCATTTTCTGTTTAAACAAAGGCGAATTCATACCAGGTGTAAGCGATAGTCCAGCTGATTATTTTTTGCTCTCGTATTTTTGCTAATGTCATGTCAAAAAAACATTGTTTTATATCTGCTAGTCTAATGTCAAAGTTGTTGTCTTGTTGTAGTAGTTGCTCTACTGCTCACACCTGGTATGAATTCGCCTTGGTTAAAACATAATTTTCTGTTTTCGAACAATGTTGTTTGAATGCTTATTGCACAGCAGATGTTAGTAGTACGGTTGAGTAACAGATAGTGCTGTTTACAAATAATACTTTCAAACTAACATCAACGACATTGTCATGTTATAAAACAGCTTTTATAACATATGTTTTAACAATCATGTTAAGACTTGGAAAAAACAATAACATGATGATAGTGTTAATGCTTATCATTTTATGTCTAACATAGTATCTATAACTGGGATTAATTTTGACATAATATGTGAGAGAAGTCGGCAGAATCACGCAATTGATCTTTTGAAATTACGAAATCACGAAACAGGAACACGTATTCATTAAAATTCTCATGAAATTTAATTAATAGTCGGCAGTAAATCTCAAATTTCTTTGTTGATTTTATTATCTGCATGCAGACATGAGAACATTTATTGCAACTGTATGTGCATATTATTATTATGCGCGATTATTTGACAGTTCATTTCTTGAAATTGTTTCGATTAGATCTCTCATTAAAACGCACTCATCATAAATTTCAAGGTATTGCAATTGAGGTCTACATGTAACAAAATTCTCTTTGGGATTGAAATTGACGTTTGTTGAGATAAATATCACAGATCTCATCCCAAGTGTAGACGCTATGTAATGTAGACTGGGGGTAAGTTATTGCAAGAGTACAGCAACAGCGAGCAGAAAAAATGAAACGCTGTATTATATAATACATTTAAATATATACATATGTACGTTTTAAACCTCTTCTTTTCTTTTGACTATTACTCCCCGTCTCCATTAGACATTAACATGTCTTAAAAAAAGTCAAAATTCATATAAAAAATCATTATTTTTAATACTGTTTTTTTTATATGAAGTTTGACTTTTGTTAAGACATGTTAATGACTAATGTAGACGAGGGTTTAAGTGCATAAAAATTAACTACCTTTGTTTTAGTTACTGATACTGTATGACCATATCATAAAAATATTTTTGATTTGAAGGGCTTATTATATAAACATCACAACATAACCACCCGAAATGAAAAACTGGGTTTATGTGTTTTTCCTATTGGTTATAACCAACCCAACATCCGCTAAGAGATTTACGCTATTTTCTAACTTGTTTATGATTTAGATAATAATTAACTTTTTGCATTTCAATATTTTTTTTCTTAATAACATTATAAGCCATAGGTAACAATTTTCGACAGCTCAAAACAACATTTTAAATTAAGCAGAAGTTAAGTATAAAACTCATGATTTTTCTAATCAGGCAATACCAAAAGAAGTATTTGCCACATAATGACGTACCCAATTTAAAACATTGCAAAACGCGTTACGTTAAATTTTTAAACAAGTAATTACTAATGCCTTAAGGTCAGGATTCACTATCCTACACGATCGTATACAATTTAATCACAAAAAATCTGACAGAATTCTGTGATACTCAAAAAATCGTTTCAAAATGACGTAGATGCCACACTATTATACAAAGAAAAAGATTTAGCAACTCTGATCACATGGAAAAAAAATATTTTATGAGTCATTATCACGTACAGACTTGTAAAAAGTCTGTCAAACACATACATTTCTAATCCACACTATCATAGTGAGTCCATGGCCTTTATAAATATTTACTAAATGACATTTTGTAAAACAAAATTTCTTTTGAATAATTACAAATTTAAAAAAAACCTATTTGCATTACGTTTCATTGCAATACATGACATTACGTAATCAATTTTTAAGAACGGACTATTTTAGTCTCACGCCAGTTAGGAAGTGTTTCCACCAAAAATGCTTTATTCCAAACTCGATTACCTATTTTGCAATTTTTTGCTTGGTAATGACGTGAGTGTAGGAATTAAACGATACGTCTATAATATCGATATATTTACTCGATACGGTATTGGGCGTAAAGTATCGATAATCGAAATAAAAAAAATTATAATAAAAAAAATAATAAAAAAATACCTCTTACAGCCTTAAGTAGAGATTTAAATTGAGAGTCTAAAATTGTTATTAACGCTACTAAGTGTTGAATTAATCTACCGAAGAATCATTTAAAAGCTTCGATCTAAGACGATTTAAAATTGGTACATTCTTTAATCCATTTAAATAAAATGGCTTTTGTTGGTAATCGCATCACTTGAGAACGGCTTTACTGATTTGGTAATTTTTTTAAAATCTTCATCATAACCCAACTCACGAATTTACGAAAAAAAAAAATTGACCAAGGCCACTTTTACGACCACTATTTCAGTAGCTAGGGAACTATAATAGATAGATCTTTGAAACTTTCACCAGTAATCCCCTTATTAATATATGTACATATTTACTAAAATACGAGCTGGATTGGAATATTGGGCGTGTTACCTCCCATACAAAGTGAACAATTATTATCGTCTACCTGGAGATCTGAAATAGCGTGGTACCTACCATAGAAGAGAATGGGAGTATGAGTACAATAGAGCAGAGTTTTGAAAATTTGCACACCAATGTGCATAACTAGCAAAATACAGACTAGATAGTTGAGTGGTACCTTCCATACAAAGTAAAATATTATTATCGTGTTAGTACACAATATTTTATTTTAATGTAGGGGGTATAACGAAGCAGACCACTTCCTTAACGGGTCCCTTTTCGACTCCCTTTCGTCCCCTATGATTATAGACAACCGAAACGTAATTACGGCAACCTTACCCTTATAGAAGCACGTGCTACAACCACCCTTTAAACTTGACTTTAGTGATTTTAGATTGTCGACTGGTAACTGTCGGCCTTCTTTCTCATTACGCAGTCTCTGGTAATTGCTAGCATATGTTCAAAGCTCAGGTCCACCATGGCAACCACATTTAACAAGCTTCTACCAGTGGTACTAGCTAGCACTGGCTAGCATAAGACGCTACCTGCTCCAGACACAGTCTGCAAGTATCATTTTCTTCGATTTTCATCTTGGCTAGATGATACTTAAAGTTTCCATGACCTGTCACTAATGCAGTTATCCAGCTTAGAGCACTTCTATTGTTAGTACACATAGTCTAGCAAAAAACAAATTGGACGGGATGATCGTCCAATAGTTTTTAAGGTGATGGAAGGTTCATTAATTTCATCTAATAAGTATAAAAGTCGTAATGAAGGAAAAGCAATAAATAATAAAATAATTGCAGGTAAAATAGTTCAGATAATTTCAATAGTTTGTCCATGTAATAAGTATCGGTTTACATACTTATTAAAAAATAATATAAATAAACTGTCGTAAGAAGAGCCTGTGTTTTCGAGTTAAAGTTTGGCCATATTTTTCTTCCAAGTGTTTATTGTATATTTTGTGGATGGGTGTAGCGAAGCGCACCGGGGATAACTAGTAAAGTGATATATGTAATTCTATCCTGATTACAAACTCGAATGGATTAAACGGCAGGACTGTTTGTTTTAAAATTTTGAGTTCGTGGACCCTCACCATTTCAGCAACCTGTGGTTGCTTAAATTAGGAGTCCGAAAGCCATTTTCGACATACATAATTATTTGAACATGTTTATTTTATAGTGGATTCTAAGGCATATTTACATAAAAAAATAAATTGTTAGGGTTCCGTACTCAAAGGGTAAAAACGTAACCCTATTGTTTTCGCTACAATGTCTGTCCGTCTGTCAACGCCTTTTATATATGGTCTCATAATAGCTATACTCTTGAAATTTTCACAGAAAATGTATAATTGTTGCCGCTATAGCAACAAATACTAAAACTTATAGGGTGTTCCGATAGAGACGTGTTATTTACGTATATGTGTTTATTTCTTGAACTGTAAGAGGCATACACTTACAATTTACAAACACTAATTAAAACTTAGTTCGCTTTATAAACAAGTATACAAAATGGAACCTAAATAATAAAGGGTGTTCCATTAGTGTATTACTATGGCCACTATAACAAATATTAAAAATTAAAGGGTCATCCGACAGTGACGTGATGTGCATGAATATGGCCTAATTGTGTTACTATAATCGGTAGACTCTTGAAATTTTACAGAAGATGTGCTGCCACGGCCGATATGACAATTATTAAGAATTAGTATTTATAGAAACGGAATTGACATGGCCGATATAACAAATAATAAAATTAAAGGGTGTTCCGACAGGGAAACGATTTTTACCGTGATAGGTAGAACCTTTAAATCCTTTCAGTACATGTGTTACTTCGGCTGCTATAAAAATTCCTAATAACTAAAGGGAGTTGCATCAGTGACATGACATCAGTGGCATTACGTATATTACCTTATATTTTAACCGCAATAGGTAGGCTTCTGATATTTTTATAAAAAGTGTATTACCATGGCCGCTATAATAACAATTGCTAAAATTTAAAGGGTGTCCCAATAATGATGTAATTTAAACGAATATGAATTTAGTTTTAAAATTAATTTTTAAGTTTTACTGAACAACGTGTGTGAGTCTAACTCACATTTGACTGATTTTTTTGTCTATTCTTCTAGATGTCGGTATGAGTTTGTCTGATTGAATTGCACTAATTTTGGCCCATTATATGATTTCTCTGCCTTTTTTAAGCAAAATATGTCACGTTAAATACGAGTATTTTTTTTATCGATAATTTGAATTTGCTTTCGTTGCTTCACGAGATCTTAGCCCACTATTTACTTGTCTAATGCTTATACCGTTTTGCAAACTGAAGACGTTTCTTTCAATTGATTTTGCTGATTAGCAAAATTTATAGCAAAACAAAAAAAAAAAAAAAAAATAGCTTCGTTCAATTCACTGCCGTCTTTCGTTGGCCTGACTGACAAGCTGTAGATTTTGTAACTGAAATTAAAACAAATTGTAGTTCATTTGTATGCCCTCAACAGAAAGAATGAACAGCCAAAAGAAGAAATAAATTAAATTGGTTACCTTTATATTAAGGTGGCGTTAATCGATTTGTCAATTAGGACTTCCAATTGATTAACATTTTCAAGAAATTTCGAAGATATTTTAATTTGTTGCTTGAAAATTCTGCTAAACCAACTGTTATAATTAAGTTTATTTTAGTATTTGGTAATTTAATTAATTTGTTTTAATTTGTAAAATTTAATTTTCTAATTTAATAAAATTAGGCTTCATTTACATAAATATTAGTTATTTTATTTTTTGTTAATGTTCTAAAAAAACATAAAATACTAGCACTTGTAAATAGTGGAGGTGAGAGAAAGTGAGTGAAAGAGAGATTAGTGATTGATTGGTTGGTTGTTTGGTTGTTTGCTGGATTAATAAATTTATAAGTGCCAGATAGAAAATGAAACAACTATGTATTGGTTAGCAGCAACAGTTAATATTTAACATTAAACTAATTAACTAATTATTGTTTTTTAAATTATTTGGCTAAAAACTAAAACTTACGTAGAAGATAAATGATTAATTGACCGGACTCCATGAAATCATACACAAACAATTACGATGACATTTAAAATTATGATGTTTAATTTTATTTTTACTTAAATTATGTCTTTTTTTTTAATTTGCAAGTTAAAATCATTGTTGATGCAGAGGTGATTTTTTGATGATAACAGTGACGAAAAAAATAGAAGAAGAAGAAGTAGTAGTAGCAATTTTTTTTTGTGAAGTTGATGAAAAAAGCAGTGAGATTTTTTTTTTTAATTTTACTGTTTTGTTATGAGCAAAAATTAATACATTTTGACAAAAAATCTTTAACAAATTTTGGGAAAATTCTTTTATTATTTATACGACAGCAATTTGGAAACAAATCAACATGTAATTATTTTAGAATATTTTTTTATTTCCAAGGAAAAAAGTTAATATGGGGGACAACAAAATTGCAGCAAATGTGCATTGATGGGTTTAATAAAAATACAGATCAATACATTTTTAAGTGATTAATTTCTTTTGTGTCTGTGTGTTTAAAACTCTTAACACTGAGACAGAGAAGTTAAGATTGCTAACTTTAAACAAAAATATTGTTACGAAAGATGAGTTAATTCTTTTTAATAACTGAAAACAAATCCCCAATAATTATCTTTACAACAATATCACATTCAAGTCTCTAACTGCTAAACCTAAACAAGCGCGTAAGGCGTAAAATAACTGTCAAAGATTTGCATGTATCGGGTGGTTAAATTTTAAGGACCGATGTTGAATGTGAACCACACCTCAACGTCAAGTTTTTTTCTGCATTTAATTTGACATTTGACACTGGATGATCAATTTTCTTCAGGCACATTTTCACCTCAGTGGATTCGTCAATAAGCAGAATTTCCGCATTTGGGCGAATGATAATCCAAGAGAGATTGTCGAAAAAACAATGCATCCACAAAGAGTGACTGTTTGGTGCGGTTTATGGCTGGCTGGCGGCATCATCGGGTCGTATTTTTCCAAAATGAGGCCGGTCGGGCAGTTACTGTGAATGGTGTTCCCTATCGTGAGATGATAACGAACGTTTTATGGCTTGAGTTGGAAGATATGGATGTGGAAGATATGTGGTTTCAACAGGTAATGCTTGAGATATTTCCCACATTAACGGCAAAGAACCTCAATTATGCCTCAGCGTCATCGAAAATTTGCAGCAGGAGGTCGCGCCGGTCATTTGGCCGATATTTTGTTTCATACATAATTGAACCACAATATTTTCAAAATAAAATGAAATGACAATAATTTCCTAAATAATTTATGTTTTACTCAAAATCAACATCGGCCCTTAAAAAATAACCACCCTTTACATCCAAAATGTATGAAGCAAACCTAAAACCCCGTCTACGACTACATTAGACATTAACATGCCTTAACAAATAACATACAAAAAACATTATTTTGAATACTGGTTTTTTTTATATGAAGTTTGACTTTCGTTAAGGCATGTTAATGACTAATGTAGACGGGGATTAAGACATTAACATGTCTTAACAAAAGTCAAACCTCATATAAAAACAAAAAAAAAAAACATTTTTAATACTGTTTTGTTTATATGAAGTTTGACTTTTGTTAAGACATGTTGGTAGCAAATGAAGTCCGGGGTTAAATAGCGGCTTCAACACCAATTTTTACAGAGCGTTAGGTACCGAAGTTGGCTGCAAACAAAAGAGCGTTGCCATTTTAGCTATTTTCTCTCTTATCTAGCGATTTTATATTTATTTTGCGCTTAAATTTATAAAATTTTACTAAACAAAATATGTTAACATTACTGTTTATTACAAAACGTTGCGCTCTTACGTTTGGTCAAAGCTAAGCGCTAGACGTCGTTACGCCTTACGCGCTTGTTTAGGTTAAGCTCTAAGTCTGTATCAACAATGTTAGAAACAAGATTACGCCATGCGTATGATTTCCCATTAGTCCCGATCTACACTTGCAATTTTTATTTCTGACGCATTTTTGCATTCGCTTGTGAACTTGCATTCGTATTCATACTTTGAATTTTTTATTTCTAACGACTGCATACTTTCATGCAGTTGCCATCAAGTCGAAAAGATTGAACAACAACAACAAAGGAGAGTCACAGCAGAGTTTAATGTAGGCACATAAAACACCCGCTGCTTGTCTTTTTCCTTTCCCCCAACAAACGCATGTGTTGCAGAACAAAAGTTATAATGTGTGGACTTAAGACCGGGGCACATAGAATCCGTCATACGTTATACTATGACGCATTCAACGGAGATCAAAGTAACGACGGAAGATGTTGATACAATGGGTACTTCATTCTCGGATATTAAATCAGGAAAGAAAACCATTGAAAAGCTTTATTTTCTATTTTACTCTATTTAATTTATTTATTTTGTTTTATTTTTGCTACAACTCAACACAAAAATTTAATCAATAGAGGAAAACAAAAAACAATTGATAGCTATCAAACTGCACAAAAGTTAAAAGTTGTCCAATTTTCGTAGTTTGCTCTGATGGACTGATTGTGACAACGCTCATCAGAAAAGATGTATTTCAAATTACTTGTCAGTTGAAAAAGAAGACGTATAACGTATGACGGATTCTATGTGCCCCGCCTTTAGATGATGCGGTGCGCCCATTGAAAGGGTTGCAAGTCTGTAATCACAAAATGGCTTTAAATAATTACGTGCAGATGTATGTAATATGCAAAAACTGGCAACCATGCACTTATAATCTCAATTATCAGCCAATAGGAAGACAGTACTCATGACGTCATTAGCCCAGCATGCACAGAAATTTTAAATTTTATGTTTCTATCATTATTGGCTTGTTTATTGTTGCTGAATTCTCTAGAGTAGCTTATAGACAAACCTTCATAAAAACCAAGTATGAAAGAGAAAAGTATTATCAAGTATAAAAAAACATCCAGAACAGGCCTGCTCGACCTTTCCAGAATAGACCATTCTAGGCATTTTTGCTCGCCCATAAATAGAATGCAGGATTGCGAGCGATATGACAGTCTTAATTTAAAAGCCTACGTAATCAGTTGTCTTGTAAAGGGCCAGGATTAACTGTCCTACACAATCGTACGATTCAATCCTAAAAAAACTGACAGAATTCTGTCTTACTCAAAAATCGTTTCAAAATAAAATTCTAAAATTTAGATAAAATTCTAAAGTTATTGTTGAGTTTTGTAAATAGTGTTTAAAATTTCCTATTGACAAAAATAAAAAAAGCTGCTAAGTTTGCAATACCATTGAATCGGTAAAATTGCTTAATTTCCCTACTTTTTCTCTATTTTCTCTTGGAAGCGAGATATTTCACGGGAAAAAAATATCCTATAGTTAAACCGAGATACTAAGATACCTCCTTATAAAATGTGATGCAAACACAGACCGACAGACGGGCCGACAGAAAGACAGATGGACAGACAGACAGACAAAAATTATAAAAATTGTTGTTTTGTATTCCATTTCTATTATTATCAGCACCAGCAACAAAATCTATAGAAATAAAATCAAATTTCTTTCGTAATCTCATCACTTAAGAACGGCTGCACCGACTTGGCCAATTTGTTTTCTTAAATCTTCAACATAACCCAACTTAGGTTTTTACGAAAAGAAAATTTACCACTCCCACTTTTACGCCCACTTCGTAAGTAGTTAGACAACTATAATAGGTACATCTTTGAAATTTTGCACTAGTAACCCCTTAGTTTAGCGAAACACAGGCTGGATTGGAATAGTGGTCGCGGTACCTCCCATACGAAGTGAATAATTATTATCATCTACATAAAGATATAAAATAGAGTTTTGAAACTTTGCACAAGTACCCATCATACTAATGTGCATAGTATAACAAAACACAGACTGGATTGGAATAGTGGGCGTGGAACCTCCCATACAAAGTTAACAATTATTATTGTGTGCCTATAGAACTATAAAAGGTAGAGTCTTGAAACTTTTACAAGTAATCCTCAGACTAATGTTCATTGTCTAACAAAATAAAGACTGGATTGGGACAGTAGGTGTGGTAACTCCCATACAAAGTAGAAAATTATTATTGTGTGCCTAGAGAACTACAATAGGTATCGTATTGAAACGTTGCACAAGTAACCCTCAATCTAATATGCATAATCTAGCAAAATACAGTGATAGTGGTTCCTCCCATACAAAGTAAAATGGTGTTATTACGCATAGTCTAGCAAATAACACATTGGATGAAAACAGTGGGCGTTGTACCTTGCATATTAACTGTAAGAAGTAATAACCTAACCTCCCGTTAATATGATGTTTGTATGCTAAGGAGTGCCATTATATAATATTGCGCGGTCTAGTAGGACTGACAGCCTGGAAAAATCCTACATACCATTGGGTTCTCGCCGGGATCGTTACACTTTGTAAAGTCGCAAAACAAGTCTTTAAAGTGGCATCAAGTTCAGTATGGTGTAGAGAGTGGGACTGACTAATCAGCGATCGCCATCTAGTTGTTCAAAAGAATCTTTTGAAAGTTTTTTTTTTTTTTTTACTTCAGGTTTTTTGAAAGCACTTCTGTGTAGCTTCTAGTTTGACTGCAGAAAAAACCTAGAGTCTTTGGCGGAAAGCGAACCACCAACCCCCACCAACTCCCAGACTGATGGATTAGTTTTTTTTTACCAATCAGTCTATGGATACACTTAATTTTTTTTATGTCTAAGAAAGAAAAATGTTATTGATTGAACATCTTTGAATGTTTGGAACGCAAAATTAAGCAAGCAGAGTTGTATTTCTATCTTTATAAATTTGTCTCAGTGTAAACAAAGTTCCTAAACCTAAAAGCTATAAAAAATTCTCGCTTTTTCATGATTTTTCTTTTTAGCTTAATATTACTTTATTTTAGGAATTTTTAATTAAATAAAATTAATATATACAAATGTAAGTATTATTATTACTTTTATTACACTTTATTGGCTTGACTAATTCCAGCTTCTATTTCTAAGTATTAATAATCAATAAATACTGCAAAAAATTAACAATTGTTTTAACTACTTTTCGGTGCAGGTTTGATTTATTTTACCATTTTTTTAAACTTTACTTGATTTTTTTTGTTTGTTGTCATTATAAATTTATATAACTTTTTTGTTTAATAATATAATTGCACTGGGAAAAAGTTTTGGTTTGATTAATTAAGTATAAAGACTTGTGATTTAGTTGTTCGTTTTATTTTTTGTTTAATTTTTTGGTTTTGGATTAATTTAGTGCTCAACCGAAACATAAAATTTGGAATTTGATTTGCTGTTGCGTGGATAAGAACCACTGTCGTGATGTTGATGATTATGATGATGACTGCTAGTTGTAGTAGTAATGGTGGTAGACCATGGTGCTAGGAAGTTTATGAAACGCTAAAAGTTGTTTTTATTTTTTTTTTTTTTGACATTTTACACATAACAAAACCCAGTAGTCATAATTCACACACGACACCATTTTAAAGTATTTTTTCGATTTTTTGTTATTGTTTTTGGTGATTCGAAATTCGAAAGTAAAGGACAGTTGGATTGAACATTGAGAGCAGTTTTTTTTATTTATAATAAAATTTAAACAATTAAGGATTTGTTTAAATTTTTGATATGAAGTGTTTTATTATTTTTTATTTTAATATTTTATTGATTTGGTGCATGGAAATAAAAGAAGAAACCCAAAAAATATGGAAAAAATAAGACAAATGAATTAAAACATTTAAAAATAAATGGAAATAAGAAAATAGTAAAAATTAAAATGAAACAAAACAAAAAACAAAATAAAAATTGACATTAGGAAAAAAAAATTTTGACAAAAAAAAAAAAAAAAACAAAAACAAATTAAAACTAAAAACTAAAAACCAATACCATAAGTTTTTGAATAAAATTAAAAAAAAAATAATACTTTCTATGTCTGTATGTAGTTTACTAACTTACCGGTGTACTATTATTATCTTCAATCATAGACATCTCATCTTCACTATTCGAATAATCCGAACTCCAGCCACAGGCCTCATTATTATGTTCTTTTTCTGTGGTGCTTGTGGCCGAAGTCATTGACATATTACTACTAATAGGCAGGGCAGATATTATACAATTATCATCACTACTACTACAATTGGAATTGCGATTGGAGGATTCGGTTGAGGCATCACAACTGATCGCTCGTTGTGACGTTATTATATTGGGCGTATCCCATGAGGTGGTTTGTCGTAGTCCCCTGTGATTTAAACCGTATTGTTTGATTTTTTCACCTTTTAATTCTTCCAGCTGATTGAGTAGTACACGTTTAATTTCCGCCACCCATTTGTTTTTGATTTCAATTGTTGGTGCTTGCAGCGTATGAACTTCTTGGCGTCCTTGTAACCAAACTTCAAAACGTTTTGTATCACCGCGAACGGATTCGGTTAAACCAATTTGTGACATCTATCAAATAGAGAGTTATTAAATTAATAAAGAATATTTTTAAGAAATTTTAAAACGATATCATAAAATAATATTGATTTCAATCTAAAGACTCTTTTTTAAAACTTTGTAAAACTTTGATTTCATATAACTTCGAGTAGAACTTTACGACATTAGTTTTTGAATATGCTACGAACGTGACCCCAAGGCTGGGAGGGTAATGCGTATTTCGATTTAAAAGAAATCTTTTTCGAAACACAATGCTAAAGTCATATAAATTCGAATGATTTCCTTTTCGAATAGAATTTCGCAGTAACTCCCCAGGACACGCACAAAGTACGTGTTTCGTAGTCTTACAGTACCTGTCAAACTTTTGACCTAAGTGTTTCCTATCGTAAATTGATGGTAACGAAGACCACAATGTCCGGTAAACCATCTCGTAAGTAGCTTTAAATCATTCTAATAGAGTGATAGTAGCTTTGGGGATATACATACACCGAGATAACGTGATAACGAGGGCACTCTGCTTAGAACTAGGATCAGATTTTTTCCTAGCTTATGCAGTGGATATGCATGATTCTGGACCCATAAATTTACGTCGGGCCCTATGGTTGAATTTAGCCTGCTCACTAACAACGTCATCTTCCTGGCTGGGAACCCAACATAGTGTTAAGCTGTTGTGGTAACCGACTTTATTTAGAGATGTTGCACAATATATGACTATCCCTGGACTTCTTTCTGGAAGATCGTTGGGTATTTACCAATGGGAATGGGCCGCTAAAAGTGTGGGCGAATAATACCGGCTCCCATGTCACCATTTTCCTCTTTGGAGTCGTCAGTAAAGCAAACCTGGTCTGCTATATCACGCCACCAAGTCTGGTTGTCCCAACGTAGCCTATCGTGAATAAGGACATTAAAATTCCTATGCAAAAAGAGGGTCCGTTAAATCCGTAAAATGGTGTGCTGTTGCACTCTACCAGAAGACGACAATTTAGATGGTCTCCAATTCTTAAACTTGGGGTTAAGCATGGTCCTGCCAACCAAGTTCTATAATTTCTACTTGTTGTATTGCTATGCGCAACAAAGGCGTTGATAGACGCATTATATTCACCCAGTGGTATGTCCACCGATATGTTAAGGCGACGATCTGGGTACAGACGTAAATCTTTATCAGATCTGTTACAGTAAAAAAATAGATCCGATTAGGGCTCTAAATATTCGGTAGTTACCACTTGACGGTTATATTCTACTGGCCCATAAAGCTAACCAAATAGTGACTTTCTCTGGATAGAATGGTTTTTTTGGTAATAACTAATGGATTATATTTACTGTAAAGGGGATGGATCAGCTCCAATTTTTAAGCATGATGCCGAATCGACTCATTTGAGTCTTTATATATAAAACGCACTAAAGCAACAACAATTTCTTCCGTACACTCTTTACGGCATCTCTGAGGATGCCTGTTGAACTCTAGAGTAAACGTGGTGGAAAAACGATCTAACTATGGTTAATTGATTTAATTACTCTTATGGACGATTATGCCGACAAAGTTTTTTAAATGGGACCATGTGTTACGTAAATAATCGGCACTATTTGTTCATCAATTAGTCTATTCATGATGAAATGGCAATTCAAACTAGCAACAATAACATGCAACAGCTATTAAAATGCCGCACATCTCAAACAGTAATGCACACTTAAAGCTCTATAATTCTAAAAAACACAATGCAGACACCTATGCATCCATTTAAATATCTTAAAGCTCATTTTGAACTAAACATGCTGTTATAGTTAAATTCGAAAGTGGCTCTGGATCCACGAATAATCCCACATACATTGTACTCAGCCAAAGATAGTTCGTAGCCCTGTAGCTAAGCAGTTGAAAGCTTTTAATTTTGTTTGTTATTGTGGTAAACAGCTTCAGTTCCGTTTTATTTTGGGTTTTTACTAAAACACCATCTAGTTCACAGGATAGGATAAGTAGCTGTATAACGTCCAGAAATATCCCCGTTATCATTAAAACCACCCAATTCACCCAATTTCTGTTCAATTCAGTAACAATCGAGGTAACATCAAGATGCCATTATGCTTCCAACATGATTATAATGTTGTGAAGGTACATCAGACTCTTACCGATTGCTATTTTTGATTTATATATTTTTCTTTGAAGAACCAGCGCTTTATTTCCACTTCTTGTCCTTTTTAGTCCGTTCTGTTAATTGGGAATAGAAAAACGTTGCCCTACTTTAAAGACATGCTTTGCTATGTCTTTAGAAGAAGGATATACTTAAAATTAAAAAATACGCTATTAAAATAAATTTGTTAAGCCGTTTAACCTTCCATAGAAACAGAAATACAAAAATCCAAAGGACTATGCCAACAACCCTACAA
Organism: Phasia obesa; assembly: GCA_949628195.1. Lineage (NCBI taxonomy): Eukaryota > Metazoa > Arthropoda > Insecta > Diptera > Tachinidae > Phasia > Phasia obesa. The sequence continues at coordinate 109,019,459 of OX451219.1, forward strand.
CAATCCATGTATTGAAGGAGAGAGAGTTTGATTATGGTTGTATATGTTTTGACAAAACAGTAGTAGTGCTAGAAATTTCTGTTACTTTTATTTACTCGATACCATGGTATAATAATAGAAGGTAATTCCATTCTCTCTTTTTGTCGCCATATTAATGTTCTGACGTTTGCGGGAATTATTTCAATTTGTGCTACCATATCACATACTTTGTGAAATCCCATTTTGCGTTTTTTCTTTTATTTGAAATTTTAAAAATTAAAAAAAGAAACAAGCCTTAAGTTTATGTGTCTAAATAAACAAACGAAAATTGTTTTCCATACGGTAGTAATAAAGTTTTGCAAAAATTAGCAAATAAGATTTTTTAATTTCCCTATATCTGAAAAAAGTGTCTAAGTTGCCATTTTCTTATTATGTTCATTAAAGAAAATATATTTTTTAACTTAGATGGGAAGCTAATTTGTCAGGAGTATCAAGAAAAATTGACAATTTCAATATCATAGGAACTTAAAATTAAAAAGTTTGATTAATTTTATTATGAATGATGGGGCTGCATGCAAAATAACTCTATGAAAAATTGCTTAAAAGCAAAAATGAAAAATAACCCAAGAAATCCGCATGCAGAATTGGGTAATATTTTATATAAAAAGTATCCCCAAAATATTGAGTACTTTTCGAAATTTTTTAAATTTTTCAAATGGACAATTATCAAAAACGTTTTAATGAAATATGGTATGGTACCATATTTGAGCGTTTTTATATACACCCTTATTCTACTTGGCGACGGCGACATCGTCGTCACTTTTGACCGGACATTTATATTGATGTTAACTTCAATTTGATTATAATTTTGTATTTCCTAATGCTCTCATGACGACGTCAACTGCTTATAGATAACACTGTTCTGTAGAGAAATATTATTTAAAAAAAAAAAAATTTAATGTTTTGGAGATTTTTCATTTCTTCAACTAATTTTCCATGTTGGAACTTGTTATTAAATCTTTGTTATTTAAATCTTTTCTATTTTATATTTTGTTGGCACTTCAGTCGTTTTTAAAAACCAAGGCGACGAAATCGCCGTCGGTACAAGAAAAATTGAACGTCACATATTCTTACAAGATACAAAATAAAATTAATATGTTGATGTCGATAAAGGGATGTCGAAAAAAGGAATTTAATTTAATTTAGTGAAAGGACGTCGTATTATGTCGACGACGCCAAATGTAATAAGAGTGATTATCAAGAAATTTATCAATAAGAGTGTAAATACAACGGTTTTTGCCCTAAAAACTAGCTAAGTAGTTACGTTGTCTACCTAAAACTACAGAATTGTTAACATTAAAGATTTATTAGAATTAAAAAAAATATCAATGCACTTACTGCCAGTATTGAACTTTTTATATTTTTTTTTTTTTTTGCCAAATTTCCATTTTTTGCAATTTTTTTTACGGTAATTATTCATTTGGCGTTTTTTAATTTTTGTTTTGTGACGATTTTATAAGGTCAATTAGCATGCAGTTTAAATAAGATTGTAATACATATAATTTTTTTTCTCAATATAAAAGTGTACCTATAAAAGATTAAGGAAATCATAATCTACAACAAGATTTATTACTCATAAATTTCATTATTAAACCAAAGTGCGTATTTATTTTATGTTATATATGTAAATTACACACTTTTTTAAAATAATTTCCAAATTAATTTTTTTTGTTTCTACTTGTGGCAACACTTTTTTTGCTGTTTACATAAAAACATACTTCAATAATTCCGGCAAACTTCGAACATTTTTGAAATGGAACTACCTTGTATTATTATATCATGCTCGATACCACTCAATAATTATCAATTGGGTACTCAGTACTTTTGTTTACATAATAGAAACGCACTGTTAGCCAGAATTTTAACGAAGCCATTCAATTTTCTATTTAATTTGTTTATAAAACCATAACGAGTACTCAAAAAAATGATCAAATACTCGGTACTCGATACCCACTACTCAATACTTTGCCAGCACTAGTACGTAGCCAAGTTGGCCTTTTACCTTAAAAAATCTGGTTTCAAGCAGACAAACAAATTTTTCTTACCTTTAAGTAATTTTTGAACTGATAGGTGCTCTTATTGTGGCCCGGTTTCGAAGTTTGCTTACAAAACAGCATAGATTTTTGATATAAAAATATATGTCTTTGTTGTGGTTTTATGCGCAGACGTATGTCCTTTTTCGAATCAGACCAAACCTGAAATGAATCCTGCAACAATAGCTCGCCTTGTTGAGACAAATCGGTCTGCAGGAAGAAAAGATTTATAAAAATTTAAAATTTTTTAAAACAATAAAATATAATTAATTGTTAAACTTACCGGAAATCCCGTTATAGCCACTTGGTGCATAGAATCATTAACACATTTCAAAACAATTAGCATACAGTCCAAAGCCTTTTGCAATTCTTTGGTACAACTGCCACTATCACTAAAGCGTAAAAGATCTTTAAGTAACAATTGATATTTGGTAATACGCTGCACAGGTTTTAATAAATAGGCCGCCAGCGGTAGCTTGTGACCTAAACGTTTTTGGCATTCTTGCAAAAAGAGATGAGTATCAACTAAAGTTTCACGCAGACGATCTGAACGCGGTATATTTTGGCAGTAAAAAGAATATAAACGATAAAAAGTATCACGCTGAAAAGAGAAATAAAAAGAAAAATTTTAGCATAAAAGAACTAAAGATATTTTCCCAAAGTTGATTGAAACTTACCCTTTGTACAAAACATAATGCCACCAATTCCGTGGTTGATATACAATTTTCCAAATCCTTAAGAAAGACATCATTGTGAAATGTATAGAGTTCATGCAAATTGCCAAATAAAATATCTTCTTTGCCCTGAAGACTGGCCGGTACCAAATGGATCATTTCCTCTGAATGCATTTGATCGCAATAACCCTAAAAATAAAAACAGTTCCATACAGTTAATATAAGAAGTGATGTTGGTAATTAATTTTTAAATTTTACATGTTCTGAACAATTTTCATCACAAGTCTCAGACGAGTTTGGTGAATTCAAGTCCTTACAATAGGCGCTTAATTCATATTCTATAAATTTGCCAAACTTATCTTCCACATAATCTTCCACTCTCTCATAACCCTGCTGACTAACGAAATCCTTAAGGATTTGCTCATACTTTTGTTGCTTAAATTTGTTAAACGTAAATTTCGGCATTTCGAAGTTGTTCTGTTTAAAACTTTCCTCAAAGAATTCATGACAGAATTTTAAAATCTCTTTATATGAAGTTGAAAATATGTTATTCTTGGGTTTATCTTCCATATCGCGCAGTTTGGGAGCTTTTAAATTAATGTGGTTAAAGGGTTCGAAGGCTTGCAAAGAAGAACGGCAGGCATGACAAACATGTGACTCCACCTCGGGTGTCTTTTTAGGCTCCTTTAGTGATTTGGGTGTAGATAAAAGTTTTGAACTATTCAAGGAGCCCTTACCCAAGGCTGACTGAGCTCTGGCCACCGAGGATGATATGGAGGTGAAACTTTTTGGTTCCTGACACTCGTTCAGGTACGATAATATATCCGTATAGTTTTTTCTTTGCAAATAATCCTTAAATTCTATATCGTTTTCAATTTCTGAATAAGAATTACACTCCAAATAGTCTTTGACCAAACGATATTCCAAGGACTCATCACAGCTGGATAGTTCCAATAGTTCTTTAAATATGGTTTTCCTTTCCTCCTTTAAACGTTGTAAACTATTTTTAGCCGATTTGATCGATTCCAAAGAATTACTTTCCTCTATTTCCTTAAATGTATTTAAGATTTTAATCGTCGATTTGCCATTTAAAATATTGCGGGCTGAAAAATTATACACATTTGTACCGAATATATAATTGTGATAATCCTTGCACTCCTCCATATCAAAATGGGGACGAAAATCATTTTCATCATAACGCACCGAACCGATACGTCTTATATAACCCGACGAGTTTTCTGAATCGAAAAGTGAGCCGCGAAACGATAATGGAGAATTTCGTGATGCCTCCAAATTGGCTGCTTTGTTTAAATATAATTTTTTAATGGAATCGTGTAATTTCGTATTGAACTTTCCCATGATATGACTGGCTGTATTTTGAACTTTTTTCAAACGAAACGATCCTTGATGGGCGGGAGCTGAAGCTTTCGATGCTTTTTGCAAATCATAGCCACCATAACGCATTATTCCTTGGGCGTGAAATATTAACCAAAAACGACTGTTTGTCTTGAATGAAAATTCGCGAATGTTGCAACTTTCTTGTACACCATCTCTCAACAAGTCCGTCTTTCTTTAACTGTCTTTTAATAAATCATCTCGATTATTTTCAAATGGTGTTTTTTTGTTTTGTTTAATTAAACTAATGAATTCTGTATTGTTTTTATATTTTACTTTATTAAAAGTATTTAATGCACTAATTAATATTAGCAGGCATTCATGTGCAGAGTATTTCTCTAAACAAACAATAAACTTTTGCTTCTGGGAAGGTAAGCCATGAAAAACATGGATTTTCCATCACTAATGAATAGGTTTTTACATGAAATATTCATTTGTTTTCTTTGCCATGCCAGGGAAATCAATTTGTTTTTGCAGAAATGTAGAAAAATACTTTCTACTGGTTAATTAATCTTTTATTTATTGCTCGCTCCTTAAAACTCAAAGCAATTTGCGCAATTTTGAAACTATCTGAAACCCTTCGTTACTTTTGGACCCGCCGATTTATTCGCCGTGTACTTTCTTTCAAATTGAAAACAGGGAAATCTCGCTTGAAGCCAAATCTGGAGCACAAGGTTGATGGGGAAACAATCGAAACAAACTCGCGTCTTGTACTCTTGATTGAATATCACTTTTTTTGTCAAAATCGGAGCGTTTTTTAGGTTTTTTAGGTTTATTTGGTTAATCTGTTCACTAATAATAAAAAAAATCTATATTTACTGTTTTTTCTTCTTCCAAATAATCAATTCAGATAATTTCAGGCAGATCGCAAAAAAAGAGGTCATAATCTTATCTAACGATTTTTTTTGGACTCTGACCAAACAAATTTGGTAAATGGCGTAGGTACGAAACCAAAGCGCCAGAGTGTGATTTCCTTAGCTTACTCCAAAATCTGCAGCGCGACCTAAACCTTCGTATAGGAAGTGAGGCTCCACATTCAGCTATGTAAATTTAGAAAGAGTTTAATGGTGCTGATTCAGTAAAAAATTGAGTTTAATGATGCTCCTACAGTAAAAAATTGAGTTTAATGGTGCTCCTCCAGTTAAAAGTAGAGTTTTTAAAATGGTGCTCCACCAATGTTCGATTTATTGAAATTAAAACTTCTAGGTTATATACGATAACCAAACGATTACACGTGGCTGATTAAAGCAACCACCAATACAGGACAACAGTACAGCTATTCGAGGATCCCAATCAGCCAGTGTGAGTGAGACGCAAACCACTCGAAGGTCGGCCAACAAGGACGACCTAATTGACTTTTAGCGATAATCACAATGACTCGCGAACGTGTTCCCCAACCAATCAGCCAGTGTGAGTGAGACGCAAACCACTCGAAGGTCGACCAACAAGGACGACCTGATTGACTTTTAGCGATAAACACAATGACTCGCGAACGTGTTCCCCAACCCAGAGCTACTTTACGACTGTATCTAACGATTTCACAGTTTTGCGTTTTTTTCAGGTTCTGTGAGGCTCTAAACAAGCTACTGAATCAGTTACAGCCAGAACGCGAAGCCGATCGGCTAATAGCCGGCTATTAGCCGCCGCCGAGACATTAAATAGAAGCAGTTATCGGCAAAAATTTTTAGCAATATCGGCAAAAATTTTTAGCTGGCTTGATCAGCTAAGCTGGTATTTTTATTTAATTTGATATTATTTATTATAAAATTAATAATTTTAAAATAACTTGCATCATCAAAACACCATTATCTAGTGATTTTATAAATTTAAAACCCCACTGTATTAAGTGATTAACACAACAGGGTAAAATCACATTTAAGAACGGTTTAATTCTTAAAATGTGATTTTGAGAAATTTTTATTTCATGATGGCCTACACTGATGGAAATTGAGGAAAATTTTGGCTTAGCCTATCGCCCTCATTGTACAATGCAAGTATTGTAAAATAAGTAGCAATTTATAGAACATGAAAAGCCTGGACCCATGTTCTAACCCCTTGTTTAGGGGTATCTTGGAGACCATCTAATTTCTGGGACTATTGGTGCCTTCTGACCAACCGTCCACCATCCCTGCAAACATTGGTCAAAACCACATCCACCACGTGTACCCCGAAGGTTCACATGCACAGAGGTGAGCGGTTTTTTGTGGGGCTACCAGTTCCCGTGGTACCAGTCGTTAGGACTCTGGTCGGGCATTGAAAGACCTATAGGCGTAGATCTGTTCTTCCAGATACAGGTTCTAGGAACCCCGGAGTGTGTTTCCCCCATATTCCGTAAAAGCAGTGTGTCAAAAAAGTAAAATGGTAGATTGCAATGACAATTAGTGCCCTCGGGAGAGATTAAAGGTGCGATATGTTTGTCAAAGAAAAAAAAATTGGCAAATTTGTAGGTTAGTTTCTGCCTTAGACGGTTATATTTGCTTAGTTGCCGCTTTTTGATATGTATTCGTCTTTTAGTCGACTTTTAGCCGCCGCTGAGTATATTCGTGCTAGCCCCCGCCGGTCGTTATTTCATGACGGTTTTGCCCTCCGGTTACAGCTTATTTTCAACTGTGGAAAAACGTTAAATTTTTAATGAAAATTAAAATCACTGAATAATATGTCGTTAAGTCAACTAGAGGTTCTTTTTTGTAAATGTACTGGCGCACAACAGTTTAAGCTTTTTATATAAAAACAATCGGATTTAAGCTCTATATATACACAACGAGATTTTACTTAAAATGTTTACATCTTTTTGAATAAAAGAAGTGCTGTGCAGTGAAAGAAATTAAGTTATGGAAATGAGGATCGAAACACTACTGTTTGATTTGACATATTACCAAACATTTGATTTGAATATTACCAAATTGAACGTGACAGGCAAGATCTTTGCAGGGAGTTGATTTCAACTTTGGACTTTTAATGAAAACCGTGTTTTATGTAAAAATTTGTTTGTATCAGGAACCCGTTTTCTAGTTTCATTAGACCATATTTCAGAGTAGTAATATGAAATAGCGAAAAACATCCCGTAATTCCAGTAAGTCAATATTGTTGTATAGAGTATACAACAATATTGACAGTCAAATAAGCTCCTTCTATCTCTTTTGCACTCGGTCAAGTAGTTCACAAATACTCTTTGGAGCGCCAACTCTTAGAAGGAAGTTGTATTAGTGCCATATTAACATTACGCAACTTTTGTCGCTGCAATCTTTATCGTTTCTTCTTAAATATTACATTTGTGTTTAAATCGTGCAATTTTTATTGCAGCAATTTGTATGAATGTTTACATTTTAAACTTCAAAATTAAAACTACGTATGAGAGGACAAACCGAATTTCAAGAGAACATGCATATGTGAGAAGTAACTGTCAGGCAATTAATGCCTATATTAACTGTGTTACTTCCTTTGGAAAGGGATAGTAGTAAAGTAGATAAGACAGATATTTAGTGTGATAATAAAGCTTCCCTTATGGCAACACTGCAATTCCACGTTATGATTATTTTTATAACAGTATTGCAGCGCCTCTAGTGTTATTTAGGCGAATTATTTTGAAGCTAGCATAGCCAATTTATAATTATTTTACCGGCGATTTAATGCTATGTGGTAATACCGGCGAAGGAAGGCGCTGTGATATGCATTATTATAAAGAGAATTAAATTAATATCAGAAAAATTGATGTTGCCACGGCTGAGTATTGATCATTGCTCAGTAGTCAACGTGCTAAACACTTAAGCTACAGCACCCCAAATTGTTTAATGATGACAGAGGTAAGAACATAAAACTTTATTCGTGTACTAGTAGAGCCCATGTAGTCGTCAATATTTTGTTAACCGACGTTGTGTGTGTCCTGACAATATTTTGCTCGATTTTGCTTTGAAAGTAATACACATAAAATTTTAAGACTCTTACTTTTATAGTGCCTTACGTATACGTATTTTCCTTATATAAAGTGGAAACCTTTCCCTGGATAAAATCCTAAAAATTATTGTAAAGTTCTGTAAAAGGTGTTTAAAATATCCCGCTTTCAAAAATAAAAGGCACTGTATGCAGTACCTCTAAAATATCCCGCTTTCAAGAATAAAAGGTGCCCTAAAGTATTCATATCGGTGTAATTGCTTACTATTACAGCTTTTTCTCCACTTTCTCTTGGAAATAAGATATTTTTGAGGAAAAAAGTATCCTATATTTGAATCAAGATACTAAGGTACCTCATATTCACCAAATTTTATTAAAATCCATCCAGTAGTTTTTACGTGATGCGAACACAAACATACAGGAAAATAGTTTCTGTTTTATTATATCTATAGAAGATATTTAATAATTTAGGATTTTGCAACATATGTTTTATATAAAATTCTAATATCGTTGAGTTCTTTTCCCGCTAACAAAAATAAAAGGTGTTGCGAAGTCATTTAAATCGCTAAAGTTGTGTACATTCGTGGCTTTATCTATATTTTCTCTTGGAAATAAGTTATTTTTACGAAAAAAAATTCCTATGTTTGAAGCGAGTTGCTTACAAAATTGTATTAAAATTCCTGTAGTAGTTTTTTCGTGATGCGATCAAAGCTGTGTCCGATCCGAAAGTTGGCTATCATTATTAATATTTTCCCTTTATCCGCAGCTGCTCTGAAGAGTGATTTTATACTCGTATTGAACCATTGCCGTAGGTTACCTCCATTAAGCAGCATTTTAGGTTAATAATAATTTTAAGATATATTTTGTCCACATAGTAAATTCTTGATCTTTGTAAAAGCGCTTTTTTCCTTCTAAATTCTAACTGTTATAATCTTGGAATAATCCCAGTCAGTATCTATAAAAATAGATTATTTCGTTGGCTTAGTCAGCAGGAGAGACAATAGACTGTCTAACCTTTTTCAGCTTAACTTATTTTAAAACATAGTTTTCTTTAGTTAATCTTGTGTTATGACGTTTGGGGACTTTACTTTTAATGTGGACTTAGCAGCTTTTGTTTAAATATTATTTTATGTTTTTTATATTAAAAATACTACCGACTTATTTCATTGCTAAAAAAAGCCTGGGGGGTTATTATGTATTTCGATTCGAAAGAAATCTTTTTCGAAACACAATGTTAAAGTCATACAAATTCGAATGATTGCCTTTTCGAATCGAAATACGTAATAACACCCCTGGGTGTTACTGCGTAATTCGATTCGAAAGAAATCCTTTCGAAAAACAATGTATAAGTCATACAAATTCGAATGATTTTGCTTTCGAATCGAATTACGCAGTAACCCCCAGGTTTTTTTTAGCTGTTTTGCAGATACCAATATAGTTGTTAGCAGTTGGACTTTTCATTTTTTTTTTTTTGATTTTTTTTTGTTTTTTGACATATTGACATAAGGAAAGGTATTTTATTCTGTTGAAAACAATGTATTAAGAGGTATACAAGCATTCAAGATTAAATTCTCAATTTTCGTAAAAAGTGGACTTAGCACATTTGCTGACTAATCGAAAGATTTATATTACGTAAGTCTTATCGCTGTTAGCATACTTCCCATTTTGTATTTTACTATTAAATTTAACTTGCATTTTTTACCGTTTAGAATTTTATTTAAAAAACTTTTTTTTTTATTTTCCTCCTTTGAAAACAATAATTACATTACGAGTGCGCCATAAGTAGTTCACTGACCACTGTAATAATCTTAAAACAATGGAGTACCCATATCTCTTTTTTATTTTGTAGGTTTTGTTTGTTTTTTTTTAACAAAATATTTCATGGTTTGATGATTTGTTAATAAAAAATTATAATTTGTAATTAATTTACAGGTTCTTTGTGTAAAGAATAAATTTTAGAAATTTGTTTATTTTAATGTTAATAATTATAGTTGCTCATATAGTAACGGGTGTTTTTTATAGAGGTATAGAACTTTAAGTTGGCATTACTTTGCAAGATGGCGACCGATTTAACAGCTGTCAAGTGATTTATTCTCAGTTTGGTTTGGCAATTCATCATGAATAGACGCACGCCTGAACAACGCTTGCAAATAGTGCAATTTGGGCCCAAAACGAGATTACCGTTGTTCCCGATTTTCATAAGCGAATTTTGTTAGCGATGAAGCGCACGTCTGGTTGAATGGACGTAACCAAACAAAACTGCCGCATTTAGAGTGAGGGTAATCCTCAAGTGTATGTCGGAACACCGTTACATCCAGAAAAATTGACTGTTTGGTGTGCTTTATGGGATGGTGGAATCATTGGTCAGTACTTTTTCAAAAACGATGGCGGCCAGAACGTTACAGTCAATGGTGATCGGTATAGAGCCATGATTACTAACTTTTTCATTCCTGAATTGAATAACCATGATGTCCAGGACGCAACATGTCACACAGCTCGTGCCACAATAGATTTATTGAAAGACACGTTTGGTGACCGCCTAATTTCACGTTTTGAACCTGTGAATTGGCCTCGAAGATCTTGTGATTTAACACCGCTAGACTACTTTCTGTGGGGCTATGTAAAGTCATTGGTCTATGCGGATAAACCACAAACGCTTGACCATTTGGAAGACAACATTCGCCGTCTTATTGCCGATATACGGCCACAAATGTTGGAAAAAGTCATCGAAAATTGGACGTCCAGATTGAACTACATCCGCGCCAGCCGTGGCGGTCATATGCCAGAAATCATATTTAAAATGTAATGCCACAAGATTATCTTACAGATAAATAAAATTCATGTCAATCGAATAAGCCATCGTTGTTTTATTGCAACTTAAAGTTCTATACCTCTATAAAAAACACCCTTTATATACGATTGATTATAGGTATATAGCATGAATTATAGTTAAAACTTACCTTTAATATTGAACTCATTTCAGTGACGTAAATTCTCTCCGTTTCTAAAAGTTCACTGAGAACATGACCACGTTTTAAACGTCTGGCTTCCGAATCCTACAAAAAAATAGGAAGAGAATAAAATGTATTAATTCGATCAGTTCAAAATGACTGTTAATTGTAAAGTATGTAAAGTTTGGGATATATTTTGCGCTACACCCAAGCCCCGTTTGACAGCTTTATATACTTTTATTCTAACGAAAAACTTATCTAAACAAAGCCAGCGGATGGCACAAAAGTTATGTCACAATGTGAATGTGACTTAATTTTTGAAAATGGCGTCAGACAACTAGAGAATTATGCCTCTATTACGGTTCTCAACTCAACTCAGTTGGGTTGTCTAAGTGCTGACCAAACTTGGACGCGACTAAATTGTATTTTAGTATTATGAAACTCATCTGTTTTTTAGTTGAAATTGCCAACGCGTTACCAACTTGAAATATAAAGTGTGAAGGCAATTAAATTGTGTGTAAATTGAGCAAAAAAAGAATGAAGAAAAATTCGTAATGCTTCCAACCCTCTTGAACTACCCAAAGCTTGGTAATGAGTATTCAAAATAAGAAAAAAATATTTCATTAATATATTATAATTCCAAGTCAAAATTTCTTCAAATGGCTATTAAGAAGGACATCTAGGAGACGATGTGTTTTATTGCTTTGGATGATTTTGATCAAAGAAACAGCATCACTATTATTATTTTTTAACACATAAAAGCCCCTTTGTACACTTGTGCTATGTATTTATTATATGATACTAAAGACCCCCTTGAGGTGGTTCAGTAATACTAAGTCTCGAATTAAACATCATCTACTGTGAGATTTTTGTGAGGACTACCTTAAAGCAACAAACATCTGCATTGAAGAATATCATCAAAACTTCGTTATTTCTTCGATTTATTCACCTCCTAGATTTCAAATATCAGAGAGTCAATATAGCAACTTCTACAAATCATGTTTCATACCATCAGACGTCTACAACCCTAAACATACGTTTTGGGGATCAAGACTAACTACTCCAAAAGGTTGTGTTTTATTTGACACTATTTCAAAAATGCGTCTGAATGTGATATCGAGTGGACAAGCCACTTATTGGCCTACTGATCGACAAAAAATACCTGAAGTTATTGATTTTGGCGTGATTAAGGGTATTCTGAGAGAAATGATTAAAGTTGAAGCGTCACTTGAATTATCCTCAGATCATTCACCTACTATTGTCTATATATGGAACCAGCAAAATATTGTGTCACCAACAACTAGCAGAAAATTAGTTGGTTGATATATAGAAAGTATCTCATACCGCTAAGAACACCAGAAGACGTGGACCATAGTCGAATTGATTATGAGCAAAAAAACCTTAAATCAGCTGCCCAATATGCAACAGTAATCCGACAACCAGCTAGATACAATCAAATTTACTCTGTAAATGTCGAGCGGCTCATGGCTTAAAGATTGCACGAAGCGGCTAAGACAGCTAATAGAATCTCGAAGAGTAGCATCTCTGAAAAATTACTTGGAAGACCTCGACGCATCTGCACAATCAGATTATCCATTATGGCGTGCATGTAGTGACCTTAAAAGACCGGTCGTACGTAAGCCTACCTTGCGAACTTCTTGTGGAGACTGGGCAAGAAATGATACACAAAAGGCAATTTATTTGTTGAACATTTGAAGAAGGTTTTCACCCCAAAAGTATGAACTGATATAGCTGAGTTGCCACCAGTAGAGACTATAAAATTTTAATTTAGCGATATTGAAAGGGCAATAACGGATTTGAACATCAAAAAAGCCCCTGGCGTTGATAAAACAAGTAAAAAGTTGTCATTAGAGTTGCCCCGAATAGGTCGCATAATTATTCTTTTTGTTTTTAATGCCATCTTAGGTCTTGAGTATTTTCCCCCTGAGGTCTCTTTGATTACTATAATTCCTAAACCAGAAAAAGACCACACAAAAGTAGAAACATACAGACCTATAAGCCTTTCATCAAACATATCAAAGCTGTTTGAGAGAATATCAATAATTAAGTTAAACCCAATTCTGAGCGCGGAAGGATGTATTCTGACCAAGAGACCCCACGCAAAGCCCTAAGGGTCTGTGAGCACATACACAATCTCAACTAGAATCTCACAAAGAGAACAAAACATGTAACAATTTTAAATCAGTAGCATACCAGCTTTCAAAAAGGTAGGTTTGTGTCACTTTGCTAAATATTTAGCAAACCAATGAATTTTCATTTTAACCACTTTTTTTGGTTGGGGGCCTTTGATTCTGACCCATAAATTTGGCTTCAGAACATCCAACAAACACACAGATTAGTAAATGTAATTAAAAAGACCTTTGAAGAAAAAAAATCTGTTCTGCACTTTTTATCGACGTTTCTCAAGCATTCGACAAGGTATGGCACGAAGTCCTTATTTATATACAGGTTAAAGCTGAACCTGACCAAAAACTAGTATAAGCTCATAAAAAATTATTTAACTGATCCAAAGTTCATACTAAAAGGAGATTTCTTAAACTCGCCTTAGGTCATTAAAGACGGAGTTCCACAAGGTAGTATTTTGGGACCCATTTTATACTTGCTGTACACATCCGATATGCCAACTAGCAATCAAGTGCACACATCAACATTTGCTGATGACACAGCTTTTTTAAATATTCACGAAAGCGCCCAAGTAGCATCACAACATTTAAAAGACCACGTAATGAATTTGATAATATGGTTGAAGATATGGTGAATAAAGGTGAATTAACAAAAATGTACTCATATAACTTACACACTGCGTGGGGGACTCATGCCCCTCTATTTGCATAAATATCCAAATGATACCTCAGTTTTCAGACGTCAAATACCTCGGTATACATTTTGATCGCCGCCTTACTTGGAAAAGCCACATAGAATCCAAGTTCACACAAATGAAGTTAAAAGCAGTCCAACTAAACTGGCTTATTGGCAGAAACTCTACCCTCAGCTTAGATTGCAGACTTCTACTGTACAAGTCGATCCTTAAACCATTTCGGCGTTATGGGATTCAATTATGGGGCACTGCCTCAGCTAGCAATGTCAAAAAAATTCAAAGGCGCCAAAACAAGATTCTACGAATGATCACAGTTGATCCCTGCCATATCAAAATTTCTAATATCCGCAAAGATCTAAACGTTGCAACAGTTAAATGAGAAATAGCGAAACATGCGGTAACGTATTTGAAGAAGCTTGAAACTCATCCAAATCCTTTACATCCGAATAAAAAGCAGAGATACTGCTTTTCTAGGCCGTACATTAGGGGGATGATTTCAAGAATCGTGAAACATATATTATTTTTGTCTAGCACTTTAGAAGCGGTTAAAACTTTTCAAATTCTCCTATTATAAGTTGTCAATGCAAAAAATAAATATCTTAAAACTATTGTTCAATAGTTATGAATAACATATGTTTAACTACCTTTGTCTCCAATGAAGAATTTAATAAATATTTATTTTGTAAAACATACCTGTTGATTTTGTAGATGATCAACAGAATCAGGGCCACAACTACTGTCACCATTTAATGATACACCCGAATCAATAACACCATCCATAGATCGTGGACGTAATTCGTGTATAACATCAGTCTGCAAAACAAAAAGAAACAATAATAAGTTTAAAATATGGACATACACAAATATTATTATTGCTATTAATTAATTCTTTTCTTTTTAAAGTAATTTAAATATAAAAGGAAACAATTGATTAATAAATATTTTTGTGTTAGAAATCATAGAACATCATAGTAGTTTTAAAATTTCAGTTTATTCAGTTCAGTTAAAAAATGCTATAACTGGTTTCATTAAATTTAAATATTTTATTAAATACTAGCTGTGCCCGCCACGTCGCACAGAGGGGTATTTTCCCAATCTAGCCGGACATTAGGCCAAAAATTAATTTTGAGAAATGTAAAAATTTAAGTACGCAGCTCGACAGACAACAAAATTCTGCATCGTATAGTGAATTTTCAATGCTTTTGCTTGAGTTTTGGTGTTTTGGGACACTGTTAAAATCAGGAAAGTTGAGTAAATCGCATACGTTTTTAATGGCTTTAAACGATTTCGAGGGGTTACAATATTTTTTTTTGGTGGCTAAACGAATATTGATTTTTTTTTAATTTTTAATGATAAAAAATTTTGTTCAAAATTAAAAAAAGGTTTTTTTTTTGTAAAATTTTTTGTCAAAAAAAAAAAAATATCTAAGAAAAATTTAGAGGTGAATTAAGTCTAATAGTGGGTGTACCGAAAGCTGGATTTGGAAACACCAACGATGGTAACACTAGCAGAAGATTTTTTTCCAATCCTGAATTAGCAGCAGAAATAACTGGAATTGAGTTTGATTTTATATACCGAATCAAGGTTATTATTGAAGTAATATAAAGTGGTCACAAAATCTAAATGCACGAGTTTGCCGATTATTGCTTAGATACTGCAAAACTTTACTTTTCTCCATATGAGTGGCATCCTATGACACCTACAATGAACAAGATTTTAATACATGGTGCAACTGTTATGAATGAGGCATAGTTGCCTATTAGGCTGTTATCAGAAGAAGCGGCTGATGCACGAAACAAACATTTCCTGCTTTACAGCCAGAATTTTGCTAGAGAGTTTTCAAGGGTTCAGTATAACATAGATATTATTCATAGGCTTTTGCTAAGTTCTGACCCACTCATTACTATTCCCACTTCAAAAAAAGGTCATGACCTTTTACGAAAGAAGCAATTTCTATCATGCTTCCACCTGTACTTAACGCTGAAAAGGATTCAGATTCGGAAGAGGTCTTTGAAGAATCAGACCATGAAGAAGAAACATGGCACCAAGGAGAAGTTGTTTTAAATAAATTAATTGTTATAATTTTAAATAAAATTTATCGTTACAATCATAAATAAGTTTTTTACTATGAATAAATTAATTATTTTCGGATAAATAAAATACTATTAAGTAATAAATTACAAAAATATTTTTTTAATAATATTCTTGGGGGGATTGGTTAGCTTAAAAATGAATATTTTTAGGAAATTGGCAAAAAAAAAATAAAAAAAAAATTTCTCACAGGGACGTTTTGGGGGTGGAATTGGAGGAATACCTCCCCCTGCCCATAAAATTAAATTTGTATTGTTTTAAGAAGTATGTAATCTATTTCTTTTAATAATTGCATTATTTTTTCAAATAATTTTTTATTTCACCGCCCACAAAAGGGGCGGGGCTAAAAATGGCATTTAAGAATCTATTGAGTCCAACTTTAAGATTTTGAACATCCTTAAAAGTTGTAATTGCTAAACAAAATGACGGGAAAATCCAAAAAAAAAATTGCATTTTTCAGAGGTAGGATTAGCTCTTCCAAGGGGAATTTTTTTCTCCTTGATCCGATTTTTCCTATTTTATAGCTTTGACAGCCTATGACCATAACAGATTTTTCTGCAAAGTTTCAATAACCTAGGGGAACTCAGTACATTTTTAGAGCCAATATAAGCTAAATAAAAAGTAATGTCCGGCTAGATTGGCAAAATACCCCTATGTGCGTCGTGGGACTTCCTGACAATATTTTCCTCGATTTGGCTTTGAAAGTATTCCACACCAATTGTAAGACTCTTACTTTTATCGCGCTTCAGTTATGGTTTATGTATTTACTTTATATAAAGGTATCCATCCCTGGAAAAAATTCTAAAATTTATAAAAAAGATTGTAAAGCTCAGTAAAAGGTGTTTAAAATATTTTAATACCAATGTAATTCCACAAAGTACAAATACAAATCAAATACAAATTTTATTCAATTGGCGCCTAATGTTGCGCAATAAAAATAAAAGGTGTGTTGAAAATATCCCAGTTTTTTCACTGCTTTTTCTACAATGAGATATCCTATATTGGAACCAGGATGCTAAGGTACTTCCTTACAAAATTTTTTTAAAATCCATTTAGTAGTTTTTACGTGATGCGAACACAAATGAAAAGCAGACAGACAGACAGACGGAATTGACTTACTATTTTATTATATGTATAGATAATATTAAGTTGAAAAGCCCCTATTTCTTAGAACTTTGGCACATCGTTGTGGCATAGTTTGGACCAATGCAGCACATTGGGCTGTACTTAGTTGCCCCCATTGCATCTGTTTTATTTTCATTAAAATGGACTTGTTTTTGATTTTGCGTGAGGCTACTGCCTTTCTTATAATCCCCTTTTGATTTTTATGAGATTTAATTCGGGACTTTGCGCTGCCCAATATAAGGTCATAATTTTATTCCCAGCAATCCAGTTCCTGGGACAACATGATCAGTGCTTCGGGTTATTATTTTGTTGAAATGACAAAGCTAAGGATAAACGCGTAAACACGTTCCAAATATTTATCTAACATTCTCCTGTTCATATCACTAACATCATGATGTTAGTGTTAAGCGTAGAATGCCCATGTTAATGTTTTAACATAGTTGTTAAAACATTTGTTAGCAGAGCTGTTATAGCTCCTCTAAAACATGAAAATTTGATTTTAAACAACTCCATCTGTTAATCAAGTGTGCAAATCCCATTTGCTTTGCTATAAGCATTCAGGCAAACAGAAAATTCTATTCAATCAGAACATGAACATAAACGAATGTTCGTCACCTATAACAACATTAGCAAATTAATGCCGTTGCTATGTCGGCATTATGTTTATGTCTTGTTCAAATCGTTGGCTAGTGAAGACGGGGTATAACGGTAGACTAGTTATGACATGTATTTAGGGGATTTAGTGTTTTTTTTTTCGCTTAAAACTGTAAATTGGTTATTTGGTAATCGCTGTTCATTTTTTCAAGTGTATAAGCTTACATTAGAGAAAATCATTAAAATCTTGTAAAGAAAAAAATGGGTTAAATTTAAGATTTATAAATAAAAAAACCTACACAAAGAACGAAGATTGTTTATTTTAACCAGATTTATTTTAAAAAAGCAACGGTTCTTTTATTGTTTAAATAATCTACAGCTATACATATGCTTAAGTATTTAACACTATATTTTATTATATTTTGGTTTCTGTTTCTGTTTTTGTTTTGTTCCCATTTCTATTTGGTAAAATTTTTTATTATTGTTTGAATGTACGTCTGTGCGTACATTTTACAATGACCAAGTTTTCAAAATGTTTTTTTTTTTCAGTTAAAACACTTTCGCTTAAATGTAACCAAATTAACCGCTCACTCAGCAGAGAGAAACAATCTTGTTATTAAAGACAGACAAAAGAGAATAGAAATGAAAATCAACACAAAAAAAAAAAACAAAAACAAAAAGTTTTAAAAGTTTTAAAGTCATTGGTATGAACCATTTAAATTGAACTTTGTAGGTTGTTTCATAAATATGTTAAAGCATTTTTTAATTACATGAATCATAAAATAAAGCAAATAAATATAACAATTAACTTTTTTATAGGATTTACGCAAAACAAGCTTAAGAGAAATTCTATTATTATTCGTAATTAGAGATAGAATGTAACACTTTTGGAATATATTCGACATGGTTGAGGTAATCACAATCGAAGGCCCACACACACATTATGAATTCACTGCCTTTAATTTTTTCTATTATATTTACCCCCTTATTCATAAACGTAAAATAAAGTTATGGCGAGCTTATAAAACAGATTTCCGATACGTCCCTTAGTGAGAACGAAGTCTATTTAAAAATATTACTTCAAGTAAGCCTGACTACAAAATTTCATCTGCATTATTGTAAATATTTCAGGGACCTTAAATAACTGTTGTCAAAAAAAATTAAACTGAAAAACTCTTTATGTTAGAGTCAAAGAAGATCTTAACTGTAATATATTAATAGATTTAAATTGACGAGCTCTTTCAGAATCTATGGTGATCTTAAAAAATCATTCTCAACTCCATAGTTAAGAGTTATTTTTTAACGAAAAAATAGAAATTTAAATGAAACTTTTAAAAAGAGATTTTTATTTTTCTGCAATAGAAAAAACTTTTTTGAGGAGTTTTATTTTTCAGTCTGAAAATAAAACTTATTTTGTTTATTTACATAATTTTTTTTTGTGGACATATTTTAACGGAGGCCGTTCAATACCAAAACATCCGGTGAACATCGTTAATCAAACAATAACAATTTAAAAACTTACATTATTTTAATGACGATTTATTCAATTGAAATGCAAGGTGATTGTATTGGTTATCAATTTACATAAAATGATTTTTATTTTCTGACGAAAAAAAAAAACTACTAAAAATGTTTTATTTTAGAACGGCAAAATTATATTTAGTTTTACTTTGAAATATAACTGTTTTAGATGTAGTTTTTTTTTTAATTAAATTTACAAAATAACTATTATAAAATAATTTTTTAATTCTATAATTTGTTGTAATTCTATAATTTGTTGCTATAACAGTGTCTTCATTATTGTCGAACAAAAACCTTATTAAAGATATAGCAATATAAATTTGAAAAGCGATCGTTTACCTTGCAAATTTATGACAAACTTATCAAAATTTGCTTTGCAAAAATAGAAATTAATGTTTTTGTGGAACAGAACAGCATAATTTTTGCAAATTCTTTGCAAATTACACTTTTCAATATTAATTTTGCACTTTGCAGAAGAGAGCGTACGTGGAACAGAAAGAGAATATCAAAAAAAGAGAATATAAGAATTGCAAAGACTTTGCAAATTACACTTATCAATTTCAACTTATCACTTATCAAATTTTATAGTTCTATGGAACATAAAGTTTTGCAAATTGACGAAAAATTTGATAAGTGCAAAGTGAAAAGTTGATAAGTTGCTTTGTGGAATTGAGCCCTGATCAGCAGATTTAGCTCATATCAGCTCCAATGTTTAGTTCAGCTCCTTAGTTTATATCGTTACTTTACTTCAGTTCACTAGTTCCGTTCAGCTTCTAAGTTTAGTTCAGCTCCTTAGTTCAGTTCAGTTCAGCTCCTTAGGTTATTTCATATTATTAGTTTATATACCTATTTAATTAATGCGTTTACTAGTGCTTGTTAGATATGCCTGTTTTTAATTTATATGATGATTTTTTATAAAATATTTATTGCACCACATTTTGATTGATAATGCTTAAACGATTTCAGGTTTCAGTCAAAATTAATCTTAGAAATAATGGTTGATTTTTAGGATTCCGTACTCAAAGGTTAAAAATGTAAATCTATGATTTTTTCTACAATGCGTCTTCTATCTCTGGAACCGTTATAGGTAGACTCTTGAAATTTTCACATAAGGTGAAAAAACTAAAGGATGTTGCGATAGGGACGTGATTTTACAATATACCTATGACCTTATGTTTTGAACCGTAATAGGCAGATCCTTGAAATTTATACAGAACCTTTAAATAAGTATAAAAATAAAACTTAAAAATAAAAGGTGTTCCGACAGTGACGAGATTTGCATGTATGTACACATATGGTTTTATTTTTGAACCACAATAGACTCTTGAAATGTTCAGAGAAGTGCATTACTATGACAACTATACCAATTACTTAAAATTAAAGGGTGTCCCGAGAGTGACGTGATATATGTACATGTATGTATATGGCCTTATTTTCGAAATTATCGCAGAAGGTATATTACTATGGCAACTATAACTGACCCACTAAGAAAATGAACTGAAAGAAAGAACTAAAAGACCGATCTAGTTCAATAAAGTGATCTGAGATAAAAAGTTTGTGGGACCTGGGTCAACAGTTTTCCTCTAAGTTTGCTTCTTTTTCGAAGTGAATGGCTTTTTTCCTAATACTAAATTGAAATTCGAACTTGCAGACTTTTTTGATATTAGTGTTTCAAAGACAACAAATTGTTTATGGCTTTTTTATATGAAAATAAATGAGTAGAAACTACATAATAAAATACAATAATTCATGCTACTGTTGTTTTTTTTTTTTTTGCAAATCAAAACATAAAGAAACAACTGATATGACTTTAACTTGTTGTGAATACTTTATTTTTATTGCTATATTTTGTAGAAGACAATGACTTATGAATTCATATGCAAGTGAATGCCTATGATGTAGAATTATATTCGTCACTCAGTATTTAGTTTGTTTATTTTGTGATCGGATTCAAGCAAGTTTTTAATTAGAACAATTTCACTAATACACTAGCTGTGTCGGCGACGCCATCAGCGCGCCTTGACAATATTTTGTTAAAATATACTGTTAAAAAATTTTAAGACTTTTACTTTTATATTGCAGCAGTTATGGGTAGTAATTAATAGAGTATCCATTTAATCGCATTTTGATTTTATTCGAGCAAACAATTAGTCGATTTTGCAATTTAAATTTTAGTCGATTAATCGATTAAGTTTTTTAAATTACTCGAATAACTGTGGATAAAATTCTAAAATTTATATAAAATTCAAAAATTTAAAAAAATTTGTTGTAAATCTCTGTTAAAGACAGACAAGAAATGAGTTACTCATTATTTTAAAACAACGCCATCTGTTGCGCAACATTGCCTAATATATACTACTTTCAAAAATAAAAGATGCCTTAAAGTATGCAGTACCTTTAAATCGGTAAAAAATTAAGGTACTTTCACTGCTTTTTTTGAAATATGATATTTTTGCGGAAAAAAGTATCCTATATTGAAATCAGGATAGTAAGGTACCTCTTCAGAAAATTTTGCTAATATCCATCCAGTAGTTTTTATGTGATGCGAACACAAAAAAAGAAAGACAGACAGCCAGAAAATGAGTTACTATTTTATTATATGTATAGATTATATTTTCATTTCTTCCTCCAATAAGCAGAAAAATGTTAAAAATAATATGAACTGATAATATAATATATGAATTAGTTACCTCAGTAGGCTAGTAGGTAGTATGTAGTATGCTAGTCTATGAATCTGGGGGTTGTGGGTTCGATTCCCATTAGAATGCTAGATAATTAAGTTAGAGTTTAATTTACATTGTGGCATTAAAACAAAAATATGAATTATTTCACAAATAGTATGATTTTTTCGTTGCATGGACATGTAAGGAATCTTCGTAGTAAAAGAAATTTTGAAACAACTGTAACTGATACTTAGTGCCAGTCCCACGATGTCGCTCGATGTCGATCGATTGCACAAATACATTTAAAACAACAACAACATTTTTGAATTTGTTTCATCGTGGGACAGTCAGTTAGACGCTGGGCAGTTTACATTTCATCTATTAAGAACATTTGAATTATGATGTAGCATATAAATAGTACAAATTTTAAAAACGTACGTTAAATACATATGTTCGTTCATGTTTTTTATTACGACGTTCATAAACAGAATGTAAAAGTTTGGAAAAAAAAGTCATATTCGAATTATGAAAAAATTCATGGGTTATACCGCCATTTTGGTAAACATTATATTTAGCAGTCGTGAAGTAGACACGTGGCAAATTTATTATGGAAAAATATTCCATAAACCAACGTATTTTAATCGGTAAAACAGCCGATTTTCATGAAAAAATCATAATGAGTGACGAGGCACATTTTTATTTGAATGGACAGAGTAGTCGTTTCTGGAATGGAAAATGGAAATGAAATGGAAAACCCTCAAATTATTCATCAGTCACGTTTGCATCCATTAAAAGTGACAGTCTGGTGTGCAATTTGGTCAGGAGGAATCATTGGACCTTACTTCTTTGAAAAAAAAAAAAACGGTAGCTGTGAATGGGGAGCGATATCGTGATATGATTGTATGAATTGCATGTGGTATTAACAAAACGGTGCCACATCGCATACAGCCAGGATTCCAGCCATGGAAACAAACAAAGTAGTAGTATACCTTCCCGGCGGACACCCTGTATGTATTATTTTTTTCTCTGTATGTTTATTAAACACGTCTAGTTCGAAATAAATCAGCAGTAAAAAATCAGTAAAAGTTGAGATCTTAATAGAAATAATTTTATTCGATTAACGGATATAATTTGTTGGAGTTATTTTTTGGTCGAAAATTGCAAATTTTTCTTACTCGAGAAAATAATCGACTTAAAATTCTACGATTGATCGCGCGGTTATTCTAGTAAATACTTAGGATGCTGCAACATAGATTTTTTTAAAAAAATCTATTATTGTAGAATTATGTAAATACTGCCTAAAATTTCCAGATTACACAAAAATAAAAGGTGCTGCCAAGCCATTTAAATCGGAGAGTTTTTTTCTCCTGGTGATTTATGAGAGAAAAAGTATTAAAATTAATTCAGTACGTTTTATGTACGTGAAATGAACACAGCTGCCGCAGTTGACGACCTATAGTCATTTTGACGATTTTGGATCCTCAAAATGACATGGTGACGATGGAAAGATTTATATCCTAATTTTGACAATTTGCAATAATTCAAGTTTACAACATTTATTTCTACTATTAAAGCAACCTTGAATTCAATAAAACTAAATATCTCGCCTTCCAACTTAATGCATTTAGGCCCATTATTATAACTTGCCATTAGCTAAAGTTAGGATTTTATCAGGGTGATAAGTAGTTTTTGGTTATTATAAGTATACATTAAGCTAGAAGTGACTGATAAACTAAAGGGAAGAACATCTTGCCTTTAATTTTTAACATTAGATATAAGAGGTTGTTTCGTCATTTATAAAGTTGCCGTATTTTCTAAGCTATGAAGAAAAATAAATTCATTTTATTATTAATAAAATTTTTGGGAACTCAAATATTAATTATTTAATATTATGCTAATTACCCACAAAGTTTTATAATAAAAATGCAATTTATTTGTTGGGGAAAAGAACTAGTCCCTATACGAATTTCACTGGTTGCCCAGGCCAGATCATCAGGAAACCTTTTTCCTAATTTTAGAGAAGCCAAAAATACTCTATAAGTAATAAAATTCTACAAAACATAATGAGAATTATGCATGTTAATAGAATAATATTACAGAATATTAAAGCTTCAACAAAACACCAACAAACAAACCACGTTTTTTTTCCTTACTGTCCTTCTACAATTGGATGGTTTTTTGCCATCACTGAATGCAGACGTAAGGTGTGATGAAAAGTATACACAAGTTAATTTTGTTCTCGCAAGAGAATAGAAAAAAAACAAGTGTTGCCAAGGTTTGCACAAGCAGTTGCATATTTAGTTATTAATGAAATTCATTTTAATTTAATTTTGCATTTGAAAAATAAAAATGGAAAACAGATCTCCTTTGTTGTATATAAAATCTATTCGGTTTTTTATTGCACAGATAACTAATTTGTGGTTTGTTAATAGTAAACAAATAAATGGAAGGTATGGCGTTGCCACTACGTTTTTAAGAACCAATTTATTTTGTCTATTATTGTATTTATTTTGTCAATTTTGTTTATTATTGTACTGCCATATTTTCAAAAAGTTTAATTTTATTTTACAAGGAAATTGTAACAACGAAAAATAGTTATTGTTCACTTTATCGCTCACTTAAGTAAAAGTGAAATTTAACTAAAACGTACTTTAAAGGCCAGTTATAATAATGGGCCTTAATATTATTTATGAAGAGAAAAGTTGGTTTTCTGTAGTTATAAAATATTTTCCTATTTTGTTGAAGGAAGTGAAAGAAAAGTGCTATAAACTGAGTAATTTTGTAAGAGCTTGGCAACGCTTTATTTTTTACACTATTGCAATAACTTTTTGTGACGAGGTGTATTTGTGTGAAATGCATTGGAATAACTGAAAAACTCAATATCGTTGAAATACGAGTTAGCGCCTTTCTACTTAAGACCATCGGTATATTTAAAAGTAGTAGTAAAACAAGCCAAAAAAAGAATTTGTGATCTGCTCGACGAACTTATAGAGCACTTCGCGAATTTTACGGTAGGCATAATCGTTCAAATTATTAAAAAAACTATGACCACTTATTCACTTCATAACATTAAGCCATTAACAATACAAAGGAATTTTTGAACATGAAACATTTTGGGTAGAGATCTTAGTTTACATCTATACCAGATTTAGCTTTCTCAAAGAATTCAAGGCTAATGACCATCAGTAGCTTCGTACATTTGCTGATTGGTCCAGTGAAACTAATCCAATATTTTTTACCGGAAAATCTTGTTTAGTGATGAGGCTCATGTTTGGTTAAATGGATACGTCAACAAGCACAATTGCCGAATATGGATTGATAACTCTCCAGAATAATTAAATAAGAATTTATGGCAAAACTAAGATAAAATTTCTTTAACCAAATGAGAATTTAGTCAAAGAAATCGATTTCAAAATCTTAAACTTAGATAAAACACGAGCCGTCGCACAGTGGTCAATTTCGCGAGATAGCGGTCAAAACTCTATAACTTTTGACCGGATTGGTATTTTTTTACGCGATTTTTTTTGTTTAATAGGAGGGACTTTAAGCTTCAATTTGCGTGTTCAAACGTAAAAATCGACTGATAGGAACGTAAGTAATGTGGAGTTAAAAATGCATTTTAATTTTTTGTTGAGTTTCCATGTAAAAGTTGAATATTTTGACATTTTAAATAGGTATTTTTTTTATAATTTCTTATTTTCTTCAATCGTATTTTGCAACCAATACTTATTTA
Source organism: Phasia obesa (assembly GCA_949628195.1). Taxonomy (NCBI): domain Eukaryota; kingdom Metazoa; phylum Arthropoda; class Insecta; order Diptera; family Tachinidae; genus Phasia; species Phasia obesa. The sequence goes on from OX451219.1 coordinate 109,045,008, forward strand.
TTATTCTTAAACTTAATTTGTGTCAGAAAATGCCAACATTTGGCCCCTGACATTTATTTAGTCTCAATATTCACAGGGGCCAAAGGTTGTTTTTTTTTGGAAGAAAGCTAACTCTTGTGTGGATTAAACTGAAAAATAATACTGAAATTCCCAACAATATCAATACCATTTGGATATATTATATACAGAACACAACATCGATAAAATTTTAAGTAAACTTTTACTATTGATTTAAAGTGCACATATATTTTATTTAAATGTATTAATAAAAATTTTATAATTAAGTTTTTATGCTCTAGGTCTTTTTATAAAAATATTTCAATTTACTTTTATTTTTATATTCGATATTTCGCTACACCATTGGGTAGCATCATCAGGAAATGGAAAAAGTTTTATAATATTTTTTTTTTTTTTTTAATAATTGTGTATTAATAAAAATTTATACTAAAATTAGAAACAAATTATAATCTTTAAACTAGTATTAATTAAACAATATTAGTAAAAATTTCTTCCAAATAGCTTTGATTTTCATTTTGCAGTAGTTGTTTAGCTTCTTTATCTAACTCCAATGAGGTTGATTTCCATTTTTGTCGAATACTGGACATATATGGGTCTGATGTGCACAACAAAATATTAATTAGATCTTCATTAGTACAATATCTGGAAATTTTTCTGGTATTGTGCTCGCGAAAGAATCTGTAGTCTTTGTTCTTTTTTTCTTGAGTTTCTTCTGAGAGATCTCCAATTGGAAGCATATTGTGCTGAATTATTTGTTCCCCATGGAACAAAATTTTGTGAACTGTGGTTGGCATATGTCTCCAAGAATATTTTTGGTTATAAAGTGTTGCTGTCTCATTAGCATACTGACCAAATTTTTTTGCATCTATCTTTTTGCTACATGCTATAACTTCTAATATGATTTGGAATCGTCGTATTAAATCATAATCTACTCCAGTTATAGAAGCTGCAGTTTCTGGATCGGAAAAAAATCTCCTTGCTGTGTTTCCATCATTAGAATTTCCTTCTCCTTGCTTTGGCTGGTCAATTATAAGGCCTATCTCACGGTATTTTTCTTGAATATCTTTTTTTTTTTGCTTTCTTTTTTCCAAATTTTCTTTGTTGTTTCTCACTGTTTCGCCTAACGGGCCAAATTCCAAATCGTATCCCAATTTAAGAATATGCTCCATAAAACGAATTCTAGCATGAAGAGGTGACATTCCAAATTCATATGCTTCATTAAAACTATCGTCTTGTGTTGGTGGTTGGCTCAATTGACTTGTTGTTTTTTGGCATATGGTGCAGCTTGACGAAGACTTTGTTTCGGTTAAAGCTTGTGCAACTTTTCCATCGATCATTGTAAGTGACATTTTAAAGTTAACTTCGATGCATTGGTCATTAAATTCAAATATCACTGGTTGAAGTTCTTTAATTTCATCTCTTATTTTGCCAACTTCTTCAGTTATGACATCTTTAGTTTCTTTTTTGTAAGCAAACTTTATTGGTCTACAAAATTTTGTTGACGAGGGAATTTCATTCTTCCATACATCTATCTCTGCAGCTCTACTAGTTGACGGCTCTGAAGCAATATAAGTTTTTGTTAAACGTAATGGAACGAAAGAAATCATGAATAAATTGGCATCTGATGAATTTTCCGCATTACATTGTTTGTATTGTTTCTGGCCAGAGGACCCATCACATCCCCATTTAGAAATTAAAGTCATGCTGCAATTTTTAAACTTCTTTAAATAATCAGCATCAAATGTCTTTAGTAATCGTTCTGCAGTGTGTTCAAGAAGATCCTGCAATTTTATTTCTGCTGAACTTGAAGTTACACTAATAGCAGTTGGTGAAGGTAAGCAATCTTTTTTGGCAGAAACTATATCTCGATATGATGGAAAAATTCCACAATTTTTTTCATTGGTTCGCTTCCGCAATTCTGTATATTGGTTTTTAGTCATTTTCAAATCCAAAAATAGTGCAAATGCTTCTTCTGGAGTAAATTTATTTTCTTCAGTTGGTGTCGGCATACTTTCTAAAATCCTTTTTGTGCGTCTGGGGCTTGCTTCCACTATTTTTTCAATGATAGCAATTTTACTCATTTTAGTTTTCGATGGTTGAATTTGATGCAGAAATGAATCCTTTATGATGCTACAAGAAACTTCTTCATTGATATGTTTAAGCTTGCGTCTTCGTGATCTTTCACTACAATTATCAATTGGCTTTGCTGGTCGACCACCTTTTCCAGTTTCCGTGGTAGTTACTGATGGCTTTTTAAAAATAAGTTTATTTCTTAGCCATTCTTGGTTGCGTGAGTAAAACAATTTCTTGTTTCTGGAACATTGATTGTACCGTTTTCTTAAAGTATTTAAAAAGTTTTTTATTTTTAAGTTATGAATTTTAATTTCTTGTTTGTCGCATATTTTGAAGAATGGATTATTCATTATATGTAAAATAATGTCGTTTTCATCTTTCCGTTCAAAATATATATCAGATAGAACACTATAACTGAATTTAGCCATTGTTTAAACAATAATGAAGAAAAAAAATGAATGCATGGATTAATATACTATTGCTCGAAGTTTCAACATGATCTTTTTTACCTCTTTGAAACATAATATAACAGGTACTTGGTTTTACCAGTTATTTCCATTGGTTTTAAATTTATTTGTAATTTTCAGGTATTTAAGTTGTGTAATATTAGATGGCAATAAAATCATTTTTTACCTTTTCCAAATGAATTGCCAGATACCACATAATTTGAGAGTTCTATTGTCATTTTTGTCAAAATTTTGATACACCCTTCTATGTGGACTAGGTCCAAATATGGGCCAACTTCTCATAATTTCAACAGAATTATTTTTTTGGTCAATAAGAACTCTTGTACAAAATTGCATCAAAATATATGCATAATATCCACTTTCACATACAAATAACTTCTCAAAAAATATGACGTGCATTTGTACCGAATATCTTACCTTGGGTCAGAAAAATTGCTGTATCTCAAAAAGTGCAGTCCCGATGCATGGACATGTATATATAGGAATGTAGGGGAGAGTTAGGACTACAAAATAGTAAATTTGTGTTTTGACTCAGCTTGACTCACAGGAGTTGTGCTCTATGAAGTAGGAAATTTTCGAGAAATTTGACCTTTTTTAAAAAAAATATTTAAATTGTTCTGAAAACAGTAGAGCTTCAATTTTTTTTTACCAGTAATAGGAATAAGTTAAGTTACAACACAAAATTTATTTCGTCCAAAAATCTTGAAAAACAAAAAAGTTATGATCATTTAAACTTTAAAAATTAACTAAAAATATCATAAATTTACTAAATTCTGAAAAAGCCCATTTTGGACCACCCTGTTCTCAGTGAAATAGTTGAAATAGAGTTCTAATTTTTTGGCTCCCGAGGTTTACTACTGTCTACTTTCATATGAGTATAATAACTTTAAAATCGGAGAACAAAAACCAAAAGGAGTTTTGGCCGCTATCTCAAAATATTGACCACAGTGCGTCGGGTAACAGGCACAAGATTACCTGAGTGTACTCTCAGTAGTTCCCATAGTATTTTCTGCTGGTGGCGCCCATTACTTCTAGTTAGATCTTGTCTCTGCTAAATGACTGGCTAAATTAAATCGAACAAACTCTGAGTAGCTGTCGATCTACACTTTTAATATAGACTTATCTGGGCATATGGAGCTTTGTATGGGAGGACATCTTTTCTCCATTACTGATAATTTTATGAATTCTAACTTTGACAAAATTAAATATGATGGTGAGAATCCGACAGTGATAGATAAGGAAGCATAGCAAGACGTTAAGAGGGCAGTCTGTATGGCTTGGCTTTTATTGGTCGTAAAAGATGGACGGACGAATATAGTAAAAGGTCATTGAAATACAAGTATCATCTGGCCAATAGAAATATATATCTCTCTGCCTACTAAAGGCTGAGACGGTTGCGCACATTGTGTGTGAATGTTCAGTACAAAACTAATAACTTATGCCAAGTGGTCATCTCACGTCAACAGAATATCGTGAGATTTGACCCCGATAGGTTGTATATTAGTTAAGTTACAAAATTGGACATTTCGGATCAGCCCCACCCAACAATTATTTGTTATTCTTCTTAGAACTACATTTAGAGGTGGTGTAAATTGAGCAGTGTACAGAAGAAATTATGACTAATCAGTATTAATTGTTTGTGTTTTCTCTAAGCTTTAATACTTTGATACCTTTGATATAATTCTCATTTGGTCAAAGAAATGTTTAGATATTTTAGCTTAACAAAAATCTGGGTCAAGTTAGCGAAATGGCCACCTGAAATAGTTTACCCCTTCTAAAATCAGTTTAAGAGATATAATTACAATAATTTTGTTTAATAGCAAGCTACTAAAAGCAGTTAAGATTATATATTTTTTAAACAAATTTATTCCCAAAGAAATGGTAATTAATTATTATATTTTATTTCTTCCCCTTCCAAACAAGCCATTTAAATAAATTAAAAACATTTATAAAATATAATTATTTTATAAATACAAGAAACAAACCACTAGCTATCAACTAAGGTTATATTTAAATAGCTACTCCCAGCTATTTGTTAAGTATAAATTAGCAACAAAAATTTTAATTATTAAAAAAAAAACAATTTTGATTAATATAAATGTCATTATTTTTTAAAACATTTTGTTGTTTTTGCTTGACTTGCAACAATCATTTCTTATTTCTTATTTGTTTTTGTTTAATTTATTTAATTACCAACTTAGCAAAATGTTTATTAGTAGCAACAACAAAAAGCTAACATAAAAAATAATAAAATACACAATTAAATTTAAATGTATTTGGTCATTTGTTTACGGTTGGTTAAATTTTGGTCAACTAGTTGTCGGTTGGTAGATCCATGACTTAAGTCAATAGATATGACCACACGGGTATGTAACTGTGACTACGTACTTCACTAGTTTAGAGGCATCATAAGCAGCGTTGCCATTTTGGTCCATTTGGAATAAATTTGGTCCGAAAAATTTTGAAAGTTTTAAATTGGTCGTTTATTATTTTTCATTCTATTTTCTTTTTATTTTTAATGTACGACAAACATCTCTTATGTTCAAAAAAGTTTTTACACACCGATTTACGTTCACAAATTAATTATTAACGACATTTTAAAAGTTTCCTAAACTAATTGAATGTGATCCTGATTTAATAGTAACAGAATGGCAATTGCTGCGGCTCAGCGAAATAAAAATTTCCGCTAATTTAAATATTAATGACTTTTGGCAAGAAATAGCATCAATAAAAAACGGTTTAAACGAAAATTGTTTATTGGAAATATTTCTAATTTTATATTTAATTTGTTATCGCTTATAAAAACCAAATTAAGAAATAAACTGGAAGTAAATACTATCAACAGTATTATGTCTGGCAAAGAAATTATTGAAATAAATAATCCAAGCTATGTGTGGTCAGCAAAAAGAGACATACCTTATCAAATATAAAATAATTTAAATTTATGTGCTAATGAAATATTTTACTTAAATAAAATTTTATAATTAAATTCTTTGTCCTACAAATGAAATCAAACAGATTGAAAAATTTGTTGATATTAATGTATTTAATATATGCCAATAATCATATAAAATGTGTTGATGTACCGATATTTTCTGAAGTCAGACGTGTCGTAAGTAATTCGTAAAGACATTTCGGTAGTATGTCTGAAATTAGACTTGTCGTAACGAATTCGTTAAGAAATTTCGGTTGCTCGTCTAAACAAAAAAAAAAAAAAAATTTCATACGTAAGTAAATAAAAGCCAAAATTGTATTAAATAAAAAAGAATTAAAATAAAAAAATTTAATAAACACAAGCAAGATGGACAATTAAAATTTAATTGAGTATGGTAAAGTATTGTCTTAAATACCAACTCGTTAAATAATCATTATATTCACTTAAATTTAAGAGAACGAAGCTTATACGGAGGTACTGACAGAAAACATGTTGCGATTTTGTACCTACATGTCGTTACGATTTCGTAACTACATATCGTTACGATTTCGTAACTACATATCTTTAAGAAGTCGTGTCAACCCTATCATATAAAAATCGTTACGATTTCGGTAATATTTCGGATCCGAAATCGGAAGATTTTTTCGAACAGTCGTTACGAATTCTTTACGAAATCGGTACATTTGGTTTGCTGGGATGTTTCATTATTCTTTTTTAAAAGTAAATGTAAAATACATACACAAAAAGACTAAAAAAGATTATTTTAGTTCTCAGATTTTTAAATGTAGTTATTTATAAATTTCCCCACCAAACCAAAGCTTTCGATTTTTTCTGAAATCAGACTTGTCGTAACGAATTCGTTAAGACATTTCGATAGTTTGTCTGAAAACCTAAAAAACTAACGAAATTGTTAAGACATTTCGGTTGTCTGTCTGAACAAATAAAAAAATATATAAAACTTTGATTTATATGTAAGAAAATAAAAACCACAATTGTATTGAATAAAAAATTCTAGTAAATGCGAAAAAATTTAATAAATATGTACTGTATACATATACAAGATTGACAATTGAAATCGAATTAATTACGGTAAAGTATTGGCTTGAATACCACATCATTAAATAATAATTACATACATATATTCAATTAACTTTCAGAGAACGATATTTTAGCTTATACCCACAGACAACATTTCATTGCGACTTCGTACATACATGTCGTTGCGAATTCGTACCTATTTGTCGTTGCGATTTCGTACCTACATATCTTTAAGAAGTCGTGTCAACCCTTTTCATATAAAACTCGTTACGATTTCGGTAATATTTCGGTTCCGAAATCGGAAGATTTTATCGACTAGTCGTTACGAATTCTTTATGAAATCGGAACATTTGGTTTGGTGGATCATTATATATTTTTTTTCATACCTAAATTATTTAAATCAAATAAATTATGTTTCAAACCTTTATTTTACTTAATAAAATGTTTTTAAAAAACATTAATTGATATATTAATTGAGTTTTAAAATTTGGTCCGATGCAAACGGTTTTGGACCATTTTTGGGAAAATTTTGGTAACAACAAAAAAAAAAATTTCCAACGGCAACACTGATCACAAGTTTTCCATGACAAATAATTTTATTTGTTTTGTTGATTGTCTGTCTGCCAGTTTATCGGTGTTACACCTAATAAAGTTTGTTTTCCTAACAAAAAACACAAAACGATTTGCAGGCGAAAACAGTTTTAAGGAATTTTTTGTTGTTATTGTTGTAACTTTAAATTAGTTAACACGACATAAGAATTAATGATGTTTTTAAGTAAAATATTCAAATTACATATTTTGTTTGTCGTCAGATCTAGTTTTTTCACACCATATAGGCAGATATTATTATTATTTTTATCGGGGAGATACCGAAGCAGACCAATAACTTAATGAGTCCGTTTTCGACTCTGTCTCTGTTTCTCAATGATTTCTGATATTCGATTGGAAATTTACGAATACCTTAATTTCAGTGAGTCTCGTGCTGTCACTAGCCTTTTACTCTCGAGCGCTGTGATTTCAGACTGGCGACTGATATACATATGACAACATTCTTTCTCTTGAAGATAACTACAGCCACCACCTTTATTTCGCGAAATGCTGTGTGGATTGATACCATATTTCCTTACGGTATCAATCCACTACAGGGGACTAGTAAGTCCCCTGAGTGCGACTTACTAGTCCCACTCAGTCCCAGTCCCCTGAGTGGGACTTACTAGTCCCCTGTAGAGTGCCCCCTATGGAAACCATACTGGCGGTCGCTTAATAACTAACTGTAAGTGGGCGGTAATTTTTAGGGTTTTCAGCCTCTCCTTTTTTGGGGATTAGCGTTACATTAGCTAACTTCCAGCTCATTGGAAATTCACCATGATGAAAAGAGTTGTTAATGAACGCGCTAGCTTCGAAGAGCACTGTTTCCAGATTAGTGCTGGAATGCCATCCGGCTCAGAAGACTTGTTAATATTAAGATTTGCTAAGACCTTTTTAACTACACGTGCTCGAAAGAATATCTGTGGCATAGTTACTGATACTGTGTCAAGCACGGGTAGTGGCTAACTGCTTTCCGGCAAGTAGGAATTTTTATTCAAATTGACCAGCCAGAAGGTTAGTTTTATCAGCAGGGTCAGTGAATATTTGGTCATCCTTCAAAAGAGTCGGAATTGAAGAACTAGCATTATCCTTTACTTTTTTAATGACTGTCCAGTTACCAGTGTTATACCTTCGCCACTAAGAAGTCCAACAATACTTAAGACAACGTCTCCGGTAAAATAAAATAAATTATATTTAAAGGATAATAAAGAGGATAATGGCATAACTAATTAAAAAAAAGCTCACAAGAAAAGAGGCATAAAACCCCTGATCTGGTTTTTTATGTTAGCAATGGCCAGTTGTGCCAACACTGTTGTTTTGTATATTTCGATTATGTTATTGTTTTTTGATTATGATTATTGATTATGAGTTTTTATTTTTTACTTTACCATACTTAGTATAAGGTAAAAAAAAAAAATCGAGGTCGAGATTTTGGCGGATTTATACGTTTTGGGGTCTCCTGAATCCATTTTGGCTATTTTCGCGATGATGTCTGTGGGTGGGTGTGTATGCCACTATTTTTGTGGTTTTTGTACAGATCATACCGTTTGACATATCAAAATGAAACTTAATATGGAGATAAAGAGATGTATAGTTTTTGGGCATAATCAGGAGGGGGCAAGGGGTAATTTCCTTACCCTCAAATTTTGTAAACGCTCTGCAGGTCATACCGTATGACATATTAAAATGAAATTTATTACGTGCCTTTGGTATGTGGAGATGAAAAGTTGTGTAAATTTTGGACATAATCGCGAGGGGGAAAGGGGTAATTTCTTTACCCCCAAATTTTGGAAACGCTCTAGAGGTCATAGCGTATGACATATCAAAATGAAATTCAGTATGTGCCTTTGGTATACGGAAATGAAGAGCTGTATAAATTTTAGGCATAATCGAGAAGGGGCATGGGGTAGTTTACTTAACACCCCAAAACGGAAAATAATTAATTTTTCGACTCGAATATACATACTTTGAACTTTTATTCTTTATGTAATATATCTAGGGTTTGGGAAAAAGGGAATTCCCGCCCGGGACATTGTTTATAGCTTTTCCCGGGAATTCCCAGGCTTTCTTTTTTGTTTTATTAAAACTATGAATATTTTTTTCCCGTTTCCCGGGAAATGAAAAAGTCCGGGAAATCCCAAACTCTAAATATATCCATAAAAATATTTGTTTCCATTGGGTATGGTGAAGTTGAGTGTAGACAACTCCAGTTTTTTTGTTTTAGTTTGTTAGTTGGTTTTAATTTATTTGTTTTTGTTAAGCTTTTATTATGTTTTATTTTCTTTCACTTTATTATGATTTTTAAGTGATTTGGAAATAGATTTTTTAAATCTATTTTTATTATTTGGAAACGTTGCTGGATCGTAATATTGATTATGATAATTTGCAAAACTTAATTAAAAGAAATGCAAAAACAGCTTATAGTTTAGAGTTTGACAATAACAAAAAAATGGAGATATGACTCATACCTCCAGAAGAGCACTTGCACTTGTCTCATGCTATTACATATTTCATGTACAAGTGCTTGTTTTCAACAAAACTCTTTTCTTTTTTTTAGTTCCAACCCAAAATGTGTTAATCTATATCGAAAATAATTTCATAATTGTTTATACATATAAAGACTTTGAATAAATTTATGAATAAATTTTGAAATGAAAAATATTCGCCAAATAAAAAAAATATTATTTGTATGGCGGTAGCGTAATATTTTGCAACTACATAAATAAAAACAAATTAATAAAGAAAATCAGCTCATTAAAATAACCAATTTAATAATATAAGTTCCTCCTCTTTTTTTTACTATCAAACAAATTTGTTTTAAAAATGCGTCGATTGGTTAAATCAAATAAAAGACTAGAAGCACCGACAGACAGATAGATAGCAGACAGACACACGAAGACGCTAGACGGTTAAATTTAAAACCTATAAAATTGTTTTTGTTGCACAAATCTAAACAATAGAAAGAAATTTTATTCATTGAAACGTTTCAATCACATTTATTAATGAATTTTAATTTAATTAAGAAATATTTTATGCTGGCCTACAGTTATACTTTGATTCAAAAAATTGGGCGCAGTAAATAAACATTGACACGTTTTCACTTTTCGCGGCAGATATATTTTATTAACCGACTTCAAAAAAGAAGGAGGTTATCAATTCGTCTGAATGTTGCTTTTTTTGTTTTTTATGTTTGTGCATGCAGAACTCAGTCATTTCTGAACCGAATTTAAAATTTTTTTCTTTATTAGAAAGGAAATGCTTACAGAGTGGTCCATTTTCAAAGAAGTTCAGAATTTTGAAAATTAAAGTGTGTCCCCATACAACATGCGTGTTTTTTACGTGTATTATGAACCGTAAAGGGCACCCTTTTAAAATTTAAAAAAACTGCTTATAACTATAGCTGCCAATAACAAAAAGTAATAAAAAAATAAACTTAAAAATTAAAGGGTGTCCCCATATGTGACGTCAATTTAAATATATAAACGATTTGAACCATTGTAGACAATCACTTGAAAATTTGACAGAATGTCCAATATTTATAATCATAAATTAAATATTTATAATTAGAAGTTAAAGGGTGTCCCAATAGTTGATGTAATTTGATGTATGTATATTGCAAAACTTTTGAACTGTAACAGAGAGACAGCTGAAATTTACAAAGAACCTGTATATCTAAGTCCTTTATAACATCAAGTATATAATTTAAATTTGGAAACTAAAGGGTGTCCCCATAATTGATATAATTTTACCTATCTAGCCCTATCTTTTGACCCGTTATAGACAAACACTTGAAAATTAGACAGAATCTCCACTACTAAAATTAAAGTGTGACCCCATACAACATACGTGTTTTTTACGTTTATTATGAACCATAAAGGGCACCCTTTTAAAATTTAAAAAAACTGCTTATTACTATAGCTGCCAATAACAAAAAGTAATAAAAAAATAAACTTAAAAATTAAAGGGTGTCCCCATATGTGACGTCAATTTAAATATATGAAACATTTGAACTATTGAAAATTGGACAGAATGTCTAATATTTATAATCAGAAATTAAATATTTATAATTAGAAGTTAAAGGGTGTCCCAATAGTTAATGTAATTTTATGTATATTGCAAAACTTTTGAACTGTAACAGAGAGACAGCTGAAATTTACAAAGAACCTGTATATCTAAGTCCTTTATAACATCAAGTATATAATTTAAATTTGGAAACTAAAGGGTGTCCCCATAATTTATATAATTTTACCTATCTAGCCCTATCTTTTGAACCGTTATAGACAAACACTTGAAAATTAGACAGAATCTCCACTACTATGTCCCGTATAATAACATTTATAAATATTTAAAATCTTAAAGGGTGCCTCAATAGTTGATGTAAATTGAAGCATATGGCCAAACTTTTGAACCGTTTTAGACAAACATTTGAAATTTACAAAGAATCTGTCCTTTTAAATAAGTGTTTAATTTAAAATTTTAAAACAATATCACCTAGGGTGTCCCCTAGGTGATATTGTTTAAGCTATATGGCCATATCTTTGGAACCGTTACTTTTTATTACTGTGTCAGTAATAATAAGTGTAAAAAAATAAATGGTATCCTCATATCTGACGTAATTTGTCGTATATGGCTTTATCTGCTTAACCGTTATGGATCGACATTTGAATGTACAGAACGTATGTTACTATGTCCGTTAGAGCAACAAGTATAAAAGTATTTGATTTGAGTACTATTTCTTACAGATTACTTCCTTCTAAGTTTTTAGTTTAGAATTGATGCACATATATTTGTTTTGTAGTCGGCTTTTTTTTTGCAAGAAATATTTATTTATTAAGTGTTACACCCAGAATGCTTAGTGTGAATTGAACCCACAATCCCTAGACTGATAGACTAGCAAACTACCTACTAGCTTACAGGGGTACCCCAATATACATATGTAGATAAATAAACAACAAAATCCATTAATCTTAAAACTTAAATACAAAATCATTATTAGGAATGTCAAATTAGGACATACAGATAATATGATTAAGAAATAACTGACAAAGGAATATATATATATTTTTTTATTTATTGGTTTTGGTAAAAAAGTAACCTGTGACAATGTCTCTGAATATGTCACAATCCCTATGTGTTGAAATCTTCACAGAAATTGCAATAATATGACTGCTATAACAAAAAATCTGGAGTGGCCTACATTCAACTTCAATATACCTCACGGAAACAGATATTCTTATCGATATATTACTTAAAGAATAAAAGTATATTCGAATCGAAAAAATTTTTCGGTTTGGGGTATTAAGTAAACTACCCCTCCCCTCTTCCCGATTTTTCCCAAAAACTATACAGCTCTTCATCTCCATGTACCAAAGTCACATACAGGATTTCATTTTGATATGTCAAATGGTATGAATTGAAGAGAATTAACAGAAATAGTGGTGTAGATGGTTTGGGGTCTAAAGTAAACTTCCCGATTACGACCAAAAACTATACATATATATCCCGACTTGGGGGATATCAATTACAGTTTGTAACTAATTACACATTCAATTACTCAATTATATGTAATTGTAATGGGAAATTTTCAATTACAATTACATTTAAATTTGGTAATTGTATTTTGAATTGAATTTTTACAATTACACATGACATGTAATTTGTAATTAAAAAATTTCGATTACAATTACTTTTTATTAGTAATTGAAAATTTTCAATTACTAATTACATTTAATTGTAATTGAAAAAATTCAATTACAATTTAATTGTAATTGAAAAAATTCAATTACAATTAAATGTAATTGAAAATTTTATATGATGAATATTTTTTTTTGTATTTATTGTCAAAAAAAATATTTAATTACAAAAATTATCAATTACATATAAACTATAAAAAATAAGAACAATACTATTTGAATAAATAAATTACACGTTATATTTAAAAACAAAAAGACATTTTTTTTTTGGGACGATCACGAAAACTCATGCTCACGATATACTCTCTAACAAAGAAAGATACTTGTATCAGTTTTTTCTGAAGTCAGAAAAAAACAATTAATGCAAAAAAAAAAAAAAAAATAGATTTTAAATAACAAAAAAAAAAAAAAAAAAATCTGAAATCAATTACGGACGAAAATGACGATCATGCAAGCTCACACGTGATCACATGTGATTTACGCATATCACATTTGCGCTGACCATCTCCACATTTTAATAACAAATAGATCAATGGTACAACTTTATTTAAAATAGCATTTTTATTGTATTAAATTACAACGCGAGAGCTACATTTTTAAGATAAACTTAAAATTTTTAGGAATATAATTGAATTTCGTTTAATTGGAAGTAACCATTACTGCCTAATTACAATTGCAATTATGTACTTGTAATTTGTAATTAAACTTTTTAAATTATAATTACATGTTATTAGTAATTGAAAAATTCCAATTACTAATTACTAATTCCAATTACTAATTAATTATAATTAAAATTTATCAATTACAAATTACAAGTAATTGTAATTGATTTTAGTCCCTGATTTAAATTACAATTACTTGTAATTAGTAATTGGAAATTTTCAATTACACATTACCTGTAATTGTAATGTAATTGAATACCCCCAAGTTTGTCTTATACCTATGTATATCTACTACGTATAGTAAAGTAAAAATCTTCAAGTTGTGTTAATAACTAAAGGGTGTCTCGATAGTGTTTATAATTTCAATAGCCAGATTTAATTTAAAAAACAAAGGGTATCCCTATAGATACTTAAAAACAACAAATATTAAAAACAAATAATATTTTAAAAAATCATATAAAAAAAAACATTCCCATAAAACCGATTAAAAAGTACCGCACATCGCAAACTCTAATCATGTACCCATAAACCCATAATATAAAAAAAGTAAAAGTAAAAAAGTCTATTTTAGTCGAAACAATAAAAAAAAACATGTTCCTAAAGAGGAAATAATTTTGGTAGTTTTTTTTTTTTATTGTACATATATTTTTTTTTATATTTTATACGTGAAGAGTATTAATTAGAGATACGTACAGTGTGATCGAGTGACTGCAAACCAATTTGTGTTAACTACAGATTTTCTTACATTTTTCTTAAAGTAGTTTTCAATGTGAATCATTTAATTGAGTTCATATTTATGATTAAGACTCTTTGTTAGATGCTAAAGGCAGCGAAACAATTTTCGCATGATTTCCTGTATGTTTCAAATCAACTCTGATACAGTAACACAGATTTTAACTCAAGAGTTATGTAGCTAACAGTAATAGGCATTTTTATTTGCATATACCTAAGAGATTTAAATTCAAGTATATCTGACCATAATTATTTTTGATTAAATAACACAACAATAAGAAAAACAAGTAAAAGTGCTATATTCGGCCGTGCCGAATCTTCTATACCCTTCACCACGGTGATTTTATTTATACAGACATGTACAGCATTACCCATATTGTTGACTCTTTACTTAAATAAAGTCGTATAAGAAAAAATCATTATTCATGAGTTAAAGAAATAGAAGACAAATGAAAACAAATTCCGTTTGCTACAATTGTCGCCGTGTTGTCAGCTACTCAATGATATTGAAGCCGACAGCTACATCGTAAACTCTGACATTGTTGTAGAAATACTTATTTTGCTTTTATAAAATTAAAAAACTTTTTTAAAAAATTATAAATATTTCCTCCAAACCTTTTTTTTGCATATGAATTTTTAATTTGCAATTTTGTGACATTTTCTTTTGTTGAATAAAATAGAAATTAGCCTAAGTTGACGACAGCCACAACGTTTCATTTTTGACAGTTTGTAGTCGGTAGTCTGATGATGTCTATGTGTTTAATGCACCTAGGTTTTAAAACAGAGATATCATCTATATAAAAATTAAACGCATTTAAAAAAATATGTTACTCTATATACACACATACATACATATGTATATTTTTAATATTAAATATATGTTGTGTTACAGTCATGATTTTCATTTTCAAAGAAATATTGAAATTTTTGTTTTAATTTTTCGAAAATTGTGTGTAAAAATATTTTGTAAAAATATTTTTTTTTTAAATTTAAAATTTTTAAAATTTTTTTTTTTAAATTTATAAAATTTTTTTTTTAAAAATTTGATTGAAATTTTTTTGTTAAATTTTGGACCTTTCTCCAGTCTATATTGAGTTAGAATGGTCAGACTTAAGCAAAAAGAAATCCTTACAAAAAAAAATTTCATCATATTGACACATGGAAGGTCCTTTTAACTGCTCCTATTTGTCAGTGGGTACCCTGTGGGTACATTGGCTACCTCTATGCGTATTGCTTTCTATTAAGGTCTCTAATACAAATCAAAGCAGAAAAACCCTTCCAATCTAAAAACAAACAAAAATCGCCCTCGCAGGTGGTTATTGATCCCCCGAGATCTGTATGCACTCCTTGCGATCTACCTGTCGCAGTCTAGTATTTATTTGTCAAAAAAGGCAAAACAGAATCATTAAAGCCGAAAAAAATTAAAAAAACGTAAAAAAAATATAGGTGGGCGTGGTTTTTGGCCCGTAGCCTCCAAAGGAATGAGCCGATGTTGCTGAATTGCAATACCAAAATTTTCGAAACTATGCCTGACAGATTGGTGTGCTTAAATTTTTTGTATCTCTTCTGGTGCCTTGGCAAATGACATTACCACACTAACACGGACAGACGGACAGACGGACATCGCTTAATCAAATTCTCTATGTATAAGGATCCAGAATATATATACTTTATGGGGTCGGAAATGAATATTGTAGAAATTACACACGGAATGACAAACTTATATATACCCTTTCCACCTGTGGTGAAGGATATAAAAAGTAGTAGTATGCTGGTCTTTTAATTTGGAGTTGCAATTTTCGCCAAAGTATTTAGGGTGCACGGTCGTCGTTAGTCCGTAAATTTCAAATAAAACTTGTGTTTGTTTAAAAATCAATATATGTACATCTAAAAATAAAAATGGAAAAAAATGTTCGGAAAATTAGTGGAAGAAATGGAAATAAATCCTTCCCTTTGAGGCTTCCAAAGAGGATGTATCTTTAGTAATCTTAAAGACTTGTGGGATGGTTGCTTTAAATGTCCTTGGCCCTTCAAGAAGATCACAGGATGGGTGGATGTGAGCGTTATACTTATATAAAGGACATTATAAAAAAACTAACGAAAATTGGAATACATGTCTGGCGAGATTTAAAATTTATGGTAAAGAAGAAAATGGTTTTTAACACAGCTGAGGATAAGGCAGATTTGCTATAGGAAATCTGCCCCAGAAGCCTTAGCGTGGCAAATAGAAAGTGCGTTTTTACTTACTTCTCATTCTGTAATTAAAATATATCAGACTTCTGTCAGATTTATCTTCTCTGAATGACCAGATTTTTTTTTGCAATTTTCCTCAGTTGCATCCGAATCAGATAAGAAAAACATTTTTTTTTAATTTATTTATATTTTTGTTTAAAAAATTAGTCCATCGACATCGTCAAAATACTGTTAGGGAATATCAAATTATAATCCAATTGATGACGACGTCATTACAAAGTGATGTCACCCAAAAAGTAACGACGATGTCGACGACGCCAAATAGAATAGAGGTGATTGTCAACAAATCAACAAAAAGTTAACATATCTGGTCTACAAAATAAACCAGAGATAGTTGTGTATTATAACAAAACTAAGAGCGGTGTGGATACGATGGGGAAGATGTTATCAAAGTTTTCCACAAAAGGAGCAAAATTTCGGTGGCCTTTGGCAATGTTTTTTAACATTTTATAACATCTCCTCTTGCCTTATTTACAGTATATCAGGAGCACATTGGAGAAAAATCGCGGCGAAAAAACTTTGTTGAGAGGCTTAGCGAAGACCTATGTCGTTCGTTAATATTGGCCAGGTCAAATTACTGGAAGATTTTCAATTCCAGGTCAGCTGGAGTGATACTTAGGTAAAAACTAAGAGGAAATGAGCCAAAGATATACTTTTTAGGTGAACCACATATTACTACAAATCAGAATGCTGATTTCGAGGCCGATGAAACTCTCTAAAGAGCAAATTAAAATAAAAGCCAAAAGCCATATTTGTTAATCACATAAACAAAAAAGAAACACACGGCAAGTTTGCGTTCAATGCAAGAAGCCCATTTGTGAATAAGACAGCGTCTGTCAAAATAAATGTGACAACTGCCGGAGTTCTTTATTATAGTAATTGTATTATAATAGCTTACCCTTATTAATTATAACCAAAATAATATGATAGAAAGAGCTTTTATGGTATAATATATTATAAAGGGTGTTTCTAATAGAGGTATAGTACTTTAAGTTGCAATAAAACAACGATGGATTATTCGATTGACATGAATTTACTTTATCCGAAAGATAATCTTGTGGCATTACATTTGAAATATGATTTCTGGCATATGACCGCCACGGCTGGCACGGATGTAGTCCAATCTAGACGTCCAATTTTCGATGACTTTTTCCAACATTTGTGGCCGTATATCGGCAATAACACGGCGAATGTTATCTTCCAAATGGTCAAGCGTTTGTGGCTTATCCGCATAGACCAATGACTTTACATAGCCCCACAGAAAGTAGTTTACGGTGTTAAATCACAAGATCTTGGAGGCCAACGAGCTGCTTGACATGTTGCGCCGTCTTGTTGAAACCACATCTCCTGGACATTATGGTTATTCAATTCAGGAATGAAAAAGTTAATAATCATGGCTCTATACCGATCACGATTGACTGAAACGTTCTGGCCACCATCGTTTTTGAAAAAGTACGGACCAATGATTCCACCAGCCCATAAAGCTCACCAAACAGTCAGTTTTTCTGGATTTAACGGTGTTTCGACATACACTGGAGGATTACCTTCACTCCAAATGCGGCAGTTTTGTTTGTTGACGTAGCCATTCCACCAGAAGTGCGCTTCATCGCTAAACAAAATTCGCTTATGAAAATCGGGAACAACGATAATCTCGTTTTGGGCCCTATTTGCAAGCGTTGTTCAGGCGTGAGTCTATTCATGATGAATTGCCAAACCAAACTGAGAATAATTCACTTGACAGCTGTTAAATCGGTCGCCATCTTGAAAAGTAATGCCAACTTAAAGTTCTATACCTCTATAAAAAACACCATATAAATGAAAGAAACAAAAATTTTGAAAATGAATAGAGGTAAATATTTCTTTTGTAAAACCCTGTTAGATATTGGTAAACCTTGAAGAAATTTTGAAAAAAATTCAAAAAAGCTTATAAAAAATAAAAATTTTTATTATATGTTTTACAACATTTTACAGAACTCTTTTTAAAGTAGGTAAGTGAGTCTAAATTTCATTTAAAATGAAAATAAATTAAAAATTTTTTTACAGAAATAAAACCGAAAATGTCACCCGGGTGGGTATTGGTAAAGCGAAGGCTAAACCATGCTTTCTTTTGACCGATGATATTCGTGGCAAAAGCTCCGATTATTTAATATTTATATCAGCCATCATTACAAAGCATAATTTTTTAATATACCAAGAATCATCAAAACACGACTACGCCATCCCGCACATAAAATTTAATTTTTCTAAGCACGTTGGACAAATGACGTCACGTGACGTATATTGTATTGTATAATAAATGTGATTTTTCTTGCATTTACATAAATATAATTAATAAGTTCTATGAAGCAATTTGTTGATTACAGACTTGGCGGCATGCGAATAATGGACAAACTACGTAATCTAACGGGAAATTATAAGTAATTTACAATCTTAACTCACCGAGGGCATTATAGTTTCAAATATACATATGTACGTAAAGAAAAAACAATACGATCCAAAATAAAATAATTATTAAAAATGAGTTTTGCATTTTAATTTCAAAATAATTTTAACTAAATGCAGATTTTTTTTTTTTTGATATTGTTTCTCTCTGTTTTGCATTTTGATTATTAACAAAAAAAAAAAAAAATTTAACCTGTGATGAATATCAATTGTGTTTACGTTTTTATGAGGAGAAAAGTAGGGAGACAAAAAAATCCAGCCATACAATCACAGATTTCATAACTGATTTATTATCGTCATGCATACAGCAACATTCAGACTTTAAGGTACCAGTAGTTCGTGTTGATTATTGCATTTCAGCGTACATTTGCAATTTAGTTCCTCTTATTAAAGAAAAAGATTTACATTTTATTGTCATCTAATAAATGCAGAAATGGATAATCCCATCACCACTTCTACACGTCCCTCTACTACTTTGTTCATTGGGTTTGTATGACAAACACAACAAGTACTACAGAAAAGGTGTTGAGAGTTTTTAGGTTGCAATTCAGTTCCGTGTTTCAGGTTTATGTCATCATTGCTTATTTATTAAATATATAAATAACCTAAATAATATTTTAATATATATTTTACTATTGGTTTACATTATGTGATTAAACTATCCTTCTTGCTAACAAAAGAGGGTTTTTTTAAATCACATATTTGTGATATTTAATTTCACATATTTATTTTAATTTTAAGGAAGAATGTTTAAACTTATTGCAAATTATTTTTATTTAAATAACTAGCTGGGCCCACACACGTTGTGTACATCCTGATAATATTTGGTTCGATTTAGCTTTGAAAGTAATCCACACCAAATTTTAAGAGTCTTACGTCCTTACTTTATATAAAGGTACCCATCCCTGGATAAAATTCTAAAATTTATATAAAATTCTGAAATTCTAAAAATTATTGTAAAGTTCTGTAAAAGACAGACAGGAAATGAGTTACTCATTATTTCAAAACAGCGATATCTGATGCGCAATATTGCTTCAAATATACTGCTTTCAAAAATAAAAGATGCCTTAAAGTATGCTGTACCTTTAAATCGGTAAAAAAAGGCGAGCTTTCACTGCTTTTTCACCACTTTCTCTTGGAAAGTATCCTATATTGGAATCAGGAATCCTATTCCTCACAAAACATTGTTAAAATCCATCCAGTCATTTTTACGTGATGCGAACACGAAGAAAAAGACAGACGGACAGGTTATTATTTACAGTTTAATTATATGTATAGATAAAAACCAAAGCATATCAAAAGTGTTCTGGACAAATAGAAAAAATTTGAGAAATTTTTTTATAGATTATAAAACTGTAACAACTTTATTTCATAGCGAAAAATAGTTTGAGACGCCTTATGTGAAGCGGTTAAATCTTCCATCGACACGGATCCAAGATACAGATCGGTTGAAAGTTGCGGCCTAGTCCATGCAATCTGTCACTTCACTGAACATGGAAGAAACTACAAAAAACCAAAACGGACGCTGACTCTGAGGGGAAACATTCGGGGTTTTGACGGGACATATCACTCAGTGACATCCATACAAGTTAGGGTGGTTGGTAGCAGGGCCGATAACCTGAAGGACAAGTTAGCTTCCTCCCGGCGCTAAGACAAGGATCGGTTGAAAATTGCAGCCTAGTCCATGCAATCTGACACTGCATGGATGGTAGTCTATTGGAAACAAAAATTAGGACATAGAAGAAACCACAAAAACCCAAATGGACAGAAAATCTGAGGGCAAACATTAGAGGGGTTTAACAGGACATATCACAGAGTGGCATTCGCACAGAAAATGCGCAACAGGAGTGACAGTTACGAACTCATCTTGGACGAGCTTCGATGGACGAGATATTAGGGTTCTATGTTCTAGGAACACCACTCTAGGGAGTAAGGCTGCCCGGTGACAAGGGGTTGTGTTTCAGCTCTGGCGAGGAGTTGAGAACCATTCCAATCAGGGACGGAGAATGGGGACTGAGCCCGTTGATTTTGACAGACAGGCGAACTGCTCGACATTGTAACATTGTTCTGCTGGTTGCTGTGGTAGGAGCCATAAATCTGCTACAGGCAATACCGAAGACCAGAACTAATGCAGAAAATGAAGGAGCACCACGAGAGCCAACTAAAATTATCTGAATAAAATGGCATAAAGAACAAAGACAAAGTGCGGCTGAATTTCAGATAACTAATGGATCAGTCTGTGCTATCCTTGGAATGATCTTTTCCAAGGATCAGCAAAGCACCTTCTATCCAAAAAAATAGATTGTAATGTAAAAGTGCAGGGACGGAATGGGCAGGCACCGCCTGTACCAGAAGTAGTGTTGGCACCTCCTGTTCCAGAAGTTGTGTTAGGGCAAAGGATTGCTGACCAAGGCGATTAAGGCCCCTATTACGGTTTACAACTCAACTCTACTTCAGTTGAAATTTTACAATTTGGTATTATCAATTACAACTCAACTTGTTAAAAATTTTTCAGTTGAATTTAAATTGTGTTACAACTCTGTTGTAGTTTCACCGTTTACAACCCTGTGTTAGTTCGGTTAACAAAAGTTTAAAAAAATTACAACTCATCAGTAGCAGTTGTTTCAAATTACAACTCATCAGTAGCAGTTGTCTTTCAAGTTGTCTTTTCGACAACTCAACTGAGTTGAGTTGTAAACCGTAATAGGGGCATAAGTCTTCGGAATGAGTTGACGAGGCCAAACCATCAGCGCCATCGAGGAAATGAGAGGTAAAGCCCCACTGAGGCTATCTAAGGACTCCCTTAAGGGGATAACTAAGAGGGTGATGTCAGGGGACGATCAGGTTGAAGGTAGTCTTCAACCAGCCGTCATGGACCGAAACGATCCGGCTGTAGGATTAGAACTTTTATATCATGTTCTTTTGAGACACCCTTTATAACGGAACCTTATCCCATTAAAATGTTGTTATGATTTGGAATGCAACTTAATTTATTCATAATTTGTAAGTATAATTTCTCTTGTTTATTTAGGTTTAAATACCACTTAACAAATTAGAATGATAATTAACTACCGATTAAATATGAATAATAAGATGTTTAGTGTGATGAACAGGCGATCAACGGTTATCACTTAATATATTGGTCAGTATGTCAACCCTAATTAGGTAACGGAGATCTTATTGATTTATTCATATAAATTAAAAGAAAAGCTTTTTCATTCATTAACCGCAGTTTATAAATAAATGCTTTCTTTGTTCCCACATTCTTTAAGCATACGCGTACAGTTTAGATTTTTATTTATTTATTTGCAGTTGCGGAATGTGTGGTGAATAGCAAAACAATCACCACAAGTTGTGGAATTTACATGGCACTTAAAAATTAGCACATTCTTTCGTTGCTTTTCATGTTTTTATATGAATGGACATCATTCATATAAAAACATGAGCGGAAGTTATAAGAGGAATTTTTCTCGTCAGTAATATTTACTATTTGTCAGTTGCTTACAAAAATACCGCAGAGAACAGTTAAATATTGATTTGCAGAAATTTAAAAAATGTTTACTTCTATAAAGGGGTATTATTAACGTGACCAGACATCCACCTTATGCCTCGCTTTTTAAATAAAAATCTTACTTTAAAGAAAGAACGCTTCATTTCTGGCAACTCTACATTTGTACGTCATAATTATTTTTAGAGCAGTGTTAGAGCGACTTCTGAGTTATTTATTATTAATGTAGGGGGAGTGGCGAATGGGTCCCTTTTCGACTACCTTCCGCCCTCAATGATTATAGGCAATGATCGTGGCCCCCACCACCAATTGGATTTAGTTTGCACAGACCGCCAGTTTGGTATTCCAAATCGACTCATTTGGGTCCTGATGACCCCTTTGTGATGCCTAAAAGAGAGATATAAGGGAAGATTCTTAAGGTTCCTGGAAATACACTTGGTTCAGTGACCAAGTAATGTCACAACCAGTTATCAAAGTCTTTCAGCCCCGGAGTGCCGAGTTACGCAGGCGGCTTTGCGCCTTCTTCTCATCCTGTTAATGTCTGCTTCCTAGTGTGGACACCTATGACGCAGAGCCTTGTGAGCACACTTACTATTGTGTCAATCTGTCCTCCAGGGGTTCTGAGCGGACTCCAATTAGCTCGGCCTGTTACTAAATGGAAATGCTGCTTTAACTTGCGAAAGAGTCGATAGTCTTGAAAGTTAGACAAAGAAGATTATTTAGAAAAATAAAGAAAAGTAGGAGAAAGTACAGATCCATTAGGTACTCCTGATATAATCTTGAATTCACCTGATAAACTAACAACTCGTATCGACCAATCGCTGAGAAAACGCGATATTAATTGACAGAAGTTTTCACCGACACCAAAATAAATGAATTTTGAAAGAAGTGAATCATGCCCCTTGAAAGTATCTAGAGTAACTAACCACCTTATTTTTTTCCAATAAGAGTCACCTGTTTAGCCCCCCGTACGTAAGCCATACAGGCAATAGCTTTTAATTATAAGTAAACTGTTGGACTCCATGAAGGTTACTGCGTAATTCGAATCGAAAACAAAATCATTCGAATTTGTATAACTTTTACACTGTTTTCAAAAAGGTTTTCTTTCGAATCGAATTACGCACTAACCCCCCAGATACTTGCAAAATTAAAAAAAGCGCATGACAATCAATATAATCTAAAGGGATTACTTTGAAGAGTAATTATCATAAAGTAATAGGCACTAAGTACCGCAACCCAAAGGATTTTTTGTACAGCCTTTATGTTCAACGAATAAAGCCAATATTCTTATACGGTGATATCTCATTCATAACCCCTGGAGACAATAGAGAGTCTCCTATGAATTTTGTTCTACGAGACACTAAGACAGGACACGTACGAAGTACGTGTTCCGAAGTCTCATCGTCCAGCTTACAATAACTGCAAGTTTTGAGATCAGTGTTTCCTAAATTAAATTGATGGTAAAGAAGAACACAATGTCTGGAAAACCATCCGGTAGGTAGCTTTAAGTAACTCTTATTAAGTGAAAGTAGCCTTTGGGATGGCGAGAGTGCACTGCTTCGGCCAAGGAAGCAGTTTTATCTTTAGCATAGCCATTGGATATGCCAAAGAAGTGTTCTGGTCCTATAAACCTAGGTTGGCTAGACAGTACGCCAGCTTATTGTCAACATAGAGTTAACCTATTGTGGTGACCAATTTCATTTAGAGATGTCGCACAATTCATGACTTCCCCCCAGACCTTAGCACAAATGAGGTTTAGGCTTTTAGCACGGCTTGGCTATTCGAAATATCAAAATATATGTATAAACCCAATTTTCCTTCTCCTTCAACATTCCCCGTCAGAGGAGAATGGCGTATAATTCTGCCTGAAAGATCGTTGGGTATTTGCTCCTGGGAATGGCTCTTTGAAAGTTTGGGCCAACAATACCTGTTACCGTGTCACTATTTTCCTGTTTGGAGCTGCCAGTTTGAAGAGAAATAATATTGATACTGTGGAATGACACTTCGCACGCTCGCAGTTTCTTAAAAATGTTCCAATTTTTGCTTCAAAAACTCTTTATTGTGTCTTCTCTTAACTAATAAATATATTTCGTAAAGCATAATGCTCATCTTCCGTGAGTGCAAATGTAAATAATTTAATCCAGACAAAAAAATTATAAGTAATGACATATAAGCAACAACAAAAAAAAAACCCAGCTTGATTTGGGTTTTTGTAATCTTTTCTTAAGACACGATAACGACAACAAGCAAGTGAAACGGAAACAAAGTCAACCTCTCTTTTGTTTTCTTGCTTTATTAACAAATATTAGCAGCACTGAACTAAGTGGGCTTCCGCTTCAATAGACTAGATAATTAGACATGATGTACATACATACAGACATATTTTTTCTACACATTTTCCTTAAAATCGTAAATAATGAGGGCTTATTTGTTTTATTTAGTCGTTATTCGTTGACTTACCTTTCGTAGCAATTGATTACGTATTAAAATTTCCTCAGCACTGCTATTGCGTACATTACGTTTTGTTGATTTTAGCTGCTGCTGTGTGGGATCATGTGATTGATAGGAAAGATTTCGTACTAGTAACTGTTGATAGGAATGACCAAATTCCAAGTTGTCTTTACCACTAACCAGGCTACTTCGTTTTAAGTGGTCAATTTCCACTGCTCGTTGCATATCTTTGCCCATTAAGGCTCGTTTTTGGTTATTCTCTTCTACGTACAACGAACAATTATCCTCATCACATGACGAGACACTACAGCAACAAGAAGGTAAATTATTCTCTTCCTGACCATCCATCGACATATAGGAATTATTCCAAAAAACACCATTAACACTCTTGCAACATTGTGTTGTATTATCTGCTAGAGTTCGAGGTGCAATGATGGTACTGGGACTTGTGGAACAGGTAACACAACTACTGATAACACTTATAGCATCTGTGGAGGATATAGGAGAGCCAGCACAAAGTCTTTGGTGATCCTGACTTAAAGCTGAACAGGGTCGATTAAAGAACAGACCGGCTGTGTTGGAGAATTGACAGCAACATTCTCTGTCCGAATCGCACAAAGATTGATTGTCGGCATTGGAGCTACCACAACCAGAAGATGATGCTGCCGATGTATTCGAGGAACTGTTTAAAGAACAAGAAGAGTTTGTGGAATTTTGTGTGCACATTGAAGTTTGTGATACAAACGAATTGGCTGAGGCACAGGAAGCACGACATAAATCAGTGGATAATTCAGAACTTCTTATGAAGATTTTAACTGCATTATCATTGCAATTAATGGGTTTTCTTAGGGGTTTCTCGCTTACAATAAGTGAATCACAATCCATATAATCTTCTTGAGCTTCAGGACCTTCTTCATCCCTTACCCAGTCATCATCTATTTTAATGTTGGTAGTAGATTTTATGTCTGCGGCGGTGGCGAGTAAATTATTTTGGATTTTTAGTCGTTGTTCGTTTTCAATGTTGCACAGTTTGTTGACAGGCTTGACCAAAGAAGATGAGTTATTTAAAGCCTCATGGGTGGTGGCCTTGGTTAGATTCTTTTTTGCAAAGTTACTGACATCATTCGGATCGGCTGTATTGTAGTGAATATTAAATGTGCTTTGAACTATTTTCACCTGTGAATAGGAGTGTGAGTTTTTATCTTTTAATTCCGACTTTTCACCTTCAAAATCCTTGCCGTTTTTAAATTTCTTAAGGGTCAAGTTTTTAAAGTGCTCGGATTTATCTGCTTTCTGAACATCCGAGCACTTATCGACGTTTTTTAGGTGGGACACCATAATTGTTTTGTCCGCTTTGAAATCGTGCGACGAAGAGACTCCCGAGTCCGAGTTACTTTCCAAGGACAAACGTTTTAATTGGTTACAATCGTTGTCATTAGGCTTATGCTGGTTTTCATGATCCGCCTTGGACATGGGGCAATTGTTAAGAATGCAGTTTTGATAACCACAAGTTGTTTTAAGTTCATCCAGCGTTTTATCAGCACGCTTCAGCTCGGGCTCGTTTAACTGATTTATGATTATCAGAGGCTGACGTTTCTTACGAATATGCACTCTTTCAATTTTGGCTTTTTGATAGTTACCTGTAGAAATTTTTGTATTTTTCAATAGCTGTTGATCTATTCCCAATGAGCGCCGCTCTTCAGCTGGTTTTCTTGCTGAATCCAAACCACCGATATATTCTGTGGACTTGGCTTTTTGTATTCTTTCATTTCTGCTTAAACAATCGTTTTCAGCGTTTGCATTACTGTTTCGTATGTTGGAAATGACTGTAGGTTTATCCTGTATAGGTTTTGGTATACGAGATATTAACCTACCTTCCTTGGACTCACGGCGACGATATTGTACCGTCTCCTGACTTATAAGCGAACAGCTCTCGGAACAGGAAGAATTTGTGTTTGAACTGGCCTTTGAACATTCTGAACAGTCACTACTGTCATTGTTTATATTAGTTAAGGTTTTTATTTCTAACTCTTCCTTTCTGTTTGTGGCAGGTTTAAGTCTGCGATTGGGTTCTTTATAGGGCACTGGCGCCGGTCGATTGGGTTGTGGTGGATATTTTTTCACTTGTTTTTGAGCCTCAAACATTTTATTGATTTTAGCGACTGCCTCCTTAGGATTAACATTACTATCGGCTGTTCTCTTGATGGCAGGCTCGCGAGTTGATATTTTTGCTGGCTCTCTTTCCGTTTTACTATGCTCACATACGCTACGCTCTATGTGTGCAATACGATCAGCTCTGGACTTTACACCCGCCCTAACCATGTCACGACGTATATCGCAAGTAGACATTTTATTGCGATAATTCCAACTATTGGATTTAATAGCATCTCCAGAATAGGTGGTGCTAGTATCTGTATCATTAGCTGGATCATAAGGCGTTTGAACAAAGCCTGGTAAACATTCCGTTTTATTTTCACTAGCAGATGATTGTTTACGAAATTTTGGCGGTGAGTTTAGGGTTCTTTTAGAGTTTTGCAATAATAGCCAAGATTCAATGGTGGGCGGTGGTGGTGGCAATGGTTTATTGGGTGCCTCTAAACGATTTACCGTTACGAGTGCTATATTTTTGCGATTAACTTGAGGCAAAGCGTGAGGAGTACAATTTTTATATTCCATAAAATTATAACTGGGAACCGAACCCGTTTTGGTCATAAAAGCTTCTTTACACTGGTGCACATAATTCACTTTTAGTAATTCCATTTGCGGCACTTCGGCACTAGACATGCGTGAGTCTATCGTGCTATCCATGCTGATACTAGTCAACGTTTCGTTGGAAGGTTTTCGTTGTATGCGTTGCATTTTACTAATGGTTGAATTCGTTTGTTTTATTCAGAAGCAAAAGGAGTTGAAGACATGTTGGATATAATGGACATTTTTTTCTTTGGGTTTCTTAATATTTTCCTTGTTCGAAAGGATTTGAAGACATATTTTTAGTTTTAGTGATTCTTAGTTGTTGTGTTGTATTCGTTAAGTTTGAAATTATTTCTGATTTATAAATTTTGTACTTTTTTTAATTATTTATGGCGTTTTTGTAAACTTTATAATTCTC
The DNA here is from genome assembly GCA_949628195.1 of Phasia obesa. Lineage (NCBI taxonomy): Eukaryota > Metazoa > Arthropoda > Insecta > Diptera > Tachinidae > Phasia > Phasia obesa. The sequence continues at coordinate 109,072,977 of OX451219.1, forward strand.
GTTTTAGTTTTTGTGATTCTTTGTTGTGTCGTTGCTTAAGTTGCCGTGTATTCGTTTAACTTTTCGTTAGGTTTTGAACAATTTTTGATTTATGAATTTTTTTTTTATGGTCTTTTTATAAACTTAATAATTCTCGTATGTGGATCTATGTTCCTTATAGGAATTACAGGATATTATTATTATAATAATTCTCGTTTGGTTTTGTTATAATTTCTTTGATAATTTAGAACAATTTCAATGTATTTTATTTTGATTATCAGTCATGTGTATATAATTTTTTTGATCCGTTTTCCAAGGAATTTAAAAAAAAAATTGCTGTAAATTTGTATTTTAGTTGTATTTGTTTAGCATTCTTGTAAAAAGTTGTACTTTAATCTGTAAAGTTGTAAATATTTGTAGATTTTAATTTGCCGTTTGGTAGTTTTGGTCTTTTTTTCTAAATTTGTAATCAATAAAGGTTTTTAAAATACTTTGTTTTGTCGTAAATTTTTTTTTTTAATTTTGTTAAATTTTTTTGAGTTTCTTCGTTTAACACAGAGCAAGTCTTTTAGTTAAAGTTTTAGTTAAAATTCTATTGTTTTTTAAAACTACTTTGATGTTTATTTTAATTTATTTTTCTTTTAAAATTAAATATTTTCGTTTTAACACGAACAAAAGCGATTTTTTTTTCGAGTTTGAGGCAGTTCCTTTGTATAATTCTCACTTAGTTTAGAAAAAATCTCTGCAGTTTTGTTTTTTTATAACTTATAATTAATATAATTTTTTTAAACTTTATTTTATTAAGATTGTTATTTCGTATTTCATTTTTTAATCTTTTGAATCGAGTTTAATTCTAATTCATAGAATTTATAGTTTTTCCTTAGTTTTAAAGAAGTATTTTTAAAACATTAACGAACATTTGTGTGATAAAAGTTTATAGATAACTTTTGTTAATTGCGCTATAATCTTTTGTTTCACTAAGTTTTATTTTCGTTGAACTGTTTTGCATCAATTTTTCAAGTTTCTTTGATTTAGACTAAAATTAAATCTTTTATAGTAGAATTGGACTTAATGTATGAGTAAACCAAGGTTGATTAACTGTGAAATGAGCTTTTCTTTCGATTAGTTTTCATTGCTCTAAACTTTTTTGTATAATTTTTTTTAAAGTTTCTTGAATTTATACTAAAATGAAATCCGCTAGATTAAATTGGCCTTTAAAATGTTGCGGTTTCTTATAATCCCTTGAACCTGTGTTTTAATTTATTTTACTTTAAAATCAATTGCTTGGTTTAATTCGCATAAGCTTGAAACAGTCCTTTTTATAATTCTCACTTAGTTAATAATTTTTCATTTCATTTACTTATTTAGTTCGCTGTCATTATTAAGCTTTTATAAGCGAAGTATAAAAATATTTCTTAAGGTGTTTTACTAGTTTTCTTTTCAATTAACTAATTCATTAATTGTACAACAGTTGTGCTTTTTATCTAATTCTCACTGAGTTTGTAAAATATATTTTTATTTTTTTTTTTTTTGTTATAAAATCACTGTTAAGGATTATTTAACAAAACATTTGCAGTATGAAGTTTTTGCAGCTCTTATTTCAAAGAAATATTGCATTTATTTTATGAGGGTTTTTTTCCGCTAAAAAATCCTTTTTTAAAATTCTCAGTTAGTTGATAAAAAATTTATTTTTTTATAATTCTCACTTAGTTTATAAAAAAATATTTTTTACTTCATTTGCTTTCACTGTTTATTTAACAAAATATTTGAATTTTACTGTTTTTGTTAAATATTTTATTAATTGTTCTTTTTATGCTATTTTAAAGATTTATTTCGTTCTTTGTATAAGAGGTTTTTACTCTAAAATAGTCCTTTTTTATAATTCTCACTTAGTTTATAAAAATATGTTTTATTTATTTATTTGATTTGCTTTTACGTTAATGTTTATTTAGTGTTTTTACAAAAATCTTTTTCAATTAAATATTTCATTAATTGTACAATAGTTCTTTTTATGCTATTTCAAAAATTTATTTCGTTCTTGCATACGAGCTTTTTACGCTAAAAAAGTCCTTTTAATAATTCTCACTTAGTCTATAAAAAATATGTTTTTTACAATCGTTCTTTTTTATGCTATAAAAAATTAATGGTTTCTTTCGAATGTCTTGAGTGTTAAGGTTGATTGTCAACGTAATAATTCATTTAATATTTATTTTATTTTTTATTTTTATTAAACTAAAATCAAATGCAAGTTGAGGCCAATTAGTTGTGTTACCATTTAACCATTTAGTATTATCTTATTATAAACAATTTATATGATAAATTATTACGATTGTTGCATTTCAAGTATTTTTTATAAATCCACTAAGCCGGTCATTTAAATTTAAATTCACTCCATTATTATTTTTTTCAAATTCCAGCTATTAACACTTTGCTTTGCTTAACATTGGCTAACATTACAAAAAGTATAACATCTTAATAATTTTATTACAAATTTTATACTTTCATTTAAAAAAAAAAAATGTTCATAATAAACCACAACACAACTATTGTAACATCTTCATCCATTCAACATAATCTTATATTGGCATTAATTTTTCATAAAATCACAAACCAACCAACTAATATTCAAATTGTAAAAAAATTAACATAATTATAAAAAAAAGTCTAGCGATCTATTATTTGGCTGATTATATTTAATAAAAATCTTAACACTTTTGACAAATTTAAACAAAAATATGATTTGACAGACTTTCAAAATGTAATTTCAATTTGTATTGTTTAGATATCATTTCTATTTTCATAATAAAAAAAAAACTAGTGAGCGCGTTAATAATTTTTTTTTCTATCCGCTGTCACGATGTTTTATCGTCAAAAGTTCGTCTTAAACTGTTGGGTTTAAGCCGTAGAAACTTGATAAACATTCAGGCACATAATGCAGCATAAGCACGATCAAACTTAAGCAACAACAACAGGTTTGATCAAACATGTTGCTAGGTACAAGTATGAAAAGTTGTAACAATTAAATGTTACAGTTTCTTTCATTCTTTGTGGCTTAAACACGTTTTACCAACTGTGATCATCTCAGCCCAACTTGCAACACTTGTTTTAACACAAAAAATAAAAAGTTTAATGACCATTGAAGAGGTTTTTCAATGCTTCCATTTATTTGTTATTTATTTATTTATTTATTTTTTTGTACTTTTTAAGAATTTCTTTCAGATAAAAGTAAATAATGCGTTCAACAATACAATGACATTTTTTGTTTTTTTTTATGATTTAGAATTTCAAATAAAATTATATAAAATAAACAATTCTTATTTTGTGTGTGTGTGTGTTCCTCAAGGTAAATTAAGAAGTGTTCAATTTAATTTATACCATAAATCAATTTTAAAGAAATCGTTTTTTTCTCTTGTAGCTTGATTGCATTCTTTTTCCTAAAATGATTAATGTTTCAAAGTGTTTTAAAACGAAAAACGTGTTGGTATGTCTCAGAATTTAAATTTATAATACACTAGCTATGCCCGCCACATCGTGGGCGTCCTGACATTATTTTGCTCGATTTTGCTTTGAACGTATTCCACACCAATTGTAAGACTCTTACTTTTATAGTGTTTTTGTTATGGTTTATTTATTTACTTTATATAAAGCTACCCATCCCTGGATGAAATTTTAAAATTTATAAAAAATTCCAAAATTCTAAAAACTATTGTAAACCTCTGAAGGAAGTATTTAAAATATTTTAATAACAATGTAATTCCACAAAGTAAAAAATAAAATTAAATAAAAGTTTTATTCAACTGGCGCCATCTGTTGTGCAGTAGTTTACCTACTATCAAAAATAAAAAGGTGAGTTGAAAAAATAGGCGTGTTGAATATAAACGTGTTGAAAATATCATAGCCTTAAACCGAAAATTTCTATAGCTTTAAACCGGAAATTGCATTTTTCACTGCTTTTTCTCAACTTTCTCTTGGAAATAAAATATTTTTGCGGAAAAAAGTAACCTTTATTGGGACCAGTATACTAAGGTACTTCCTCACAAAATTTTGTTAAAATCAGTCCTGTAGTTTTTATGTGATACGAACTCAAATACATATGTATAGATTAGGCGCGCTCAGGTTGCATGGAGAGAAAAACTAAAAATTTTCGAAATATTTAAGGAGGAGCAATGACTTTTGGGTATCGTTAAAAAATATTTTATGTTAAAATTGTTAAACTGAAAAAAAAAACTTTTCAAGGGATACACCATAGCGGGTTAGATGTCTTGGAAGAAACAACAGCAAAAGACTTTTTACCACTTTCCTGCTCACGTCAAATATTTGGGTTTTATTTTTCATTTATGACTTAAGATAACTGAATATGTGACCGCGCACAGAGGAAGGGACCTACAGGCAGGTTGACGGATTATTTTTCAAAATCGTGGAAAAATTTACTAAAGAAGAGAGTGAGAAAGGTCCTAGACCTTGCCGAATTTCGAAAATTTGGTTTCTGCATGTAGGTCAAGTGCAGCAAAAAAAAAAAATCGTAAAATTTTTCACAATTTTTTGAAAACTTTGAAGTTAATCGTTTTAAAGAGTTTAACAGTTAAATTTTTAATTGGCCTAAAATTTAGTAAGAAATCGAATGGAAGTGCTCCCACACACCCAATGTTTTTCTGAAGTCGAAAAATTTTTAACTCTGGTAATTTCAATGAAGTAGTGTTAAGCACCACTACATTTCTGGCGACAAGCCCACTGTTAAAATCCAGATTGAAAAAAAGTTCATTAATAAATTAATTAAAAAAAATTCTTAATTACAAATGACTTTCTCTCACTCTAAGAATGTCTGCCATGGTTGCTGATTTCAGAGAATTTCATGGCAGGGTTGTAAAACCCAATGTGTTTGGAAATGTAGTGAAAATTGCAATCAAGGAATATTTGGCTGCGAACGAGCTTTCAGACATTATATGATCCAGAGTCAATTTTATTCTTGAACTTAAATTTATATCATCTTTAAATATCAATTACCTTGTTTTCTAAATTCAAATTTCTTATGATGTAATAATAGTTTACATAGGCTTATCTTTTGAACCGTAACAGGCAGACTCTTGAAATTTATACAGAATGTGTAAAAATTTGTCCTCTGGTGGACAAATTTTATTAAAAATAAAAATATAGTCACAACCGTTTTTAACCGTAATGGATACTAACTTGAAATTTATATACTTGAAATTTATACAATACTTTGTACTTTATAACCTATAAAACAATAAATAATTTAAACATAGGGGTGCCCCATAGAAGAAGTAGTTTTGACTTATCTTTTCAACTGTTATACACAGCGACGTGACATAGCAGAGACTTTTGTACAGATCAGAATTTTGGCCATAAAGTCCACATATGGACTATAGGTCATAAAATATTTTCGGCAATTATTGGGAGTACATATACGAGTATGTAGTTTCTTCTTCTTCACCTTCTTTTTCCAATTCCAGCTTTGGGATTTTAGAACACATATGTAGGTTTATTTAAAAATTTCGATGTAAAATATGTCAGAAATTAAGCTCAGCTACTCCTCTGCTAAGCTGATGTCAAATTTTCGATCGATAGGCCTAGCGCTTTACAAATGCCTGGTATTTTTGAAATATTTTGATTTTGCCCGACTGTGGACTGCTGACTAAATTTGAGGTATATGACCTTATCGTTTATGCCATTATACATAAATTCTTGAAATTTCATAAGAATGTGTGTATGTGTATGCTATATCCGCTATAAAAAGTATAAAATTTAAAATCAAAGGATGAAATTATAGGTGAAATTATTTGCGGTATATATGTGTGTTATAACGGTATTTTAACCCGTTATAGATAGTCACCTAAAATTTCAACAAAGTTTCTATTATTAAATCCCGAATTAACAACAAATTGCATAGATGATGCATGGTATTAATGGTATATTATCTTTTGAATGGTTATAGGTAAACACTTGCAATACAATAACAAAAAGTTAAATTTAAAGTTAGAGCGTGTCCCCACGGGTGACTTAAATTGGGGTTATTGTTTAATATATAGATAGATATTTGAAAATTACACTGGTCGGTAAAAAATAAAAAAGTCGGAACCTTAAAGCTTGTTGTGTGATTTTAGTGGACTTCTATGTGCCGAATCCAAATCTGTTCATAGATTTTTCTAACAGGTCTAGTTTTCGAGATATTCTTATTCTAATAAAATACTGATGTTGGAACATTAAATACGTATTTACTATGACACCAATGGTCGTCAAACAAACAAATTTGACAGCAAGAACTTTGTTATGTGATTATTAATTGACTTTTGTGTACTGAATCCAAATCTGTTTACAGATTTTTTATATCACGTCTAGTTTTCGAGATTTTCTTATTTAAATAAAATAAAAATATTAAATATGTATATATTGTAATAACAACGGTCGGCAATAAAAAGTCTGGAGCTTGAACCTTATAATGTGGTTTGGACTTTTATGTGCTGAATCCAAATCTGTTTACAGATTGATTCTATCACGTCTAGTTTTTGAGATATTCTTATTTAAATAAAATACTGATATTGAAATATTTAATAATCCTAATGTGTTGCATAATGTCTGTCAAACTAGCTACCTGCACTTAATTGTGAATATAATCAACATTTGTGCATCGATTATCATAATTTATGGCTTATTTTATTCCTAGTATACCTAGCTTTCCGCGTAAGGACAAAAATGTAAAATATTTGCCGCAAAAAAATTATTTTTTCAGTAAAATTTTTTTTTTCGCCACCAATTTCTGAATAACTCAGAAAACAGTTGAAAACGAAAAAAAATTTTATTCCACATCTTTAGATATAAGTTAGCGTGGTCGCCCTGTGTAGGGGAAAGTAATAGCTTTGCCCACAAAAAAAAAAAAAAAAAAAAAAAAATCGTACGTGATACGCGAAAACTAAAAGCGGATTTGAGTTTAACGAGTTGAGATCACTGTATTCCACATATTTATGTTCAGGGAGCAATTTTTTTTTTTGCAGACCAGTAGTATAGAATGTGTGTATTGCTAAGTACGCTATAACAGCAATTATTGAAACTAAAGAATATCCCCCCTATAGATTATCTTTTGAACCCTGATATGAGAACGCTTGTAAATAACAGTCTTTACTTCTATAAGCTGCAATAAAAGGCATAAAAAAAATTTATAAATTAACATATTAAGGGTGACCCAACTATAAGTGCTTTTGGCGTGTATGGTTTCTATATTATTTTCTTGATTAATTACTTAGATTTGATGCCTGTCTATCTGTTTGGAAATCTGTTTTTGTATGTACTTTTAACTTTCTGTTGGTACGAAAATAAGTGTTGTTATCTACAAAAAAAAAAAAAAAAACAACAGGAAAATATGGACAATTTAAGCATATTATTTATTGTAAAGAGATATACTATACGGTGGTAGAGAACCCTTCCTGAGTAACTTGAACTTGGCCATTTGATTTAGGTTATTCGTTGCTTTATGTAAAACATACTTTAAATGATTATATTTTGCTCTTGTTTTTTATTTAACAACAACAGTTTTGAGATCAATGTTATTGATATTTTTGAGATCTTTTAATCATTTAAGCGAATTTTAGTTATTTGCACGATGGGTCAAAAAGGTCAATATATGCTTTTCACTACATCCAAACAATTTATAATAAAATTAAATATATTTTTGGTTGTTTAAACTTACCACGAGACGAGAGAGGCATTAACAATTCTTACATGCTTTACGTACCTGAAAATAAAAATTAAAAAAGAATATAATTAAAGAATATAATTAAGAATTAAGAATTAATTAAAAAAGAATATAATTAAAATTTTAAAATCTTATCTAAACCTTCATCGAAATTGTTGTTAAAATAACAAAAAAAAAAAAAAAAAAATGACCTTAAAACATTTTCAAAATAAAAACCAAAAACAATTTAATCACAAAAAACCAATGGGAAGTTTAATGATGAATATGATCATCACAATAAAATCTTTTGATAAGAATCTCTTAAATCTCTTCAAACAGCATGAACTAAACTACTGGCATTTAAAAACGACCATGACTGATACAAAAAAAAAACAAACAAAAAAATGCGTGAAAGATGATTGCATTTAAAATTAAAATGCAATCATCTCTCACGCATTTTTTTTAAATTTAAATTTTTTTTTTTTTAAATTTTAAATGCAATTTACATATGAATAAAACCGTTGACTGCGTTTTTACAATCCACTGACTTTGTGGTGTGAACATCTCAAACAGGGATGGTACATTTGTGTTCTTTAATTGTTCTTTTCAGACTAGAATTTTACCATAAACATTTTATTTTGGAATATTACTTATTATGAACTAAATTATTGAATAACTGATTTTAATATGAAACGAGAAACCGAAGAATTCTTTGAAATCCCATTCTCAGTCTGTTACCAGATGATGAAGGTTACTACGTGCGATCTGGATCAAATCAGAGGCCCAAAAAGATCCCGCAAACTCGGTCTAATTTTCTTTTATCTTGCAATATGTAATGACTGATATAAAGAATGAAGAGGTTGAAGGAAATTAACTAACCCGCTGCAGGACTTATAACTTGTTATGGTATGGAAAACAAAACATCGATAATATTATGGAAAAAATTTAAGAATAGAAATTCACAATGCTCTAATAAAAAATTGGAAAGATTTTTCAAATGTATTAAGAGTCATTAGTGTTCTTTCAAGTTCTTTTCAAGTTATAATTATATTAAAAAAGTACTTTATCATCCCTGATTCGAAATATACATATGTACTCGTATGTTAATATAAGCATTTCGATCATTTTATTTGAGCAATCATTGTCGAATGGTATAAATAATATTGTTGCTCTTATATTCGTTGAAACTTTCATTTATACTAAGTACTCGTATAAATAAAATGTATACTAAGTATAACTATAGTGTGCCTTGGTCGGCTAGTAGGTAGTGTGCTAGTCTATCTGTCCGGGGTTGCGGGTTCGATTCCCACCAAAGACTCTGGAATTTTTCATTACAAGTTTGCAGGAAGGAGCTGGTATATAATCTGGCTGCCTACAAATAGCTAACTGCGTTAGTACAGGTCATGGACTCTCAAGCATTATCTGGTAAGACGGTGCTTGGAAAATGGCTAACATAAAAAAAGGCTTTGGACCACGGGCAGACACATATTATATGGAGATACTGTGGAGACGTAGCCTCAAGCAAATGTTAGCAGTTACCATAGAGTCTGTGATTAGGAAGAATATTGACATGTATCAGTCGCCAGTCTAAAATGACTACAGTCTAGAGAAAAGGCTAGTGACAGCACCAGACTCAATGAAAGTAATCAGATACCAGAAACGAGGAACGAAGGGGTTCGAAAAGGGACCCATGAAGTTAGTGGTAACCCCCCTAAAATCAGAATAATAAGTATAAATATAAACAAAGTATTATAATTATCTGCTATCTTGTTAGAGGTGAATTTCAAAACACGGTTCGCTATTAGTCAAAAAACTGTCGTATGTTTGGGAAAAAGGATGTTCCCTAAACGAAGTGTAAATCACATGATTTTTATTTACATGTGAAAAAATTTGATAATGAGATTTTACAAATTGGCTACGAGTCAATTTTTGTTGTACAGTGAAATATTAAGAAAAAAAAAACGAATGGATTAAGTGCAGGAAAAAGAGTACTCCACATACGAAGTACTTATTAACTAGGTGCATAAAGTGTAAAATCTATTTTATAAATGTAGTATAGTATCGCACTCTAAATGCAAAAGCTCACAACTCAAAATTCGCAAATGTTCCGGAGATGCAAAAAACTGTTTTGTAAAACATCGTTGTAATTTTATAATCCAACTGTGTACTATAGTGAAGTTAACGAAGACAGTGTCTACCAACTATGGTTTAAGCGATACTTGCCTGTGTTAGACAGACATCAGAGCGATATTAATGCGGTTACGTTTTTCGAAACACATCAATGATGTCGTTAAAACGATTTGCTGTCAATTTCTGCGGACCAGAACCCAGAATAACATTGGGAAATGGCCTATTGCGGGCGAAGGACCTACAATAGGTTAAGTCATTAAATCTAGAACAGTGGAGGTAGGCTACTACATGCTGACAGGTAGGCATGACTACATGCAGACAGGTTCGAATAATGCTCAAAGATCCCCTTGGCAGAAAGGCCAGTAAGGTGCTCAGATATAATAGGAACTTCAAGTAGCATCTAGCCAAGATAATACTTTCAGACTGTAACTTGAAGACACTGAGACGGTAGCGCATATTGTGTGTGAATGTGTAGCACTAGCTAACATAAGACTTAGGACCACAGGCAGAAACTTGTTAAGTATGAAAACCATGGGTGAATTAGAGACTTCGTGATGAGAAAACAGGCCGACCAGTTACCAGTCGACAGTCTGAAAACACTTAAGTCAATAGTAAAGGTGGTAGAACGTGCCTAAATGAAAGTAAGGTTGCCGTAAATTACGGACCTACATTAATAAATAATAATGATCTTACAAAGGCTTTCAATATTATAGTTCTGCGGTGAGCCTTTAACTTAACAAAAGTTAACAGCACCAACTTTAAATGCTTTCTGTAATGAGAATCTTGAAATTCACTTAGAATTGCTTTGAAAGCAGTGGTTGAATAGGAGCAGGGTCAAAGGTACTCCGCATACAAAATAATAGTTATCTGCTATTCAAAATACTATAATACTAAGAGCCTTGGTATTTTGTATGGATTAATTTGAAAAAAAAGATGCGAAGTCAGGCAAAAATTTTGTTGTCAACAACAAACTACTAATCCAACTTGGCCAATTGACCATAATGCCAACATATAACTGTGTATACACATGTGTACCAACATAACAAAAAAAAAAAAAAATTCGATAACACAGTGCAACTCAGAAAAAATAACCATATACGGACACCACTACGTGATAAAAGACCAAAAAAAAGACCCCTGTCTCCCAGTTTTGCCCAAAGTCCTCCAGGTTTTTTTTTTATGGGCCCTCAAAGATGTGGGGCCTCGATGTCATTTTTGCAAAAATGATCATTTCCTCATGCTCATATTTTGCAATGAAATGAAATTTTGATATACTCTCTGAGGCAAAGTTGTAGCTCTTGTCATAAAGAACAAAAATTGTGAACATATAAAATCAAAAAAACTTCATCTTCAAGGTCAAAATCGCAAAAAAACTTTTAAAAATTCATTCTCAATAAACAACTTTCTAGAACATATGAACTTCCTAGGAATGATTCTTAACACCGTTTAGGTAGCGCTTAGGTAGCCGCAAAAGTGAAAAATTTCCCGAAAATTTTTTAGCTACCTAAGCGCTACCTAAATGGTGTTAAGAATCATTTCTAAGAAGTTCATATGTTCTAGAAAGTTGTTTATTGAGATCTTAGGTTCATTTTTATAATTTTTGAACAGGGGAAAAAAGGTAAAAAATTTAATTTTTTAAAGTTTTTTGCGATTTTGACCTTGAAAATGAAGTTTTTTTGATTTTATATGTCACAATTTTTGCTCTTTATGACAAGAGCTACAACTTTGCCTCTGAGAGTATATCAAAATTTCAAATGGTTTGCAAAATATGAGCTTGAGGAAATGATCATTTTTGCAAAAATGACATCGAGGCCCCACATCTTTGAGGGCCCATAAAAAAAAAAACCTGGAGGACTTTGGGCAAAACTGGGAGACAGGGGTCTTTTTTTTGGTCTTTTATGACGTAGTGGTGTCCATATATGGTTATTTTGCCATGACTTAAAAAATTACACAGTTTGTAATTGAATGTACACAGCCCGCAAAAATTCAAAATTTGTACTTTTCTTTTGAACAGACCCCGTACACCATGCCATTTTTGACAGATCGAACGACTAAGTATGATAGTGAGATAAGTTCTTTAAGGATTCACTGTCTTACACGATCGTACAATTTAATCACAAAACAAATCTGTCAGAATTCTGTACTATTGAAAAAATCGTTTCCAAATAACGTTGTAAAGGGTCCGCGATCTAACGTTTTTTTTTTCAACTAGTGCTTATTTCGTGAATGGCAACACTTAGCTCATGTCTGATTTGACAGATAATTAGTTTTATCCTTCCGCTGAACGAATATGGTTGGGTATACGCTTGAACAACGCTGGGAAATATTGACTTAGAGAAGATGCAGATTTTGCCAAAAATCTCATCTTTTCAGATGAAGCTCAATTTGATCTTGGCGGGTATGTAAACAAGCAAAATTGTCGCATTTGGGGCACAGAAAACCCGCACGCATACATTGAAAAGCCGATGCACCCAAAACGAGTCACTGTTTGGTGCGGATTTTGGTCCAGAGGCATAATTGGGCCATTTTTCTTCGAAAATGAGCAAGGAGTGGCCGTTACAGTCAATGGCGATCGTTATCGGGCCATGTTGAACGAATTTTTGTTCACAAAAATTGAAGAAGGACGGCGCTACGTGCCACACAGCCGAAGCTACACTCGATGTTTTGCGCCCTGTTTTTGAAGATCGCATTATCAGCCGCAGACCTGATGTCGTTTGGTCAGCTCGTAGCTGCGATTTGACACCGTTGGATTATTATTGTGGGGTGCCGTCAAAGATAAGTGTTACGCCGACGAGCCAGAGACAATTGACGCTTTAAAAAACAATATTCGTGAAGCCTTTGGTGAAATACAGCTGCACACATTAAAAAATGTGTTTAAAAATTGGACCGATCGTGTAGGCTACTGCATGGCCAGCCAAGGCAGCCATTTGAATGAAATTATTTTCCATTATTAACCGGAAGGATTGTACTTTCAAATAAAAAAAGAAATTTGAGAAAATATTAAGTAGTTTTTTTTAGAGCATTTAAAAAAAATTATTTGGCGGACCCGTTAGATGCCACACTATTGTTGAAAAGTCTATCACACACATAAACTTCTAATCCACACTATCATACTTCTCTGGCACATATGCTATTTTTGACAGATCGAACGACTAAGTATGATAGTTAATACTGGCCTTTAACAGCATATTATCTTGGCTATAAAAGTTTTATATTGGTTTTAATAGTTTCTGTTATCAAATACAGATGAAAGTAAACACTTCTTTGTACTTTCCTTTAATTGAAGATAATTTTGAGGAAAAGTATAAAATCAAAATTAAATAAAATTTTTATTTACGTGTTTATTATAAGAAAATTAAAGCGTAAACAAAATCATGGCATTCATTCATACTCGTGTTACATTATTTTCGGTTGGTTAAAAAAATATTTTCAACTGTTTTTGTTTTTTTTTTACTAAAAATGCAGTCAAGCATAATTTGTAATAAAATTAAGACTTGGCTGTTTGTTGTTGATTTTTGTTTTTGTTTTTCTTTTTGTTGTTTGTTAATTTTAAACTAGAGTGTTAAACTGAAAATGATGCACAACTTTTAAAATACAATTCCAACACGAATAACAACAATATAATTTGCAAAAATTAACCATAGAAGAAGAAAATTAGGAAAATCTAGAAAAAAATTAAAAAAAAAGAAATAAAATAATAATAAATAACACTCTTTGCGGGTATGAATGAGTGAGTGTTAGTTAACGAAAGTGTTACTAACACTTGGTAACTGGCTGCTTTTATAATCGCGTACAATGACGATGACGACAATGATGAAGTGTATCATCTTCATTCAACATGATCAACGCCGACTTCTTTATGAATTTAGTTTCTTTCTTTCTTTAATGTGAATTTCTTTTTTCTTCTTGAGAGCATGTATGGAAATGTTGGTATGTGGTCTGTCTGTCTGTCTGTCTGTCTGTCTATCTATCTCTATGTCTGCCCGTCATACTTATTAACATGCCGTTGACTTTCTTGTTAAAATCAAATTTTGCTGATCAACTTTGTGCTCCACTCGTACGCGTTTTTTTTTTCTTTTCTTTTTTATTTTTTTTTCAGTTGAAGCTAATGGCAAGTAACTTGGCTTTTATTTCGAAAATGATGATGATGATGATGCTGATAGTTAATTATATTCTACAATATAACGGTATAATGACTGACTTTATTTCATTTTCATTTGAGGTTAGAAAAAAAGAGTTCAAAAAAGCAGTTAAAATTAACACTTTAACAATGTTTGGTTTTCTATTTTTTGATTTTCTAATTTGATTTGATGGAAACCAATGAAAATGAGAGTGAAGTCAGACCGTTGAAAAGACTGACTGACAAGCAGGTGGTAATTAATTCTCCATACTTTTAATTATGTTCTCGTATACATATGTATGTAACGAGTGATTTTTTAAGAGCTTGAGAACTTTTTTTAAAAAAAAACGCATAAAATTTGCAAAATCTCATCGGTTCTTTATTTGAAACGTTAGATTGGTCCATGACATTTACTTTTTGAAGATAATTTCATTTAAATGTTGGCCGCGGCTGCGTCTTAGGTGGTCCATTCGGAAAGTCCAATTTTGGGCAACTTTTTCGAGCATTTCGGCCGGAATAGCCCGAATTTCTTCGGAAATGTTGTCTTCCAAAGCTGGAATAGTTGCTGGCTTATTTCTGTAGACTTTAGACTTGACGTAGCCCCACAAAAAATAGTCTAAAGGCGTCAAATCGCATGATCTTGGTGGCCAACTTACCGGTCCATTTCTTGAGATGAATTGTTCTCCGAAGTTTTCCCTCAAAATGGCCATAGAATCGCGAGCTGTGTGGCATGTAGCGCCATCTTGTTGAAACCACATGTCAACCAAGTTCAGTTGTTCCATTTTTGGCAACAAAAAGTTTGTTAGCATCGAACGATAGCGATCGCCATTCACCGTAACGTTGCGTCCAACAGCATCTTTGAAAAAATACGGTCCAATGATTCCACCAGCGTACAAACCACACCAAACAGTGCATTTTTCGGGATGCATGGGCAGTTCTTGAACGGCTTCTGGTTGCTCTTCACTCCAAATGCGGCAATTTTGCTTATTTACGTAGCCATTCAACCAGAAATGAGCCTCATCGCTGAACAAAATTTGTCACATTTGAACATTTCGAACCGAACACTGATTTTGGTAATAAAATTCAATGATTTGCAAGCGTTGCTCGTTAGTAAGTCTATTCATGATGAAATGTCAAAGCATACTGAGCATCTTTCTCTTTGGCACCATGTCTGAAATTTCACGTGATCTGTCAAATACTAATGCATGAAAATCCTAACCTCAAAAAAATCACCCATTATAATAAAACAGTAACTCATTTTCTGTCTGTGTTTGCATCACGTAAAAACTACGCGGTGGATTTTAACAAAATTTTGTGAGGAGGTACCTTAGTATCCTATATTTTGCGCATAAATATTTAATTTCCAAAAGAAAGTGGAGAAAAAGCAGTGAAAGTACGCAGTTATTTTAGTAAGGATGAGACCCTTTATTTAGTAAATACATAAACCATAACTGAAGCATTAACCGACATCATCGCGTTTAGTCTTAAACCACAAAAGCGCCAAGAAGTCGTTTTTCAGAAAACGAAAAAACTTAATAACTTCTTTAATATGGGTTTCAAAATATTTTTTTTTTGCAAAATATGGCTGTGCGACTCTCTGAAGGGTACAGAAACTTTTTTTTGTAAACCTGTTACTTACAATTAATTGTAGCCAAATCTGTCGCTTACGTGGTTTTGCCGCAAACAGCAAATTGCAAATTTCTGTGTGTAAATAAACATTTATTTTTGTATTTATCAAAAAAAAACTTTCAACTTTACTAAAAATGCTGCAATTGGCCTGCAACTTTCATGATTTTTTTAATATTAAATACAAAAAACTTAGTGGTTGAGACTTAACATTTTCAACTTGATATATAAAAACCATTATATTTTACATGTAAATGTCATTTGTATGGCCCTTACGAGGTTTTGAAAATGGATTTAATTATTTTTCATACAAACTTGTTAAGATGAGAATGTAGTCTGGTGGCAAATGTTATTTTCTACCATAAAAACAAAAAAAAAAAATCAATTTTGAAAAAATGTCGCTTACGTGGTTTAAGAAGAAACGCGACGATATGCTTAAACTTTGCATATCGGTTAGTTCCTCAGTTATGGTTTATGTATTGATTGGTTTCAAAGCAAGATCGAACAAAATATTGCAAGCACGCTGACGAAGTGGCGGGTACAGCTAGTCTATACATATAATAAAATAAAAACTTATTTCCTTTCTGTCTGTGTTTGCATCACATAAAAACTACTGAATGGATTTTAACAAAATTTAGTAAGGAGGTACCTTAGTATCCTGATTTCAATATAGGATACTTTTTTCCGCAAAAATATCTCATTTCCAAGAGAAAGTGGATAAAAAGGCAATGAAAGTAGGCAATTTCCGGTTTAAAGGTTTTGAAATTTTCGGTTTAAAACTGGGATATTTTAAACACCGTTGAGCACCTTTTATTTTTGAAAGTGGGATAATTTAAACACTATTGCGCAACAGATGGCGCCAATTGAATAAAATTTGTATTTGATTTGTATTTTTACTTGTGGAATTATATTGTTATTTAAAGATTTTAAACACCTTTTACAGGGGGTTACAATAATTTTTAGAATTTTATATAAATTTTAGAATTTTATCCAAGGCTGGGTACCTTTATGTAAAGAAAATATGTATCGGGATGGATTTGAACAAGATTTTGTGAGGAGGGACTTTAGCATCCTGATTCGAATATTGAATACTTTTTTTTCGCAAAAAATACTTTATTTCCAAGAGATAATAAAGAGAAAAAGCAGTAAAAGTACGCCGACTTTTTTTTTACCGATTTAAAGGTACTGCATACTTTAAGGCATCTTTTATTTCTGATATTTTAAACACAGTTGGGCAACAGATGGCGCTGTTTTAAAATGACAAAATATAAATTGAAAGCGGGAACACGGTTGCGCAATAGATGGCGCTTTTTTAAAACAATATGAATTACTTACTGCCAAATAACCAATTGAATAAAATTTGTATTTGAATTTTTACTTTATGGAATTACATTCTTATTAAAATATTTTAAACACATTACAATAATTTTTAGGATTTTAGAATTTTATATAAATTTTATAATTTTATCCAGGGATGGGTATCTTTATACAAAGTAAATACGCAATAGTCTTAAAATTTGGTGTAGATTACTTTCAAAGCAAAATCGAAAAAAATATTGTCAGGACGCACGCAATGTGTGTGGGCACAGCTAGTATAAAATGTATATACCTACTCGTAATATTTTACACCAGTAGTACTTGGCAGACATGTAGCTTGTGTCTGTTAGAAACTATTTAAATAACCTGTACAACAGTAAAAGTTGTATAATCCGATTTATTTCAAGCAACATCTTAATTAAGATAGAAACTAATAAAAATATTTAAAAATTAGTGCATGAAAAAAATATGGACTCATCTCTCTTTTTCTATAAAAACGCAAATAATCCAGAAAATAATTCTACTCAAGAATGTCTCAAAATTTGGGCAAGAATTAAGTTAAATAAAATTCAAAATTTTTTCCAAGTGATCTTTTTTTGCAATATATGCACGTGAACTTCTTCATAATTCCGTAACTTTTTGGATAAAAGATAAGTTTTCGGCAGAAATGTGTCCATTTGTCTTCGATTGGCATTACAGGGACAATTCGTTTTTTAGCCGAACAGCTTGTATGTGGATTAAACTCCCAATGATTATTAATGTGGGAAAGTTCATATCGAACGTCCACAAACAATAATTCTTATATTCTACTATCCGCAATCTAATTTCATAGTATCGGCACAATTCACTGCATAGGGATCATCCTCTAAGTGCTGGTCAAACTAAAACAAAAAACAGGTGATGTGATGCCTCAGCCAACTCCCCCACTTTTCTTTTGCGATCACTGGCCTATATAATTTCATGGATTTTATAGAAATTTTTTTCCCGTGTAACCTCTTTTTGGGTGACCTGACAAATTAATTTTTTTTTTTAATTATTACAAAACATTTAAAAAAGGTATTTTTCGTAGAAATATTGAAATTTTTTTTTAATTTTTCGAAAATAGTTTGTAAAAATTTTCGAAAAAAATTTTTTTAAAAATTTTCGAATAAAATTTCACCAAAAATATTTTTCCAAAAAAACTATTTTCGAAAAATTAAAAAAAAATTTCAATATTTCTACGAATATGAAAATCATGAGTGTAACATAACATATTTTTAATATTAAGAATATACATATGTATGTATGTATATATGTATGTATGTATGTATGTATGTATGTATGTATGTATGTATGTATGTATGTATGTATGTATGTATGTATGTATTACATATTTGATTCTTAAATATGTAGATGAAATCTCCGTTTTAAAACCAAAAAAAACTCTGTTTTTAAACACATACACAACATAAGGATACCGACAACAAATTGTCAAAAGTCGTCCGAATATAGCACTCTTACTTGTTAATTACCGTATTGTTCAACATAGTGACGAAGTTAGTCAAAATGTATTGATTGGCTTAGCATTTCTACGTTTATTTTACGTGGTTTACGCTAATTTGTGTAGATGTCTTCGTTACACGAGTTGTGATACATGTAATATAAAAAGTAATATGTTTTACTTATGTGACAGTTTTAGTCAGGTGATCCGTAACACTACAACTTGACTAATACTAGTTTTAGTCTGCCGTAGACAAAGTAAATTTGTATATTAATTTTTAACAAATTACAACAATTAAATAAATTTGATAGTTAAAAAAGGACTATATTTATTTGTTCAAATATTATATTTATTTTGTGGTACGAAAGCTAGCAAACAATTATTATAAATAGTTTTTCTGTTATTCCTATATTTTTTTCAACGAAAACAAAATATTGTATTTGTTAAATGACAGGTGTAGAATTTGGAATAAATAAGTTATTTTATTGTAGTGTTTAACAAGTACTTATTATGATAATTAATATAAATTGTATTTTATTTTATTTTATTAAATTATTGCTACAGTGGGCTTCTTGCCACAATTTTGATTGAAAACAAAAAAAAAAAAAATTGAATTAAAAATATTACATTACTTATCATTAGTTATTAAAAAATTCCTATTACAATTGTCATTGTAATTGAAATTGAAAAAATTCAATTATAATTATATGTAATATTGTTATGAATTTAATTGAATTTTGATCAATTTCAAGCAATGATTATTGCCTTATTACAATTACTTGTGTTTGTAATTGAAATTTTCCAATTACGTTTACATTTAATGTTTAATTCAATTACAAATTATAAGTAGTTATAATTGACTTTAGTCACTAATTTAAATTACAATTTCTTAGAATGTGCAATTGAGAATATGCAATTACACATTACATGTAATTTTATTTGTAAATGAAAATGTGTTTGTTTGTTCGAAAGCTATAGCTGCCGCCTACACCAGTGAACCAAAATGTTCACAGCTGATTACTAGCTATCTAATGGTGGGCATGCCCATTTTCCCATACTAATTAAATATTTATAATCGTGTAACCTGGGATGTAATATACCTTAAAGTATTGTGCCTCTTTTGTTATGTGCAAAAACCCGCTTTATGGGAACAGTGGTCGTGGTACCTCCTATACAAAGTTCAAAATAATTATGGTGTACTTACAGAGCCACAATAGTCGTGTCCGTAGTGTTGAAATGTTGTTCATATATTCCTATCCTTAATTTGCATAGTCGAGCAAGGAACAACCAGGATTGGAACAGTAGGCGTGGTACTTCCCATACAAAATGAAAAAGTATGATCGTGATCTTAACGACTATAATAACTACAAACTTTGTACAAGAAACACTCATATTAATGTGAGTAATCGAGAATAAATGTCTATCTATATTAGGCAGACTTGAAATTATGTACAAGAGTCCCCTTTTAATAGCCCATAGTGCATAGTTGAGCGATAAACTTGCTGGATTGAAACAGTGGATGTGATTCCTCAGATTCAAAGTAAGCACTCATCATAATTCTTCGATTTTGCTTCGAAAGCAATCCACACCAAAGGCCTTTACGTTTTTAGTGCCGCCTTAAACTATACTGCATTTTATGTATTTACTTTATAAAAACTAAAGTATGCATATCCGGTTAGTTCAGTTCATTTATGGTTTATGTATTTACTTTACTCCTAAAATAACTGCGTACATTCACTGATTTTTGTCTACTTTTTCTTGGAAATCAAATATTTTTGCGGAAAAAAGGTATACTATATCGGAATCAGGATGGTAAGGTACCTCCTCACAAAATTTTGTTAAAATCCATCCAGTAGTTTTTACGTAATGCGAACGCAAAAGAAAAGCAGACAGACAGACAGACGGAAATGAGTTACTTTTTTATTATATGTATAGATATAGATTGTGTGATATTTTTTCTAGCAGCTTAAAACTAAATATCGAACGACAAAGAAATTATAATTTTGTAGAAAATGTTTAAGTTTAAAAACTGCTTAACAGTTGCTTTTGTTAATTAAATTACAAACTTACGAAATCATTTATATGAAAATATTTAGAAATGCCAAATAAGTGATAAGAGTTAATGGAATTTATTTAAACGGAGCACGTAGAAAATTAATTAAAATATGATTTCAACAACTTCTGATTTCTATTTTTTTTTTAACTGACAAACAAAAATAAACAAACAAATAATGGCAAGCAACAAAATTTAAAATAAAATAAAACTTTCAATTTAAAATTTAAATTTCAATTATCTTTTTACGACGAGTATAATTGTTAGCAATGAAAATTTATCGACCATTACGGGGTTTGAACCTTTCTTATATTTTAAAGCAACTAATAAATGAAAAAAAAAATAAAAAATGAAAAGATTTTATTTTGTTTAATTAAATGAAAAGGTTAAAAAAATAATAAAGAACTATTTTCTTAAAAAATTGTGGACCATTAAGCTTTTAAAGAAAAATATAAAATGATAAGTTTCATAAATTGTTTCAGCAAAAAAAAAAAAATTAAATTTTTTCACTATAAATTAATTATTTTTAGACAAGATTCTTGATGCTCCCATACTTGGGACTTTTTCATTGGCATTGAATTTGTATTGGCATTTTCATTGGCATTATTGGAAGTAATGACAATGACAATGATATTTTAACTGCCATTTAATGCTACTGATTTTTATTTATTGCAATTAAAATTGTTTTTATCAATAGTATTAAAAATGTATTAAAACCTTATAAAAACTAATTATAATTGATGTCAAAACAAATGTTTCCTTAAAAAACAATGATCTCAAGTATTATAACTTTTAATTGCTATGGCTACAAAAAAACCAAATATTAGCATGTTCGCATTCGGACACATAATTTTATAAAAAAAATGCTACAAAATTGTTCATGATGATGACTATGCAAAATCGATGCTGATTGCTCGAGATAATTAACAACTGGGTGCTATTATACGACTTCTATAAAAGGTGTGACATTGTTAACTGTAAATTTGTAATTTTTTTTATGCTGCTGTTAATGCTAATGCTTTGAAATCAGTTAATCAATGGACAATGACAATGCTTTTGTTTTTTAATTGATTACAAATGCAAGTTTGGATTAAAAGCCTTAATCATTCTTGAAAATAATATAAAAAATGCCATAGGAAAACTGGGGTTCTAGTCCCAGAAAGGCGTCCTGGCTATTTTAATAAAGCTTATACTAATGTATGGAGTACTAGCGGATTACTGCGTATTACGATTCGCAAGACAACCTTTTCGAAACACAATCTATAAGCCATACAAATCCGAACAATTTAGTGTTCGAATAGAATTACGCACTGGCGTACAAAATACTGCGTACCTCAGCTTTGGTGATCACGGATGCTATACGCCATCGAAGGCCCTTTTTGCTATGTTATATGTACTGGCTCGCCGCTAACCTAATGGCCATAAATTCAGCAATAAGACATAAGGCAACCTAGTTATGGCGACCGATGAACCTTGCCCATGCGAAAATTCTGAGAAGTGCTTTAGCAATCTCTGGTAAATTGATAACTGCTCACCCTCTTACATGATAGTTAGAAGATTCGGAGTACCAAAGTCGAGAACACATGAAAGTACAGATATATCAAATACGGATACGAGAGCTGGGCGAACTATCTTCATTCCTCGATTTCAGACGAGTATGAATTTTAGGCTACAAAACTAATGGTCAGCCATAAAAATAGTGGCAAGCTGGCTAAGGTACCACAGGTTATATGACAAAGATCCATATTTGTACCGATAGTAAAGCAGCTATCAGCTATCAGATTGGTTTGCGAATGCCAGATATCTCTATGGAACTCTTTTGGGTACCGGGACAAATTCTTTCTATTACTACGCAGTACAACAAATCAAAACTTTTCGAAAATTATACGGACTTGAAAGTATAAGTATAGGTTCGTAGTAGCCTTCCTGCATGTCTGCATGTAGTAGCCTTCATATTTAGTGAGTTTAGCCATTATAGTACCTTCGATCGCATTAACCCATTACCCAGCAGACACAGCGAATTGAAGCTATATATGTTGGGATTGCTGCCATTGGACAAATTCATTAGGTCAACGGCTGCAATTTCAGCTTTGCGTATGAAGAACGATGTCATTTCGCATAGCCGAACATTGGACATAAAAGTATTCTGGACCTAGTTAGTTAGTGAGGAGGGTAGAAAAGTTCAAATGCCGATGGAACGCGTGACTAGAAGAAAAATAGTTGGAAGACTGTATTGTATTGCAGAAGGCGTTATACACAATGAGTGTGTGGAGAACGACATCGGCATTTTTACTGATGGTTCTCTTATGGACGCTAGAGTAGGAGTTGGTGTATACTCAGCTGAGCTGAACCTGTCGTGTAGTCTGCGTTTGGGTCAGTACGTCTCCGTTTACTAGTTAGAATTGCTTGTGTTGGGTCACCTGCTGGAAAGTTAGGTGTATGGAAGAGAAGGTACTCATTCCACTTGCCAACCAGTCGGTTATAAATCTCATGAGGCGAGTGCAAGTGTACTCTAATCTAGTGTTGGCATGTGTTTGAAAACTTAACAGGTGTGCCACGGTTCAAGAGGACACATAGGCACAGCTGGGAATGAAGTAGCAGATCAATTAGCTACTACAAGGGGGCACTCGGGAATATAATTTTGGAGGTATTTGCTAGACCTGGAACCTTACGAGGGATCAAGATACTACTGGGGGCTCCCAGATTTTTTTTTTACTTTAATGGGACTAGCAATTTTATATACAAATTATATGTGATCAATCACACTGGTCGGCAAAAAAAGTCGGGAGCTTGAACCTTGTTATGTGAATCTAATGGACTTTTATGTGCTGAATCGAAATCTGTTCACAGATTGTTTCTATTCCGTATTGTTTTCGAGGTATTCATATTTAATTAAAATAAAAATATTAAAATATTAAATATATGGTTATTCTGATAACAATGGTCGGCAAAAAAAAAAAGAAGTCGGGAGAAAGAACCTTGTTATGTAATTTTTAATTGACTTTTATGTGTTGAATCCAAATTTGTTCACAGGTTTTTTCTATCACGTCTAGTTTTCGAGATATTCTTATTTAAATAAAATAAAAATATTAAAATATTAGATATTTAGTTATTGTGATAACAATGGTCGGAAAAAAAGTCGGGAGCTTGAACCTTGTTATGTGGCTTTAATGAACTTTTATGTGCTGAATCCAAATCTGTTTACAGATTGATTCTATCACGTCTAGTTTTCGAGGTATTCTTATTTAATTAAAATAAAAGTATTAAAATATTTGATATTTAGTTATGTATATTGTGATAACAACGTTCGGCAAAAAATGTAGGGAGCTTGAACCTTGTTATGTGGTTTCAATGGACTTTTATGTGCTGAATTCAAATCTGTTTACTGTTTATTGATTCTATCACGTCTAGTTTTTGAGATATGCTTATTTAAATAAAATACTTATATTGAAGTTTTTAATAATCTTAATGTGTTACATAATGTTTGTCAAAGTAGGTACCTGCACTTAATTTTGAACATTTGTACATCGATTTTCATCATTTATGGCTTATTTCATTCCTACTATACCTAGCTTTCCGAATAAGGAAAAAATTTAGTGTTTGCGGATTTAAGTTTTTACGGGTTTTTGAAAACAAAAAAAAATTATTTTTTCATTAAAAAATATTTTTTCATTAAAAATATTTTTTTTTCATTAAAAATATTTTTTTTTTCATTAAAAATATTTTTTTTCGCCACCAATTTCTGAATAATTCCGAAACAGTTGAAAACGAAAAAAAAAATTATGTACAGTTAACTTAAAGGTTATATTATACCGCATCTTTTGGTGTTACAATTATTAAAATCGAACAATCCGTTAAAGAGTTATTTAGAAATAAGTTAGCGTAGTCGCCTTGTTTAGGGGAAAATATTAGCCATGCCCACAAAAAAAAAAAAATTTGTACGTGATATGCGAAAACTGAAAGCGGATTTGAGTTTAACGAGTTGAGATCACTATATTCCATGTTCAGCGAGCAGTTTTTTTGCAGACCAGTGTTATTTGCCAATTGGAACCACTGTGCCTCTAATACAATATTACTAACTGTTTTGCTTTTAAACGAAATAAATTTTAGAGGCTAAACCAACTGATATTAAGAATGAAATAGATTTTGACTAATAGAGAATATAAACTCAAGTCATAAACTTCTATTTGTTCTATTTTGAATTCCCACAAAAAAAAATTGTTTATTTAAATAATTTCTTTTTACTCAAAAATTACTTAATTTGGGTACAAATAAATTACCAGAGAACAATTTGTAAAACAAACAAAGTTATTTAGAAGCATTTATGTATGTACTAGTAACTTATATAACTTGTAAGCCAAAAGCTGAACAATAAAAGCAACAATAAAATCATATAAAATGCCATAAATTGAGCCAAAATTTAAGAAACCGGAAGTTGCTTCTTCATTCAAATTCAACAAGAAAAGTGAAAATGTTGCCCACGGCAGTGTACTGGACGCAAGTTATTAGTGCAATAAGTTAAAGTTTAAAGAAAATCAAAAAAGTTTAAATATTTTAAAAGTTCTCTTAATTCCAGCACAAATGTATTTGAACGATACAACTGTGTGTGTGATATGGAATACAAAGTTGGCATTTGATTTAAAAATCCAAAGTTTCCAAGAATATTATTCAGTTATAAATATTAATTCGAATAGTTTACAAGAATCTTTTGAAAACGATATTGAAGACTTTAAATATCTGGAAAAAAAGCTGATGGATAATGGTGTGTGGTATAATGGATTAACTGAGAAATTAACAATGTCCATTGAGAGAACATATTGCGAGGTAAATATATAACAAAAACAAATATCTTCATACAAATTGTTTTTAGTTTGATCTTTTTTTCTTTTCTCATAACCTAAATTCAGAGCTTTTTAGCTTTCGAAGATGACATTCTGCCCTTCATTGAAAGTTTCATTAATGCCAGTCAATACTCCGATTGGCGCTCAAAAAGAAATCGTTTTATTTTTGGTTACTTGAATGCAAATTTCGAAAAACATTTTCAACAATTAAAATTTTTCACAGGTATTCTTATTCTTTTTATACTTAAACACTCTTGGCCAAAAGCTCACTTTCTTTTTCTTTCAAAATTCCAGATTATGAAGCAATTTTATTGGTCTCCATGGACTTGTCCTTATCCCACATTTTCAATTTAAAAACTAACAAATATAATGGACCTAAATCGAAAAAACAAACTACTCTTATGTTCTTGGATCAATTCAATGCATTGAAAGGAACTTTTTTATACAATCGCTCTTTATTTCCGGATAAAATTACAAATCTTCAAGGTCGGGAAGTTATTCTAGCCGGTTTTGATTATAGACCATATTTTGTGATAAATTATGTTGAGAATAATAATAATTCATATGATTTGGCTTATGGTGCGTCTTCGAAAGGGGCGGTACAAATAGACGGCACGGAGGCTCAAGTGGTGATGGCTTTTTGTAAAATCTACAATTGTACGGTGTTGATTGATAGTTGTAAGACAAACGTTTTATGACATCTGTGGTACAAGTATTCTTTACTTTACTTTATTCTATATTACATACCAAGATTTATTTCTTTACTTCCATTATCTTATCTTATCCTATCTTCTCTTCTCTTCTCTTCTCTTCTCTTCTCTTCTCTTCTCTTCTCTTCTCTTCTCTTCTCTTCTCTTCTCTTCTCTTCTCTTCTCTTCTCTTCTCTTCTCTTCTTTTCTCTTCTATTCTATTCTCTTCTATTCTCTTCTATTCTCTTCTATTCTCTTCTATTCTCTTCTATTCTCTTCTATTCTCTTCTATTCTCTTCTATTCTCTTCTATTCTCTTCTATTCTCTTCTATTCTCTTCTATTCCCTTCTATTCTATTCTCTTCTCTTCTCTTCTATTCTCTTCTATTCTCTTCTATTCTCTTCTCTTCTCTTCTCTTCTCTTCTCTTCTCTTCTCTTCTCTTCTCTTCTCTTCTCTTCTCTATTCTATTCTTCTCTTCTCTTTTATTTTCTTTATCTTCTCTCTTCTCTTCTCTGATCTTATCTTCGCTTCGCTTCTCTTCTCTATTCTATTCTATTCTTCTCTTCTCTTTTATTTTCTTTATCTTCTCTCTTCTCTTCTCTGATCTTATCTTCGCTTCGCTTCTCTTTACTTTACTTTAATTTTCTTTAATTTTCTTTTTTTTATTATTTTTTCTTTTCTTTTCACTCGTTTTCTTTTATTTTATTTTATTTTATTTTATTTTATTCTTATCTTTTTTTTCTGTTCTTTTCTTTTGTATTCTTTTGTTTTCTTATCCTTCTTTTTCATCTTTTTTCTTTTATTTTATTTTATTTTTTTTTTATTTCTTTTCTTTATTTCCTTCTCTACTTTCCGAAACTCTTCTTTCATTTTACTTAATTTTCCCTTTTGTTTTGTTTTCTTTTTTCTTTTTTCTCTTTTCTTTATTTTCTTTTATTTAATTATCTAAACTTTTATCTCTTTTCTTTTCTTTTCTTTTCTTTCCTTTTCTGTTTTTTTTTCTTTTATTTTATTTTATTTTATATTATTTTATTTTATTTAATTTAATTTAATTTTATTTAATTTTGTTTTCTTTTTTATCTTTTGTTTTGTTTTATTAAATTTTATTTTATTTATTTCGATTCTATTCTTTTCCCTTCATTTCATTATTGTTCTACTCTCTTCTTTTCCTCTATTTTTTGTTTTGGTTTCTTTTCTGTTAAAAGCGGAGGCCACGGATTGGGGTGAAGTTTATCCTAATTTAACTGGAGATTTTAGTTTGGGAATGGTGACTAAACATATGGCGGAAATTTCCATAGGAGCCATGTATTCTTGGTAAAAAATTTTGTTTTTCAATCCACTTATTAACTCTATTAACGGGTGATTTTTTAAGAGCTTTCGGATTTGATTACAAAAAAAAATTATTAAAAATGTAAGAAATGTATGAAGTCTTTATTTGAGTCGATAGAACGTATCCATTTGTGGCGTTACAATTTTGGCATACTCTCTTTAACATATCGGACGGTAGCTCACGAATAAATAATTTAATATTCGCTTCTAATGCGTCAACCGTTGCGGGCTTTTTCTTATAGACATGAGTCTTAACATCGCCTACAAAAATAGCCTATGGCGCCTCTCAATTGGGCCACTGTTTCGAGTGCATGTGGGATAGTCTTTTTGAAACTACATGCCATCCAAGTCCAGCTCTTTCATTTTGGGGCAAAAAAAAAAGATTGTAATCATCGCACGGCAGCACTTGTTATTCACAATAAAGTTCCTGTCTTCGTCGTCTTTGAAAAGGTACAGTCTAATGATGCCACCGGTCCATAATCCACACCAAGAAGTGCATTTTTCGGGATGCGTTGGCAGGTTCTACAATGCTTATGGGTGCTCTTCAGCACTGTTGTCAATTTGGAGATTTTGCAGCTAAATCTAGCCTTTTTGCTAGATTAAATTCTTACGAGATTATCTTTAAAGTAGTTTTTATTCGAACGAAAACCCTCTCTGAGCAGCTTTGTTGTAAATGATTTTTTGTTTATATTTGTTAAGTCTATATCTATATCTATACATATAATAAAATAGTAACTCATTTCCGTCTGTTTGATTTTCATTTGTGTTCGCATCACGTAAAAACTACTGCATGGATTTTAACAAAATTCTGTGAGAAGGTACCTTAGCATACTAATTCCAATATAGGATCCTTTTTTTTACGCAAAAATATCTCATTCCCAAGAGAAAGTAGAGAAAACCAGTGAAAAACGCAATTTCCGGTTTAAAGGTACTGACATTTTCGGTTTAAAACTGGGATATTTTAAAAACTATTGGACAAATTAAGCCCAATTCGGCTTGTGGAATTACAATGTTTTTAAAATATTATAAACACCTTTTACAGAGCTTTACAGTAATTTTTGGAATTTTTTTATAAATTGTAGTATTTTATCCAGGGATGGGTACCTTTAAATAAAGTAAATTCACAAACCATAACTGAAGCACTATAAAAGTAAGTGTCTTTCAAGTGGTGTGGAATACTTTCAAAGCAAAATCGAGCAAAATATTGTCAGGACGCCCACGACGTAGCGGGCACAGCTAGTCTTAATAAATTTGTATCTAGGCGCACGGTATTGCGCTATGCATATGCCTGTTTTAACCCGCCTGTCAACTTTCTTGCTCTTTATCAACAAATGGTTAAGACTTATAGGTGAATTTTAACAGTATTACAGTGAGGGCTTTCCGAGATATGAAGGCGTAAAACTTAAAGGGCATTCCCATAGAAGCCATTATTGCCAAAAACATCATAAAATAAATATTAAGGGGGCCCATAAAAGACGTGAAAAAAATTAAATCTTGTGCTTTTAAAATTAAAAAGGAAAATTTTCTCGCAACAGCTATAATAATTCTGGATAAATTTTTTTTCTTTAACAGGGATTCGGTATACCTGCAGCTGGACATGTCGATGTATTTGGTTCGATCTGGCATAACATGTGTTGTACCAGCCCCAAGGTAACACAATAAAGACAACATTATTTTTTTGGTTTTTGTTTCTGTTAATTGAATTTCTTTTAGACGTCTGGCAAGTTGGCTTCTGCCAGTTCAGCCCTTTCAATATACACTCTGGTTGGCCGTTTTGATATATTTGTTTATTGAAATAATAACTCTTGCCTTGACATACAAATTTGAATTTCATTTAACTGCACAACAAGGTACATGGTTCCAGAGTTTCAAGTTTGGCTACGTAACGACTATAAAACTTTTGCTTTCGCAAGCGGGGAATTCATACGTTCGTTCGCTTACGGTGAGAGTTGTGCTGTTTTCATGTTTCATGAACGACATTATCATCACAAGTATTTATGGCGGTGGACTAGCAAGTATTTTGACAATACCAAGGTAAAAATTATTTTTTAAAGGGTAAATTAAGACAAAACTTTTAACCAGAATGATTTTTAAGGCTTAGGCTAAAAAAAGCCTTTTGTAGGGAGAAAAAATATAAACAATAACGACAATATAACGAAGTTTTTACCGATAGAATACGATCTAGGTATGAGAAGCAGGTACTAGGGCCACTTACAGACACTTTGATCACTAAAACTAAAAACTGCAGTAATTTCCCTAATGCTGATGTCAGAGTACGCTAGAAGCGATAATAGTTCGTGCCATATCAATGCTTTAAGGTGTCAGAGTGAATGCTATATTGAACAATTTTTGTAGCTGCAATCTTTCTCGTTTCTTCTTTAATGAGTCATTCCATGTCAAATCAACCGATAAAAATATAATTTTCGATCTTAGGTTTTCCAAAATGGTTAATATTTGGTAATTTGTTTCTTTCCTTTGACGAAATGAAAAATATGAAGTTTCAATTTTTTTTTTACTTTTAGTTTCCGAGTTAAAAATTTTTAAAAATTTAGAAATCGGCTGATTTTTCACGTGTTTGGAAATGGAACCATACAACTTAGAGAGTTGAAACTTTCACCATTCTTTTTAGAATTTCACGAGCTTAATTTTGATATATCACTTGACCATATTAGCTTAATGACGAAAATTTTAAAAAGTCTAGAAAAAAAAAACTTTTTGCTAAAAATATAAAATCGGAATATTTTATTTCCTTGAAAAAAATATATTTTTGTTGTGCTTTCCATGTGCCAAATTTCATGATGGTATTCCAATGGGATCATATTTTAAAAACAAAGTTACTAAAGTAGTTTAGCTACTAAACACGTAATATGCATGTGAAGATTGTAAACCTGTTGATGAATTTGTCCAAGAATTTTGCAGCCAGCTGAACAATCTTAAGAAACACGATTTCATTGCAAAACAACAATCTATCTAGGAAAGAAATAAGGACACTGGAAAACTTAAGTTAGCTTACTTAAGCTCTGTATTTATCTCAGATTGCCTAACACATAACACAGTCCAGTCCTAGTGCATGTGTTTCAGAAACAATTAATCCAGTGGCTAAGAAATCGTCTATCAAATTTAAAGAAGCTGCACTATGATGAGGCTCAAGGATTCCATTTCAACAATGCAATGGCTACCGTCCACCCTTTTGTAGTTTATTTTAAGGAAAGAAATATGGACACTGGAAAACTTAAGTTAGCTTACTTAAGCTCTGTATTTATCTCAGATTGCCTAACACGTAACACAGTCCAGTCCTAGTGCATGTGTTTCAGAAACAATTAATCCAGTGGCTAAGAAATCGCCTAACAAATTTAAAGATGCTGTACTATTTTTCAGACGGTTCAGCAGCACAGTATAAAAACCGTAAACATTTTCTGAATCTATGCCTCCACAAGGAGGATTTCGATGGAGTGGAGGCTGATGGGCATTTTTATGCTACTTCCCACGGAAAGGGAGTTTGCGATGGAGTGGGAGGCACTGTAAAAAGGCTTGCCGCCAAGGCCAGCCTTCAAAATCCCATGGACAACCAAATTTTAACGCCCTTCCAGCTCTTTCAGTGGGGTGAAAAGAACTTACCAGCAATCAATTTTTTTTCCTGGAACTAATGAAGAGTACATCAATGAAGAAAGGTCTTTAAAAGCAAGATTTGAAGAAGCAATAGCTGTGTCCGGTACCCAGAAATTCCATGCCTTCATTCCGCTAGATAAAAGTAGAATAACAACAAAGATTTATTCTTTTTCTCATGATTGAGAAATACACAAAATAAACAGTGTAAAATAAAACAAAAGTGTAAATATCAATTTAGAAAACAATTATATCAGAGGGACACCATTAAAATACCATCATGAAACTTTGTGAACAAATTGTTTAAAGGGTAAGGGTACACAATATGTTTTTTTTTTCAAAAAATTAAAAATTCCGATTTTTGTTAAATTTGAAATTAAAATTTTGATTTTAAATTTGATGAAAAAAATTTCTTATTGACCCAAAATTTTTATGATTGAATTTAAAAGAGCATGAAAAATGCTAAAAAATGACTTCTTTTCCAGCTTTCTATCTTTAATTTTATTAAGTTTACATAGCTATAATTTCCAAATCGGTTGACGGATTTCAATAAAATTTTGTATTATTCTTAGTTTCTGTAAGAGGAACAACCTCTATACCAAATTTGATCAAATTCTGAGATAGTAAGATAAAATCACTCCGTTGATTTGACATGGAATTACCCTAATATTGCATTTGTGTTTAAATTGTGCAATTTTTATGGATGTATAAATTTGTTTACATTCTGAACTTCAAAAGAATTGCAGCGACAAAAGTTGCATAATGTAATTAGGCACCTATAATAATTTTCAGTGTTTTGTGATGGATTCAGAAGAAGAGTTTTTCATGTCAATTAATACTATTTTGTTATTAGCATTTTTGAAAAGAAGAAAAAAATACGTCGCAAAAGTAATCCTCCTATCAGAAAATGCTATAAATTTTGCGATTGGCCCCTAAAGTCAATTCTGTTTTGACATTTGTGTAGTAAACACTTGCGAAATACACGTTAATAAACAATGTTACGCTACACTGCTCCAGAACGCGGAATATTGGTGACTATTTATTTGACTAATAATCGGTCGGTGACTTTGGCACAACGTGAATTTCGGAAATCGGAAGGTTATTTTTGCGGCACACTGTACATCAAATAAATAGAAGGCATTCAGAAAACACTAGTTCCACAATTTGTACAGCCAGCACAAGATATTACTACATTAATAGCTGATGGTATGTCTGGTCTCCGAGATCTAGTGCAAAAGACGAACTGAATTTTAATATAAGGAAAACGAAATGTATTACCAAAATGTATTACCGTATAAAATGGAAAAATTGCGACAAAACAACCAGCTTAAAAATAAAGAAGCCTTTCGTCGATATAGTCGTAACAATTAGTGACCAAGGGGGGTATAAAATGTGGTTTGAAATTGCAAGAGATGCATTTTTTTAAATATAAAAAAGTCAGCTAGACCCGGCATTAGTCTTGAAATTAAAATAAGATTTATTAAAAATTTCATATGGCCAGTTTTCCTGAACGGAATGCAAGTATGGACTATAAAATCAGTGGATATAAAGAGGCTAAAGGCCGTTGGAATATGGATTTATCGTTCTCAAAAAATACCATAAACCCTCTGTGTGTCCAACAGCAAAGTCTGACGGAGACAGGAAGTCAGCCTACTTGGATCGTATTATGAGTAACACAAATCATGACGACAGTAAATGTTAAAGCAAGGCCTACTAGAGGAAGAAAGGAAAAAAAAACATGGATGAATAATATTCAGCTGAAGATGTACGATATCTTCTGAGCGAGGCGGCGACAACAGAATTTTGCAGCCAGCTGAACAATCTTGAGAAACACGATTTCATTGCAAAACAACAATCTATGATTTTCTCAGAAACAAAGAATTCTTTGGAAGAAAATGAAGCTGTGGTAACATGTGATTTTGCGGAGAACTATTTGTTTGTACTACAAGATGAGGCTCAAGGATTCCATTTTAACAATGCAATGGCTACCGTCCATCCCTTTGTAGTATATTTTAAGGAAAGAAATAAGGACACTGGAAAACTTCAGTTAGCTTACTTAAGCTCTGTATTTATCTCAGATTGCCTAACACATAACACAGTCCAGTCCTAGTGCATGTGTTTCAGAAACAATTAATCCAGTGGCTAAGAAATCGCCTAACAAATTTAAAGAAGCTGTACTATTTTTCAGACGGTTCAGCAGCACAGTATAAAAACCGTAAAAATTTTCTGAATCTATGCATCCACAAGGAGGATTTCGATGGAGTGGAGGCTGAGTGGCATTTTTATGCTACTTCCCACGGAAAGGGAGTTTGCGATGGCTTGCCGCCAAGGCCAGCCTTCAAAATCCCATGGACAACCAAATTTTAACGCCCTTCCAGAACTTACCACCAATCAATTTTTTTTATCCTGGAACTAATGAAGAGTACATCAATGAAGAAAGGTCTTTAAAAGCAAGGTTTGAAGAAGCAGTAGCTGTGTCCGGTACCCAGAAATTCCATGCCTGCATTCCGCTAGATAAAAGTAGAATAACAACAAAGATTTATTCTTTTTCTGATAATTCAGAAATACACAAAATAAACAGTGTAAAATAAAACAAAAGTGTAAATATCAATTTAGAAAACAATTATATCAGAGGGACACCATTAAAATACCATCATGAAACTTTGTGAACAAATTGTTGAGGGTAGCTTTCACCATTGTAAATTTATGAAGAGGAGAAAAATTTTATATTTTCAAAATCATTATTTCGATTTAACATTTGGTATTTTATTAGCTGTGCCCCTTCACTTCGTCAGCGTCCCTACAATTTTTGGTTAGATTTTGCTTTGCAAGTAATCCACACTAAATTTTAATACTCTTACTTTTGAAATGCTTCAGTTATAGTTTATGTGTTCAATTTATGTAAAGGTACCTATCCCTGGGTAATTACTCAGGCATATAGGCTTTATATAAAACTCTAAAATTTATATAAAATTCTGACAAAAATAAAAGTTGCTGCCATTGAATCGGTAAAACTGCTTACATTCACTACTTTTCCTCTTGGAAATGAATTATTTTTACCGGAAAAAGTATTCTATATTTGAACCGAGATATCATAAAATTTTATTAAAATCCATAAAAATACATTAAAATACAGTAGTTTTTACGTGATGCGAAGACAGGCTGACAGATATACAGATAGTAACAGTTTTGTTATATGTACTAGCTGTGCCCGCCACGTCGTGGACGTCCTGACAATATGTTGCTCAATTTTGCTTTGAAAGTATTCTGCACCAGTTGTAAGACTCTTAATTTTATAGTTTATGTATTTATGGTTTATGTATTTACTTTATATAAAGGTACCCATCCCTGGATAAATTTCAAAAATTTATAAATCAAAAATTCTAAAAATTTTTGTAAAGAGGTGTTTAAAATATTTTACTAACAATGTAACTCCACAAACCAAAAATACAAATCAAATACAAATTTTATTCAATTGGCGCTTTCCCACTTTCAAAAATAAAATGTGGGTAACCATGTTTAAAATATCCCAGTTATAAACCGAAAATTTAATTTTCTCTTGAAAATGAGATATTTGAAAAAAAAAATCCTATATTGGAATCGGCATGCTAAGGTACCTCCTCACAATATTTTGTTAAAATCCATCCAGTAGTTTTTAAGTGATGGGAACGCCAAAGAAAAACAGACGTACAGACAGACGGAAATGACTTACTGTTTTATTATATGTATAGATAGATTTAAACAAAATTTTGTTTTGTAGTTTCGAGAAGGCTGCTGATACAGTGGATGGCATGTTGTATCACAAACTGAAATGGGCAGCAAACTCAGAGGCCTGGGTTATAGCGGTACGTAATACGGACGACGTAAGTAATAAAAAGTTATTTAACATTCGAGGCAAGGCGAATCAGGTGGAAGGGACAAAAGTGGGCATTTGTAAATTGTTAATATTTTTGTCGAAGTTGTTTTAATACGTTACCGTGCAAAGAGAAAAGAACTTAAGGGTAAAAAAAGTAAATTTTACAAGAGAGTCGTTTAAGGATTACCCTTTTTTTCAACGTTTTATACGAGTGTAAATTCTGTTGACATACCTGTTATGACTCCGACATCACCAATTACAAAAATTTTTTAATGGTTTTTCGGTACTCAAATTATACACTGCGAAACTTAATTTTTCGACGTCAGATACACTTCGGTGTGATCGGAGACTACCACAATTAAAAAATGGCTAACCCTTTAAAACGGTTCACGAAAAGACTCCAAGAAAAAATCCAAATTTGCGACACGAATTCTCCCATTCAATTGTCTAGTAAATTTTAAACAATTTAAAAATAAATCGGTCAACCTATATTTAGGTCCCTTTCACTGTGCGCGGTCACATATTTTAATTGTTAACCTAATACTCTGACATGATCAAATAAATTCGCCTTGCTACGAGCATATTGGTATTTTATTCTTTAATTTTCTTCTTGAGGAACGCATGAATGGCATCCTGAAAAATTTCTTTGTATTGACCGATGATAAACTCGAGGAATTGGCCTCGTCACGACGTGATGTGGGTTTTACCGTAGAACGTTTGCCATTTGGTAAGAAAGAAATAAAAGTAACAAATAAAAATGGAAAATGGAACTTTATACAATTTCTTTTTAGGCCACTTCGCCATTGGTGACTATTTGACTTCCGAGAGTATTGAACATTTAAAGATCATGAAAGAAGATTTATATTTTCAATATACAGTGGCATTCGTGAAGCGCTGTTGGCCCTTGTTGGATCATTTTGATCATCTAATTTATTGGTGGCATTCGGCTGGTTTGGACAAGTACTGGGAATGGCGTGTGGTGGCAGCCAATTTAAATGTTCAAAAACAAAAGCAAGTTGAAGCTACCATGTTATCGACCACGGACGAGGTTGGGCCAGTTAAATTGGGCATGTCCAATTTTATTGGCATTCTATTGATTTGGGTTGTAGGGATGTTAGTGGCTGTGGTCGTTTTTCTGTATGAAATAATGGAGCACAAATTTAAGTGGAAAATTTTTTGTTCTTAAAATGTAAAACTTAAGAAAAAGTGTTTTTATTAGATGTAATTGAATGTTGTTTGAATGATTTTTCACACTTAAGCATTAAACACGTAGGCGACAGCAGGATACCGACTAGAACCAGTCAAAAATAAAATACACACGTTTATATGAAGACGATTATTTTGACGACATCATAGCTACATGGCTATACGACCACCGTTGTGGCTGTAGCCAACTTAGGCTAATTTCTATTTTTGTATGCGACAACAGAAGAAAATGTCCCAAAATTAAAAATACAAATTCATTTTATACTTTTTTTAACTTTTTATTTTAAAGGGCGCCCCATATAAGAGATGATTTTTACGTATATGGACATAATTTTGCTCCCAAAAAGGCAGAGTCTGGACATTGTGTGTGTATATTTGGTTTCAATAAAAATTCTATTATTTTCGTCTGTTTAAAAGAAAAAGTGAAATTAAAATTTTCGCAGGTAGTGTACATTCGATTATCGTAACTTTTTTTGTTATGTTAGTCATATGTTGGCATTATCAGCCAATTTGGATTCTGTGTTCTTCGATTTTTGACTTTTTCAAAAAATGGATCAAAGAATATGTATTCAATTTTACGTTACAAATCAAATAAAGAGCTCCAAGGCACTTGAAATGTTGACTGTGGCATTCGGCGAGTTCACTTTGTCCTAAAAAAATGTTTATAAGTGATATAAACCCTTTACAGAAGGCCGAGAAGATTTTGAAGTGGAACAAGATTAACGTGGGCACCTGCCGCTTGGCCTAATCCCACGGTGGTCTTCTCGTAGACTAGCGCCCGCATTGTGTTGTATAACAACACTTTACGACTGCCACCAATCGCAATTTGTGTGTGATACAGTCAGAATGAGTAGTAATTTATATAATATGGCAAGCCTTAACCAAGGCAAGCCTAGATCCATATTATAGCCTCTTGCTTAGGGGTTTGGAGACTATCCAAACTCCGTCTGTTGAGAGTGCAACAGCACACTTGATCGACCTTGCACCATACCTACATTGTTCGATCTTAAACCACAACCACCACGTGTACCCCCGAAGGGGACCTCACCAACAACCGGTCACAGAGAGGATAGGCTCTCTGTGGGGCTACCGATTCCCGTGGTACCAGTCCTTTGGGCACTGGTCGGACCTCGAAGAGGACCCGTGTGTTTTAAGACACAGACCTTTTCTTCCAGATTTAGGTTCTAGGAATCCTAGCGCCTGGTGCCCCTATTTTCCCCGAGTGAACCGCGTCAAGGCATTTGAGAATGTAATGCAATGAGAATGTAATGTCGATTAGCATCCTGGAGTTGCAACCACGTCAAC
Source organism: Phasia obesa (assembly GCA_949628195.1). Lineage (NCBI taxonomy): Eukaryota > Metazoa > Arthropoda > Insecta > Diptera > Tachinidae > Phasia > Phasia obesa. The sequence continues at coordinate 109,110,202 of OX451219.1, forward strand.
AAGTGAAGAAAACATTGAAACAGTAAAAAAGATTGTTTTGGAAAATCGCCGAATCACTATAAAGGAAGTTGCAGAGGAGGTTGACATATCAATCGGCTCATGTCAAGCAATTTTCTGGAATATTTTGGGCATGAAACGTGTGGCAATGAAGTTTTGTTCCAAAATTTCTAAATTTTGAGCAAAAACAACTTCGCATTAGTATCGTTTAGAAGTTGTTGAGTGATGTCAACGACGTCCCAGATTTGCTCAAAAGGGTCATAACTGGTGACGAAACGTAGGTATGTGGTTATGACGTCAAAACCAAGGCCCATCATCAAAAGGGAGGCGGCCAGATGAGCTAAGACCGAAAAAAACACACCAAGTTCGATAAAATGTGAAGGTTTTGCTCACTGTTTTCTTCGATTAGAATGGCGGGGTGCATCATGAGTTCTTGCCTAAAGGTTGCACAGTTCATAAGGAAGCTATGCAACATTTACGTGAAGCAATACGGCTCAAACGATAGGAATTGTAAAAAAAAACATGGATTCTGCATCACGATAATGCACCAGCTCACACATCAATGCTTGTTCGCTTGTTTTCTTTTGGAAAAGAGGTATTTTCTCGAGTAAAATGTATGCTTAATACGGAGCCTCAAAGAAAGCTATCTCGGAAACAGGCAAACAGAAAGATAGATATGGGATATGGTATTGTATGGTCTTCGATAAATCAGATATAAGTGGAAGGAAAACTCCGTAAGTCGAGACAATGCAGTTTCGATGTTTACGGATGACTCCAAGATAAACGTGAAAACTGGATCGAGCATTTGCTCTGAGGATCTTGATCTGTCGATCTCACTCAGACTACTCGATATCTGCACCCGATACCTTAGAACTTAGACGAAGGCTGTTAATGTTTTTGTTGACAGTCTTACCCCCATTAAGGCCCTTTATTCGAAAGTAGTTAAGTCGAAATGTGTTTTAAATCTCTGGGTCTACTTAGATGACACCGTGTAAGAATAGTTTGGCTTTCAGAGCATGAGGGCATTCGTGGAAACGAGATTGCCGATCAATGTGCAAGGAACAGTTCGATCCTGAACATTATAAATGCAGAGGGAGACAGCAACACCTCCTTGGACGAAATTTCAAATACGGAAATAACAGCCTACAGAAACGGCTATCAGGTGGTCTGCAATAGGCACTTGCAGATTATACAAAATTCTTTGGCTCTCCATTGACAAAGAAAAGACGAAAGCCCTACTGGCCCTTGAGAAAAACTCGATATCGCTTCTAGTAGGTATCATAAGGAGGCATTGTATGAATAATCTCTCGTGGTGAGAACTGCAGAAGCTGTCTAGATGAGGTTGAGGAATAGTTAGTTCAACACCTTCTCTGTGACTGCCCGGCTCTGCAAGCAAGTAGGTTTAAGTTCTTGGGCCAACGATTATTTCAGGACCTGATGAGTTTCACAAAAAGCTCGAGGTGGTTCTTACGGACAGGGGTTCTAGAGTTTTATAGGGAAATTTAGAGGGTAGATAAATCTTGTGACATCACAATGGGCCTCCAAGTGAATTCGCTTTCGTTCGGACGGCACACTTAACATAACCTATCCTACGATATTGTAATCTTGTGAAAGTTTATTACCTTTGTACTGATTAGGTTTGTAAAAATTAAATAATTCTGATGGGTTTCTTTTTGAAAAACTGAAGCAGTGCTACAAGTATAAACAAGTTGTGTAACAGTTTTCTTAATTGTTTCCAAATAATTTTTTTCTGATTACGAATCATGATTTTTTCTTTTAGTTTTATTACGAAACCCTGTAGTTTTTTTTTATACCGCTGTTCTTTTCACGTCCATTTTATGCTTAAAGAAAAAAAATGCAAATATTTAAACGTTTTTACATTTTTATTGTTCAACTTTCGTGTATTTTGTTTTGTTTAAGTGACATAATTATATAATAATTACCCGCGTAGTGTCGTTTTAACCACCACTTTTTAAAAGATCTTTAATTAGTTATTTTTGTCTTTGAGTTTTGTTTGTGTGTTTTAACGCTTTAGGGACTGCTGGAGCCGTTTTTTTTTTTATTTTAAATCAAATTGCTTGTTGAAAATCTAATATTACAGAAAGCATTTATTTCATATTCAATACAATTTACAAAAAACAAAAACTAAGCTAGCTTTAGGAGACAAAGATCACTGGTGAAATAGCGAGGTTAAATTCTACATCGAAATCTGTGTTGAAGAATAAATCGGGTGCAGCCAGCGTTAAGGCACAGGCAACACAATAAGTATATTATTTGTTGTTGTTAGAAAGTTGACTACCGCAGCATATGGTTACGAGTTCGATACGCAGCCGTGTCAAAATTGATTTTTCTGATATTTATTTATTCTATTCACAATAGTACATATAACAGCGCTCTCCTTCGCCGGAACAACACCAGAGTGCCTGCAATGCTGTTCTCAAAATACCTGCAGTCGCAGCGTTATCGAAAGTGAAGCTTTACTATCTATTCTAACCATCTGCACGATTAATATAGGCAGTAATTGCCTGATTGTTACTTCTCTTAAAAAAAAAATAGTTAAATTTTGGGTGTAAGTTGTATAGGGTGATTTTTTTTAACAACTTTGAGGTAGCCCTTGCAAGTTTCTTGAACGAGTTAGATTTTAAGAGACTTAATGTTGGTTATTCCCACCACAAAATCACTGAAATAACTATTTGAAAACAATATCACCAATAGAAGTTCAGGTCAGGGGCTTATGTATATGAATGTGATGCAGTTTTCACTGACTGGTTAAATGGTCACTAAAGCTGGCACGTGTTCTGATGAGGTGCGGATATTCGAAGGTCCTACAGGCTTTTGGATGATAGTAGTGTCTTCCAGGATGAGATTCAACCGGTGTTGAAGGCCACGGATTTTGTTTCTTAGCACGTGACTAGGGTGAAGTATATGGACATTAGGGCAGCGCTTTAAAAAGATCTAGAATTCAATCAAAACTGATAGACAAGTGCAAAAGAGTAAAGATGCATAACTGTAATAAAAGGTGGGTAACGGCTCATTGTGGTATCGTTGATGTAATGGCGATGTTGGATACTGCAATGAAGAAAACGGTGCAACAACCGATCAATCACTAATACAGGGAACTCAATAGGTTATATAAGGTAAAGCTGATCAACTCTAGAGAGGAACTTAATAGGTTATATAAGGTAAAGCTGATCAACTCTAGAGAGAAAGTGAAGATGGCAGGATTTCAACGGCCATGTGGCCTAGACGAGACATTATAAACACCAAATGTATGAGCTGGAAAGTTTTTAGAGTAATAACATATAGGCTGTATTATACAGATATCGACCCTAAAAACTTTCCTTTCATTGTTCCATTAAATTAAGCAATGATGTGTATCTACAAAAGAGGTAAAAACGGTTTAGCACATTATCTATTGTTGCTCGAAATTTCAAAGCCAAGGTATTTTTTAATTGCGCGAACGATTCCATGATGGCTTAGACGATATAGCAACGTTCAAGCTGAGGTCAGATGTATTATGAGAGAAGAAAGAAACCCTAAATAAAATTCATTTATTGGGCTTCATAATATGTGATGACGCCAATCGAAATTAATTTTATTTAGGGTTTCTTTCGGGGAAATCATCCTTACTAAGCTAACCTTAATAGTCCTAGAGAGATAGAGGAGATTGTAGGTTTTCAAAGGCGGTGTGGCCAGGACTGGACATTAAAAAAACACCTTATCTGTAAATCACAATACCAAAGGCTCCATTGGAGAGGCGAATGCATCCCGCTGGGTAATGTGATGTAGGCTTAACGATACGATCTGATTAATTCTGGAAATCGGGGTAATGGATTACTAGGTGTTCACCTTTGTAGCCTATAGCTAACTTAAGAATATCTATACTCAGCTGAATCGTATGTTTTATAAAAATAATTGTTTAAAAAAAATCAGGCTTTACAACAACTTTGCTGAATTGTAAATCTATTTAATAAACGTATTTAGTTTTTAAAATATGTCTAATACATTTCAATTTAGCTGAATTAGGATGTTATTTTTTACAGTATCCAAGCAAATTTTATTCGACAAATTTAAAGTGCAGTATAATATTTTAAAACAACTGAATAACTTATTTTATAAGATGATTATTCTATAAAAACAAATTTATAATCAAAATTACCTAACTAAATATATTGCATGTATTGAAAAAAATGCAGATTTTTAACAATTCAGCTAGCTGAATAATGTGTTACCTTAGCTGAATTACAAGAGAGGGTTGTATTATATCATGTTTGGTTACGTGTTCAGCTATCTGAACAATATTGCTTAGCTGAATTGCACATTTCCTAAGTAAAATATGCTGTGTCATGAATATATTTTTGTTTAATTCTGAAGTTAAATGTTTTAATTTAAATGAGTTGGGAAGTAGTTTAACTACAGTAACGTGTTTGCAGATATCTATATGCAGCAAAAAGACATCTATTTCGCTTAATAAAAAATAGTAAAACAAGCGAACTTTAGAGGGTTAAAATTACCGGGAATATTTATAATTTAAACATAATTTAAATATATATTTTCTTTGCCAGTAAGATAGACAGTTTTAATTATTTTTAAATTAAATTTAAAATGAATGGTGGTCTGACGGCAAAAAAAAATAAATTTAAAATTATTTTATATTATGAGACAAATAAATTTTACCGCAAAACAAGAGGAGGGGGGCCAGTAATTTTTTTTTACTTATTGTTCATTCATTTAAGTACTCGTAATAATAATTGTCATTTTAGTTTTGTTTTGTACATTTAAAAACTATTTTGTAAGCAATTATTTTTACAAATATTAATACTGCTATTATGCAAAGGAAGAAAGTCAGCGTGAAATATTAGTATGCAAAACAAAAAGGAAATAAAAATGCTAAATAGCTTAAAATACAATAAAAAAGGTTACAACTAACAAATTACTGCAAGAAAATTTACCCAAAAAACTTTAGATGTCAAAAGTTAAAAACTTAATAATAACAAGTGACTAATATAAAGGCAAGTCACTTTATAATATAGGATGGATGATTAACTTCAAACAGGATTGAAAAACTACCAAGTTAGTCTGCTTAAATGAATATATTTTAGGTTAGACCAGGAGACAAATCACGACGACGTTCGTTATAGAACGATTTTTCAACGCAAATAGATATTTTAATCCATATCGTATGCCGTAATTTGACCCCAGAGTTTGATTTCTTCAATTCTTTTTATGAAGAAATATTTTTAAATGATTATTTTATAGAATACTAGTATGACGATTATTTTATAGAATACTAGTATCACAATATGCTTCGACATTTATTTATAAAATATTGCGGATTATCTTGCCGTACTACCCAATCACGCTTTAACTCGTAAACTTTAGTTATTGCCAGAGTAGCCTATGTCAATTCAGGAGAGCAGTTCTCTTATCGAAAAATAATTAATAATTATTCTGAATAGCAGTAGAAGTCATATACCACAAAGATTTGACTCGAAAACGCACATTATTCTCATGGGAAGTACCCATCTGCTCCTCCGATACCACCAAGCTTTTGCTGGAAAACGCACATTATTCTCAGAGTAGTCAATTCCAAATTTAGGGATTTTAGGGAATTTTAGTTTTAAAGATATAGAATAATTAATAATTACAAAAAAAAAAAAAATATGTTAACCCATTAAAGGTTTTAATTGGTTTCAGGTTAAAATTTAATTAAAAAATTAATTGATTCAATTAATTGTTTAATTAGCAATTTTTTGTTCTGTTTTAAGCAAATGTATATTCGAATCAAATAAAAGATTAATTAAACTTTAATTTAACCTTTAATTGTTAAAAAAAAAAATTTCTGTGTACTATGTATGGGTAGTATCTGTGTCCCCCCTCTGCCCCTTAACACCAAGCTTTCACTTTAAAACTTAGGTTAGTCTAAAATAAGCACATGCTTGTTTTAGAATGAGAGAGTGCTGCAGCTCTCAAGATACAGTATAATATATATTTATTCTCTTTAGGAAACACCCGTCCCTACGTCCTCTACCGTCATGTTTTTACTGGAAAACACGCGATATTTACACAGTAGCCTCTATAGAATTTATAGTGTTTTTCTTTTTAAGGTCCCTCGATACAGGAAAACTATAAATTACTATTATTAGTTAAATTATTCTTTTGTTTTTGAATAAAATAACAATACCAAACATCGAAGCACCAGACTGCATTTAGTGGACACCCTTCTTAAAAGTAAACGACCTTGACTATGCTGTTGATTTATGTCTCTTAGAGCATAGGTTCGAACATATATCAGAGAACAAACTTAAGGCTCCACTACGACATCATGAAAAGGAAATTTGGATGGATTGGTCATACCCTGAGATCCGATAACGGTTGTAAGGTTCTCGGCACCGTGGAGAACAGCCCACAACGAAGTCCCTTGGAAGTCATTGATTAAGACCGTTTGCTTACCGGCAAACATCGGTTTAATTAAAATACAATTGCTTGTTTACTAAATTTGTTCACAACTTAAATACTTTGTAAATAAAATTAATGTAAAAGTAACTTTATATGAAGATTACCCAGACTTCCGTCCATAATATATGACCAAACTTTTACCAGAAAACATACATTGGGGTTAGAGATACAGTTCTTAAGTTATATGACACTTTATAATTTCAATAGGCAAATTTTTACAAATTAGCCTATTGTCATTTCAGGGTCGGCAGTAAGCCGCTTCCAAAAATCTGTTATATAGTTTCGTTCACATTGGATATAAACGTATATCTCGAAAACTGCAACCAATTTCAATAACATAAGAAACAAGTCTCAGTTGCTCCAGTCCAAAACTGTGTATACTTGTGTCATTAAAATATCTTAATGGTAATAGAAGATTTTTTTATATATAGTAATGATGAAAAAAATCGAGGTCCGGATTTCGACGGATTTATATGTTTTGAGGACTCCTTCGTGATGATGTCTGTGGGTGGGTTTCTATGCCATAATTTTTGTGGACTTTGTACAGGTCATACCGTTTGACATATCAAAATGAAATTTAGTATGTGCCTTTGGTATATGGAGATTAAGAGCTGTATAGTTTTTGTGTATAATCGGGAGGGGGCAGTTTACTTACTCCAAAATTTTGTGAACCCTCTACAGGTCATACCGTATGACATATCAAAATGAAATTCAGTATGTGCTTTTGGTATATGGAGATGAAGACTTCTGTAAATTTTGGGCATAATCGGGAAGGGGCAAGGGGTAGTTTACTCAACACCCCAAACCGAAAATAATTAGTTTTGCGATTCGAATATACTTTGAATTTATATTCTTTATGAAATATATCCATAAAAACATTTGTTTCCATTGGGTATGGTAAAGTTGAGTGTAGCCCACTCCAGATTTTTCTATCGTGACATTATTTTAAACATTAAAAAGTCATTAAAAGAAAACTGTAGGTACCTAAATATTATATAATGCAAATGGTAACAAAAATGTTTGTTTTAAATGACAAAAAAATTATATTGTTACATACATATAACAACAGAAAAATATATACATATAAAAAAAAAAACAAAAAAAAAAGAAATGCAGTTAATACAGTGGGTAATTATTGGAAAATGGTATTAGCTAAAGACTATTAAGGTAAATTCGAGTAAAAACTCATAAAGAAGTAAATTAATAAGTAAAACATTTCAATAATGAGCTTAGCATCATCATCATGATTATCTTCCTAATCACGACCAGTACACACTTATAGTTATTATAAGCCTTTACTAAGTTGAAGCAACAGTGAGTGACAAAATATTATGAAGAAATCATAAGCATAATTAGCACGACTTTTTGGCATCTGCCCATATGGGCGATTTGCATTCTTTTTTTAGGATGCGATCTATAAGCGGTGTGCTTCGTTACCCTTGTTATAATGAAATTAAATTAAAAAATCTGGAGCAGCCTACAATCAACTTTACCATACCTCATGGAAATATTACATCTATGCATATAATAAAATAGTATCTCATTTCCGACTGTCTGCCTGTCTGTACGTCTGTCTGTCTGCTTTTCTTTGCGTTCGCATCACGTAAAAACTACTGGATGGATTTTAACAAAATTTTGTAAGGAGGTACCTCAGTATTCTGATTCCAATATAGGATACTTTTTTTCCGCAAAAGACTTATTTCCAAGAGAAAGTAGAGAAAAAGCAGTTAAAGTATGCAGTTATTTTAGTATTAAAGTAAATACATAAACCATAACTGAAGCACTAACCACTAACAGATTAAATACATAACCATAACTGAAGCATAGTTTAAGGCGGAACTAAAAAAGTAAGGGTTTTTGGTGTGGATTGCTTTCAAAGCAAAATCGAACAAAATATTGCAAGGACGCTCACGAAATGGCTCACAGTTAGTCTATACATATAATGAAATAGTAACTCATTTCCTGTCTGTCTTTCTTTTGTTTGTATTCGCATCACGTAAAAACTACTGGATGGATTTTAACAAAATTTTTTGAGGATATAGGATACTCCACAAAAATATATTATTTCCAATAACAAAGAGAGAAAGTGAAGAAACAGCATTTAAAGTACGCCGATTTTTTTTCCAATATAAAGGTACTGTATACTTTAAGGTAACTAATATTTTTGAAAGCAGTATATTTAAGGCAATGTTGCACAACAGATGGCGCTGTTCGAAAATGACTAACTCATTTCCTGTGTGTCTTTAACAAAGGTTTACAATAATTTTTAGAATTTTTTATAAATTTTAGAATTTTGTCCAGGGATTTGTTTCTTTTTTAACCGACTTCAAAAAAAGAAGGAGGTTATCAATTCGTCTGAATGTTGCTTTTTTATGTTTGTGCCAGCAGAACTCTGTCATTTCTGAAGTGATTTTCGACCGTAACAGAGAGACGGTTGAAATTTACAAAGAACCTGTATATCTAAGTCCTTTATAACATCAAGTATATAATTTAAATTTAGAAACTAAAGGGTGTCCCCATAATTGATAAAATTTTACCTATCTAGCACTATCTTTTGAACCGTTATAGACAAACTCTTGAAAATTAGACAGAATCTCCACTACTATGTCCCGTATAATAACATTAAATATTTAAAATCTTAAAGGGTGTCTCAATAGTTGATGCAAATTGGTGCATATGGCCAATCTTTTGAACCGTTTAAGACAGACATTTGAAATTTATAAAGAATCTGTCCTTTAAAATAAGTGTTTAATTTAAAATTGTACATTAAAGGGTGTCCCCTAGGTGATATTGTTTAAGCTATATGGCCATATCTTTGGAACCGTTACATTTTATTGCTGTGTCAGTAACTATAAGTGCAAAAAAATAAATGGTGTCCTCATATCTGACGTAATTTGTCGTATTTGGCTTTATCTGCTAAACCGTTATGGATAGAAATTTGAATGTACAGAACGTATGTTACTATGTCCGTTAGAGCAACAAGTATAAAAGTATTTAATTTGAGTACTATTTCTTACAGATTACTTACTTTTATATTTTTAGTTTAGAATTGATGCACATATATTTGTTTTGTAGTCGGTTTTTTTTGCAAGAATTATATAAAGTTAATTCGTAAGAGTCTTAAAATTTGGTGTGGATTACTTTCAAAGCAAAAACAAACAAAATATTGTCAGGACATACACATAGCATAGCTAGTAAAAAATACATATTCAAAGTATATTCGAATTCAAAAAATAATTATTTTCTGTTTAATGTATCAACGAACCCCCCTTCCGGATTATGTCAAAAACTGTCAGCTCTCCATCTCCACATACTGAATTTCATTTTGATATGTCCGATATAACCTGTAGATCGATTACCTCTCCCTCTTCCCGATTATGTCCATAAACTATACAGCTCTTCATCTTCATATACCAAAGCAAATTATTTGCAAATAATTTAAGCACTTTCTTTACTATAGTTTTAGATATACAATGATAAATATTAACTTTGTATGGAAGGCCTAATAAAATCTTCTTCGAACTTTAACTTCGTTCATCAGATGTGTTCAAGATTAACGTGGGCTCCTGCCACGGTGGCTTTATCCCACGGTGCTCTTAACACCGAGTGAAATAAAGACGTAGACTAGCGCCCCCATTGTGTAGTATAACAACACTTTACCATTGCCACCAATCGCAATTTGTGTGTATACAGTCACAATGAGTAGCAATTTATATAATATGGCAAGCCTTTCCAAGGCAAGCCTAGATCCACATTATAACCTCTTGCTTAGGGGTTTGGAGACTATCCAATCTCCGTCTGTTGAGAGTGCAACAGCACACTTGATCGACCTTGCACCTTACCTACATAAATCGATCTTAAACCACAACCACCATGTGTACCCCCAAAGGGGACCTCACCAATAACCTGTCACAGAGAGGATAGGCTCTCTGTGGGGCCACCGATTCGCGTGGTACCAGTTCTTTGGGCACTGGTCAGCCCTCGAAGAGGACCCGTGTTAAAACAACAGACCTTTTCTTCCAGATTTAGGCTCTAGGAACCCTAGCGTCTGGTGCCCCTATTTTCCCCGAGTGAACCGCGTCAAAGCATTTGCCATTACTGCAGTGACAATTGGAACCCCCGGGGGTAACTTATTTCATCAGACGTTACTTGAAGTTTCCAAATTCTGTTACCAACGATGCTAGCAGGCTTAAGGTACCCCAAATATAACCACTCACCATTCCGGCATTCCCGCCGAGGTGCTCTCCGATCATCATGCGTTTTTTGACTACATGCAGTAGCTTTCAAAAATTCACAGCAGATCCACTTTCTGCTGCTTCATTCAGAATATCAGTTTTATAGCACATCTAGTTTTATAGCACATTCAAGCAATAGTTTGTAGTTCACATTCCGTAACCTCATGCACCTCATAACCGACTGGTTACCACCGAGTGCAATAAAAACCTTTCTTCCCTGAACATGATTTTCCAACAGCTGATCCATAGCATGCAAAAACAACTAAAAAATTACTTCTTGGTATACGGACACGTACAACCCAAGACGAAAACGATAGTACATGGCCAGCTCAACTTAGTAGGCACCTTCTCCACCGCGATGAGCAGGTGTCTACTGAATTATAAAGAAAATTGTATGTTTCACGGTTGCTGCTATTTGCGGGTTATCCCTTTGATGTTCGGACAAAAGAAGCAATAATCCTCCTTATTAACAAAAACATTTTATATATCGAGTTAAAGTCAACTGTAGACTTCAAATAATCCAATGTCAGCCATCAAGTTCGAAACCTTTGATTAACAGATTGCAGTCAACATTTATTTTCTAATAACCCACACCATATTTAGGCCACTCTGTACTGTTAGCATTACGTATGTATGTAAGTACAAATTAATTGAATATATGTATATTTATTTCGTTATGAAATAGTGAAAATAATAATTACAAATAAAAAGTTCATTTCGAACTGTTAACATTTCGTTTTCCGGCTTTAAATTCAAATAAATAAATTTGTTAAATTATGCCTTGTTACAACATACCGCGTACAACATACGAATAAAATACATTATACTTCATTAAATAAACTTTATATTAAAGTTCTGCTTTAAATAAAGAAGGAAAAGAAATGAGAAAGAGAAAAGAAAATCAATGAAGCAACCAACGGCTTAAAGGGCAAATGAAAAGAAATTTATTGTTTCGACCACAAATCAAACGAAAAAAGAAATTTGTAAAGTTTATGTTGTTATTTTAATTTGATTATTGCAAAATACTGGTGTTCATGTTCACTCACACACTTCCGCAAATACTCGTAATAATCAACAATACAACAAACAGTACTGTATACGAGTACTGTAGTAGAGGTTAGAAGAACACAAACCTAATTGAAGTAATTTACAGTGGAGCCGAAGGCATATAAATAATCAAGAACTATTAAGTTAATAACAAATAATAAAGTTTAAACAATTAACGCCCATTATTATAACTTGCCTTTAGCTAAAGCTAGGATTTTGTTGGAGCAATAAGCAGTTTTTCGGTATAATACAGTGATGCTCATTGCTATAACTTGTCCTTATAGTACGTGATAGTTAGAAGTTTTTTAGCTTAATTTTAATAACGCAAAACTTTTTATCGCTTAAACAAAATCCTAAAGGCAAGTTATAATAATGGGCGTAAGAATATTAGAAGAGTGCGAAGAGTTGCCAGACTTAGGTAAGGTAACACAAATATTTGAAAAGAATATTTTTTGTGAAATACGAGTTTATTTGCAGCTCAATGTATTTCAATGAAATATATGAAAGCGTCAACCTGTCTTTACAATAAGAACCGTAAAGCGACTCAAAATAGCCCTTAACTACAGATACGTAATATCCTGCAGGAAATTTCGTATTTTCAAATCACTAATTTCTATATCAATAAATAAATATGAACCTGTATTTGTACGATTGTTTTCTCGTTCGAATAAGGTTCAGGAAGGAAGTCAAATAGTGAAATATATTGTTTTGAAATTTTGAACCCGGTTAAAAAAAATATATATTATTTCAACAGGCCGGAGGTTAGAGTATCCTGTATACAAGGTTATTATTAATTTTCCTAAGTCTAGAGAACTACTTTAGTGACATTTTCTTAATTTTACATAGGCTTCTCTAAGACTAAGGTACGATTTCAAGAAAAGGCTAAGTGGTATAGGGCGGGGCAACCGGGTCTCCACATACTGAGATACTGAAATTCTAAATTGTATACAGACTACTCTGAGAACAGAGTAATTATAATAATATTATGAGCGTACAAAAGTTACGCTCTCTACACTTAATACAAGGTATAGGACTGGGTGGAGGGGTACTCCCCATAAAAAAGTAACTAATTATCCAACTTCTGGAGAACCGCAATAGTTAGACTCACCCAATGAGAATTACAAAAGTGATATCCTAAATTCGACTTACGTACGTTTGAAAGCTAAGTTGTTTTTACGGTATAGAACGGGGTAAACGGTTACACCCCCTATGAAGTATTTATTAATTAGCCAACATCTGGAGAACTGCGGGAGAATATGATAATAAAGTGTGTCCAAGTAAAAGCCTGGAGGCTTATTTGCGTATAAGGTGCTTTTTTAAGTAAAAGCTTGGAGGAGGGAAACTTGTACTCTTCATACAAAGTAATTATTTATTATTTATATCTGGAGAACTGCAAAACTGAGCCTTATAATATCGTGAGGTTTACTTTGAACATAAAATGAGTAGCCCGTCAGAAACTTCGAAAGATTTTCGAGGAATTTCTACATCAAAATAATCACTGTTTAGTGCACCTAATAAGTCGGTATCATAATTGGTCCATCTCTCTTAAAAAGGAGACTGGAGAGAACATTGCCAATAGAGATTATGAGCTTAGTTACCGGGAACTTCTATTGAATGGGATATTTCCTGAATGGGATAATTCAATGTGGGAAGGTTTAAGTCGAACATTTTCAAACACTACTCCCTATATCCTCCTTCCTATAACCTAAATTCCTAGTTCCAGCACAGTTCACTGTATAAGTAGGGGTCATCCCCTGAGTGCTAGTCAAACTACAAACAAAAAAAAAAAAAAAAATACACAGCCATGGATAACTCTATATATAGTACATACATAAGCCATATCTGCAGATATGGTTTATGTATGTCTTAAAATGTGGTGGTGATTACTTTCCAAATTCTCCGATCGTGCCCGCGTATTAATAAATTGCAGGGTTTGACGAAATATTAAACCTTGGAATGGACGAAGGCCGCTGCAGCCATTTTCCATTATTGTAATAATTAATTAGTAAATTTATTTACTGGATTTAATAAATATGTACAAATACAAGTCATAATCGCAAAGAATAACGAATTAAATAATGAAAAGTTTTTTGCAGTCTCTTTGTCAAGACCACAATTAATGCACATTTTCACAGCCTCTTTCAAAATATTTTGTTGGTTTATAAAATGAAACTATTTATTTTAAGTATAAAAATTTTTGAGCATAAACATTTTAAGTATATAAGTTTCAAGTATAAAAACTTTAAGTATTAAAATTATAAGCATACAAATTTTAAGTGTAAAAACTTTAAGTATACAAATTAAAGCATACAAATTTTGAGTATAAAAATTTTAAGTATAAAATCTTTAAGTATAAAAATTTTAAGTATAAAAACTGTACAAAGAACTATTGAAAGGTTTAGCATTTTTGTGTCATAAATTTCACAAATAGTGTGTTTGAATTACCCCACTGTAAAATGTGCTGTGTACTAAATGGACAGCATAAAGTAAAAAGTACCATAAACCTGTACGTACTACGTACAACTGCATGTTAACAGTTGCTTTACTTTAACCGCAATTCTGTCAGTCATTATATTAAGTCATTTATTTATTTTCTTTCATCGGCAGGGGAATTTTTTTGTTCGTTTTATAATTTATTCCAGATTTTTGCAAAAACGCATCTTAATCATTTTTTCCTGTCCTTATTTTGTGTTGCAATTGAGTTTGTTTTTCGTACTGTTTTTAGTTTAACCGTATTCATTTGCAGTTTTAACGTTTCTTTTGTTGTCATCGTTTGTTTAACATTTTTTTAGGTTTTTTGTTTAGCATTTTTTTCCTATTAACAGTATTCATATTTATAATTTTTTTTCTGATGTTATTTCATTGTTTAACGTTTATTTGTCATTTAGTTTGATGTTTTTGTTTTTTTTTTTTTGCAGAAATAAAACGTTTGTATTTTAAATGTTTCTTGTTGTCTTGCGTATTGTCAGTTTAAATTTCTGAAACACGGAGAAAAAAGTTATAGATGTTCATGGTATCACTAGTTAAAATTTGCCGAAATTCAAATAAATAATTTTTGCAAAAAAAAGACTTAAAAACAGACACAGGGCATCGAATATAAACTACAATTTCAAAAGCGAGTAATCTATTTGAAGTAATAGTTTAAAAAATTAAAACCAGTAAGAGTGCTTCATTCGGCCATGCCGAAATGAAGCACATAAAAAATAGAAAAAAAATTTTATGGAAAATATTTTGTATAAATTTCATCGAAAATTTTTATTTGTAAATATTTTATCGAAAATTTTTTGTAAAAATTTGAATGAAATTTTTTTGTAAAATTTTTTGTAAAAATTTGATCGAAAATTTTTTGTAAAAATTGTATCAAAAATTTTTTGTAAAAATTTATCGAAAAAGTTTTATAAAAACTTTATCGAACATTTTTTTTTAAAATTTTATCGAAATTTTTTTTTTAAAATTGTATCGAAAATTTTTTGTAAAAATTGTATCGAAAATTTTTTGTAAAAATTGTATCGAAAATTTTTTGTAAAAATTGCATCGAAAATTTTTTGTAAAAATTGTTTCAAAAATTTTTTGTAAAAATGGTATCGAAAATTTGTTGTAAAAATTGTATCGAAAATTTGTTGTAAAAATTGTATCGAAAATTTGTTGTAAAAATATTATCGAAAATTTTTTGTAAAAATTTTATCGAAAATTTTTTGTAAAAATTTTATTGAAAATTTTTTGTGAAAATTTTATCGAAAAATTATTGTGAAAATTTTATCGAAAAATTTTTGTAAACATTTTATCGAAAAATTTTTGTAAACATTTTATCGAAAATTGTTTGTATAAATTTTATCGAAAATTTTTTGTGTAAATTTTATCGAAAATTTTATGTGTAAATTTTATCGAAAATTTTATGTAAAAATTTTATCGAAATTTTTTTGTAATAATTTTATCAAAAATTTTGTGTAAAAATTTTATAAAAAATTTTTTGTAAAAATTTTATCGAAAATTTTTGTGAAAATTTTATCGAAATTTTTTGGAAAAAAATTTTATAGAAACAATTTTGTTAAAATTTTATCGAAAATTTTTTTATTATTATTTTATCGAAATTTGTTTGTAAAAATTTATCGAAAAATTGTTGTAAAATTTTATCGAATTTAGGAGCTTCCTGCAATCTATATGGCGATGGAATGGTCATATTGACTCCACCAACCTAAAACAAATAAAATTTGCCCCTCGCAGGGGTCGCAGGCTAATATTTATTTAACAAAAAAAAGCAGAAGAGTATCATTACAACCCGTTAAAAAAATATAGGTGGGTGTGGTTTTCTGCCCACAGTCTCGAATGAATTGGTCTGATGAAATTTTCAAATTTATGCCTGGCAGATTGGTGGGCTTAAATTTTCTGTTTTTTCTTCTTCTTCTTTTTTCAACCCGATCACAGACGTACGAACGGACATTCAACTTCCCTATATACAGGATTCAGAATATAAATACTTTATGGGGTCGAATGTGAATATTGTAGAAATTACACACGGAATAACAACCTAATAAGGGTATAAAAAATATACTTCATCAAAATTAATTTTATTTTATATACTTGATTGTATAGCGGACAAAGTTATACACACTCCGCATTTGTTCAAGACTCTGTCTGATACGGTGCAAAAGATCTCTTATGTAGAGTGTTTTTTTAACTGCATAAGAATTTAAAATGATAATACAAGACAGAAATTTTGTTGGAAAGAAATGTTTCTTATTATAATCTGGTAGATCATTTAATATCATTTATTTTTCGAATACAATTTCTGGCATATGTCCATCGTGGCTACAAGTTAATTGGTCCATCCTATTTTTGACTACTTTTTCTGACCGTATGGCTTCAATGGTGGTGAATATTCGTTTTCAATGCTTTAAGAGCTGTTGGCTTGTCGGAATAAAACAATGAATGAATAAATAGCACGATTTTGAAATAAATCGATTGTTAAACGGGCTGCATGTCAAGTTGGGCCGTCATCTTGGAACCAATTGATTGCTTGTTCACTAGGCCGATTATTTTAAACGTAAAATAGACTAGACTAAGTGCTCTATGAACTTCGCGAACAGATTTATTTTTTTCAAGTAAATTTCCACAATTTGAAAACGTTGTTCTGGCGTTGTTCTGGCGTTAAACGATTCATGATGATTTGCCAAGCTTTACTGAACAGAAAAATCAACACAGTGTCATACGATATCGACAGTTCTGATGCAGTTGAAAAAAAAACACCTGATATAAGCCACCCTTTAGTTTTGAATTTGTTTTATTTTTACATAATTATTATAGCGTAATTTCTAGAATCCGCCTATTCCGGTTCAAAAGATAAGCTACACCCTTTAATTTTAGTTAAGTTATATAGTCAATTATATCTGATTTTTCTTTCAGTGTGCTACAGCATCTTTTTGTATTAAAATCTGTTTACAAAAATATCTGGGTTTTTTCTTTCAATTTGCATAGAAATGTTGTGATTATTTGCAATGGGTCGATTGTTAAGTCAATATGATTGATGTCAAAGTTGCTAAATACATGTTGAAAATGACAGATACTTGAATATTTTACAACACTAATGTCATGTGTTTTGTCGTAGCGTTAAGGAAAATGATGTTGTAATTTCAAGATTAACATAAACAGATTGTAAACAACGGAAATTTACAGGCCTAAATCAGAAATATTATAAAATTAATTTTTGTTTATTCAAGAGTCGCTGGTATATCTCAAACACTACTAAAGTTTTGGAAAGCTTCATCAAGTAGAGCCTACATAGGAAACTCAAACATATAATTTGAAATTAAGTAAATTTTTTAAAATGTTCCTAATCAAATCGGAATATTTGAATTTATAATTAAGGTTGAAAGAACTTAATAAAGGTAAAGAGATATAAATTTTCACATTTTTCTGATATATAGGCCGACTGGAACAACTGAAAGTTATTTCATACATTATTTTGGCACCATTTTGTCACAGAAATATCACAAATTTATTAGATCTTTTCATTAATATCAACATTATTTTGAACGTAAAAAAACTTCACCGAATCCAAAGAAAGGCTTATTAAATACAGCATGGACTCTGCACAATCGAATTCAATCGTTAAGATGTGCTTTATTGAATTTCGTTGCGATCGTACCATACCCAATCCATCCAAATATCGTCATGCCTAAAATAAACGATAAATTCCACGATGGCAGGTATCTTAAGTGAGCCTATATTATCACGATTATGCACAGATATATGAGCGCCGGGTGACGCGATCAACACAATAAGCACAAGTGTAAATGAGTCACGGAATTATCACATTGTTCTCATATGTCATGTGTTTTTTTAGTCAGGCAAAACTTTTCTTCGTTAGAAAAATTGAATGAATCTATAATATAAAAAGGAATAGAATTTAAAAAAATTCGCAGGATTTTAATTTTAAAAGCGGGCAGAAAATTTTAGCGGTATCGATCTCAAATACGTTAGTTACACATATCTAAAAAAAG
This sequence comes from Phasia obesa, assembly GCA_949628195.1. NCBI lineage: Eukaryota > Metazoa > Arthropoda > Insecta > Diptera > Tachinidae > Phasia > Phasia obesa. The sequence continues at coordinate 109,128,440 of OX451219.1, forward strand.
GAAATGTATGCCCAACGTACCCAACTTTTAGGGCTTACGGTGGATGATAATTTACGCTAAGTGGCCGACCGTCCGCAACTTCCCTTATAAAACTCCTATTCTTTGTCTCTGTGAAATTTTATCAAGATATATAAAAATTTTATAAACCACTGTGCGATGTTGTAGTTCTCGAGATGTAGAATAATTAATAATTATTTTGTATGGGAATTACTCGCGCCCCCTTATTTTATACTGCTGGCATGTCTGATAACTTCGGTCGTAGATTCGAGAGGCTCTGAGCATTCCTGGGCAATAGTATTTATTAGTGATGTGTTTCCTTATGCCTGGATGGCCGGCTGTTAGATGATCGTGGTTTTCTTTAAGCACGCATTTCCTCTGAAGTAATAGGAGTGTTCTCTCTCGGTTGTAGGTAGATGGAGGTATAGATGCCCGCCGATTATCGTGTTATCCGGCTAATTCTCCACTGCTTCATACTGTTTTCCTCATCAACTACGTTCTCGTGAGTCATCGCCAGGGTAACGGGATAGGGCATCTGCGAAAACATGCAAATTACTCCAACGATACTGGATATATATTTTGTACCGTTATAGCCCCCTTCGCTATTCTCATCGAGGGGCTAATGAGATAAATTTTTGTTTGCCGAAAATGGAAGAGCTGCACTTGGCTAACATGGGGTTTCAACAAGACGGTGCCACACAGCACGCGAAACAATGGCCCAATTGAGAGGCAAGTTTCGAGGCGGTCAATTGGCCGCCTAGATTGTGCGATTTAACGATTTTAGACTATTTTTTGTGTAGGGTAATGTTAAGGCTCATGTCTATAGGGAGAAGTCCGCAACGGTTGTCGCACTGGAAGCCAATATTGAAGAGTTTATTCGTAAGATACCGGCCCATATCTTGGAAAGAGTATGCAAAATTGAACACAGCATATGAACCATTTGAGGCGTAGACGCGATCAACATTTACATGAAATAATATTTAAACACTAGCTGTGCCCGCCACGTCGTGGGCGTCTTGACAATATTTTTGCTTGATTTTGCTTTGAAAGTATTCCACGCCAATTGTAAGACTCTTACTTTTATAGTGCTGCTTCAGTTATGGTTTATGTATTTACTTTATATCCCCATCCCTGGATAAAATTCTTAAAGTTATTGTAAACCTCTGTAAAATACAAATCAAATGTAAATTGTATTCCACTGGCGCCATCTCTTGAGCAATTTTTTTTAAATGTCCCTCTTTCAAAAATAAAAGGTGCTCAACCGTGTTTAAAATATCCCAGTTTTAAACCGAAAATTTCAGTGCATTTAAACCGGAATTTTTTATTTGCGAAAAAAAGTATCCTATATTGGAATAAGGATGTTAAGGAACCTAATCAGAAATTCTTTTTAAAATCCATCCAGTAGTTTTTACGTGATGCAAATACAAATGAAAAGCATACAGCCGTACAGACTGAAATGAGTTACTATTTTATTATATGTATAGATTGAATTATACAGATCGATTTATCGACTCAAATAAAGATTTTATACATTTCAGTTCCGAAAGCTCTTAAAAAGTCACCCCTTTGATGGTCTTTTACAATGCAAAATGGTTGCCTTCCAGGTAAGACCAAACATACAAATGCAGATTGATTTTTACATACAGTGGGTGTTAATTCCTTTTTTGAAAACTCTATTCCATAATTTTAGTTTTCAAAACTGGATTATAAAATTAAACTTTCGGTAGTAAAAGTTCATCAGTTTATAAGATCATTACTTTTAAAGAAAAACAGTCTTTATTTATTAACACACATATTTTTTGGTGGGAAAAATATGAGCCATCATTCATTGATGGTGGTACATGTACTTCAATACTTTTCACATCAAATTAAACAATAATCGAGAGAAATTGTTTATGCAAATTTCTATATTTTGTTTTTTTTTAATTATATAAACAATGTGTAAACAAAGAAAAATAAAGAAATTAAAAAAAAAAACAATAATGAAAACATGCCTGTGAGATCATTGACTGACATGATTTGATCTAAGGTTTTGTAATACAGACCAACATCATGTCATAAGTTGTTGAGAAGTTAAGGTCGATTGCATTTAATTGAATTTTAATTTCACTAGAGAAAATTGTGTTGTTTAGGTTACTGAAGTAAGTAGTTACGAAAAAAAAGAAAGAGTTATTTTGGCCATAAGGGTTTTGGTAAAAAGGGAAAGAGAAAATTATCGGCTGTGAGAATAAATTATTTGAAAAAGTCTGTTTAACGAAAAAAAAAAATCTCATTAATTTCTACGTTACAAAATTTTAGTTAAATTAATATATTGAGATTAAAAAATATTGCTTTATTAGAAGTATAATTTTATATTATTGCCAGCTCTGCTCGACACTTCGTCAGCGTCCTTGCAATATATTTTTCGATTTTGCTCCACACCAAAGATCCTTACGTTTTTAGTGCTTCAGTTATGGTTTATGTATTTACTTTATATAAAGTTTCTTATCCCTACTAAAATAAGTAAATACATAAACCATAACTGAAGCAAATCGGTTAGTGCTTCAGTTATGGTTTAAGTATTTACTAAATAAAGGGTCTCATCCTTACTAAAATAACTGCGTACTTTCCCTGCTTTTTCTACACTTTCTCTTGGAAATAAGATATTTTTGCGTTAAATATAAATAGATAGATGATTTTAATATAAGAACTCAGCGGTTGATCTGTATGAAGCGCATTCTGGAACTCCAATTTTCGACTACTATTTTAAAATGTCCTGGCCGTTTGCACAACGTTGTGTTCTAATAGGTTCGGAGTTACTGGGACGGCGTTAGACTTGTCATGATAAAACGGCAAACCACACTGACCAAAACTATATAAGAGAAATTAAGAGCTTCCGGTAAATGAGACCTTTAAAAACATCGCCTACAATATCTGTGTTTGTGATTGATCAATAGTAATACTTTTCCTTCTATTAAAGTTTACCTTTGCACCAAAAGAATACGGTGGCTGTTTGATAATCCGTGACATTTTGTATGCGCAGCGCAGTAGCTTTAAATGCAACACTGTTCCCAATAACTCCTGTCTATATTACTGACGAATGGAATTGAGCAGGTTAAGTATTTTAATTTTCAAAACAGTGAGTTTCTTCGGGTGAACGTGCACCTAACAAGGCTAAGGCGGGTCTTTTAGCCAAAAAAGTAATATTATTTAGAGCCCTTGGGTCGATTCATTATTGATTTGAAGAAAAGGCAATGCACGGATGCTGACGTATTTAGTCACTGTTGAAAAAATACATAAATTGGGATATAAACTCCATCTAGCATATTCTCCAGATTAATTCCTTTGCGACTATTTTATGTTTTCAAATTTAAAAAAAGAGCTGGATGGTAAGAGATTTGGGCCAAACGAAGAGGATTTCATTGAAACAAATGCCTGTTTCGATGGCTCTGCGAAATCTTATTATTTGGAGGAAATATTATTAATGTCAAACTCCATATAAAAAAAATTTAAAAAATTTCTCTTTAATATTAGCTCCATCTTGTGCTGTCACCTGGTTAAATATGCCTTGACTATGTCATTGTAGTTAATGAATTTTTTAAGTGCATATGGTGAAATGGAAATGTCCATAAAAATTCATTTACTGCATTCGCATTTGGTCTTTTTCGCAGATAATGGGGGCCAGTTCAACGATGAACAAGGCGAACATTTTCACAATTGAAAAGCCCTTCGAAGGAAAAAACAAAATAAAGATGATTTCAAAATGTTACTGGTCACTTAAACGAGAAACTGATGATGAAGAATTAAAAAAGAAACGGCCTAGAAAACATTTTTGAGTTGAATGTATTTTTGCAAAAATTTCGTTTTCATAAAAAATTTAATAACTTAGCGAATTACTAACCGATTTTGAAAATAACAATTGAATTTTAATCCGTAGTAAATTTATTTTTTAAATTAAATAACGATTAGTATAGATCTCAAATAAAATAGTGTGTAAAAATGTCGCCAAAGTTGAAAAGAACCGAATATACGGATACAAAATTGTGTTTGGATTACACACAGATTTCCAAAGTTTTCTTAAAACTTTTATATACTGTTCGAAAGGTCTTTGTTTTTTCTTTTTAAAGAAATCTTGAAAATTGGTTAATAACGAACTAAGTTACATGCTTATAAGTGCGCAAAGGACCCCAAAACCGGTTTTTGAACCGAATCTCAAGATTTTGGCAAATTTCATAAACCGATTCTTGTTATACTCCGCGAGACATTCAAAAAAATTTTGGACTGTAGCACCGTGTTATAAATAAGATTATCCGCGCGAGAAAATGCGAGGGTAAACACTAGTGTGACAGCCGATTTTAATTTTTTTTTTTTAATTCAAAGTGTGCGAAATATTGCGACACTAGGTGCTGAAGATTTTAACCAAATCGGAAAACTGTTTTATTTTTTATTACTTTTATGAAATTATTTTACACAAATTCATATGTGAATTTATTTATTTTAATAAAAACACAGTAATTTTTTTTGTCAGCAATGGGAAATATTATTTGTAGGGAATGGAAAAACTGGAAAGACGCTGCACGAAATGAAACTTAAAAATATGTCGAGATAATAAAACCTTTTTTGCCACAAAAAAGTATCTTCTATTCAAAAAGTTGAATTGTCCAAACCGCCCTCGTATATCGTCTAGAAAAAATATGACTTTAAGCAAATTTCTGAAAAATGTAATTTTGTATAAAAAGAGGGACAGAAAATAAGGAGCGACCGACCTCAAAAAAGAGTGATAATTCCTTTCAAAAGAGGAATGTCTAGTCACATTACAATAAGTAAAAAATTGTCTCTATTAGTCCAGTCCAGACGTTGAAACATCTGTTTTGCAAATCTAGGGGAGAGAGGGACATTGTCTCATTTAAATGCAATTCTACTGCGACTCTCTCTTATTGTTGTTGTTCATTGTTTTCGACTTGATGACGATTGTATAAAAGCATTAAGTCGTCAGAAAGAAATATTTCAATGTATAGACACTAATGCAGCTTCAGAAGGCAATTTAAGGAAATCGCACGTCTGGGCAGGGAATTACAGATTATTTAGCAATAACCTAAAGAAACGTTTTCATTGGCTTTTTTTTTTGCAGTAAGTAAAAATAAAACAAAACACAAACAATGGCATGGATTATGCTATTTATAGGTCGATTATAGATGGCAACCCAACCTCAGTTGCGTTGTCGGTTGCCGAAATTGTATTACGTATGGCAACTGGCAACTAAAAGTTGTTAAATTTTATTTTAAAAAGAACAAAACTGTAGACATGAAACATTTTTTTTTTGTTTATTAAAAACTATTTAATTGTTTACATTTGTTTCAAGTTGCTAGACTGTGAAAATAGCGTTATCGATAACTTTATGAAACTGAAGGAAGTTGAGAAAAAACCTTTCGGAAACGTACGATCGTTATGCTACAGAACGTAGCAATGCAGTATACAACTTTTATTTTTGAGAGATTTTGAAAATCCTATCTATATATCATATATGGACTATAATAGTATAAGAAAAAATCAATAAAACAAATCATAAACAAAATGAACATTCGCAAATTGAAGGAAGTATGATTGAAATGGTTTAAATATTTCTGAATGAAACGTTTGCAGAACGTTTTGTTTGTTTTCATACACTGCTGTTTAGTCTACCAAGAATTGATTTAGGGCATGTTGTTTTAATCAATAAATTAAACGTATTTTCCTCTTTACTTATAAATAAAATATTGAAATTAAAAAAAAAACACAATAGCTCATGTTAATTTCAATAAAATCAAATAATAATTCAATACTCGTTGTAGTAAAACAATTAACTACTGCTTCATGCTGATCATTTAATTTTTTTTTTATTGCGGATTAAGTTGCCATTGCGCGCAGTCGTGCGTGTTGATACATTTTTATTATTTTGCTGTAGGCGCTGATATTTCACATTTAGTTTGTTGTGTTTATTAATAATATATATTGTTGTTATTTTTTTTAGTTGCTATTTCTTTGAACAAAAAAGCAACGCATCTGCGTTAAAATTTATCAAATGATTTGATCGCAACTCTTTTCATCTATTCGGCTCATGTATGAAGCTGATTGGTTTGATTGTTTGTATCTCTTCCAATTATTCCATATTTATTATTTAATTGCATTGCGGCTTTTTCACTTTTTTCTTTTTCTATTTGCCAATTCTTCGTGTCTAACACAATAAAGATAACATCAACAATCTTATAAATATTAAATTATATTTGTTGGACAAAACAAAGTGAGTGAGTGAGTTGGTTAGTTTTCGTTGTTTGAGCTCATGTTGGATATTTGATAGCATGAAATAGTACATTACATACATACATACATACTTCATCTTTAGTCATACGAAATCAATTACAGATTTTTGAAGATAGCAGATTTTTGAAGCTCATCCCAGTTGAATACACTGCTCCTACATTAACCTTCTTTGTGCTTGGTGGAAAAAGGAATCGCAAAAATGCGTATAAGTCACACTTCGTAGTAGAGTAGAAACTTCTTGATCACTTGATCAATGCAAATATTACATACATAAACCCTTGACATTTATCAACATGTGATTCATGGAGTAAAGGTATAGCAGCTTTTATAGAAATATCTTTAAATTATGCGAAAATGTGAGTTTCGCAGTTTATTCTATGGAATTAAGCTTCTCTTTAAAAGAGACTTACTGATCACTCCAACGAATTAGTTGACAGAGAACTTATTTGAGTAAACTATAATAAACACTTAGTAGGATAGTCCAAACGCTTTTGTTGCCTTGGATTCCACGATTCTAAGGACGAAAACTTTATAAGAATTATTTTCTGTAAATAACACTGGTTGTAAAAAAAAAAAAAAAAGTCGGAAGCTTCGACCTTGTTATATGGCCTTGTTTTAATGAACTTTTATGTGCTGAATCCAAATCTGTTTACAGATTGATTCTATCACGTCTAGTTTTCGAGATATTCTTATTTAAATAAAATAAAAATATTAAAATATTAAATATGTAATTATTGTGATAACAATGGTCGGCAAAAAATGTCGTGAGCTTGAACTTTGTTATTTGGTTTTATTGGACTTGTATGTGCTGAATCCAAATCTGTACACAGATTTTTCTATCACACCCAGTTTTCGAGATATTCTTATTTAAATAAAATAAAAAGATTAAAATATTAGATGTGTAGTTATTGTGATAACAATGGTCGAAAAAAAAAAACAAAACCGAGAGCAAGAACTTTATTATGTGTATTTAATTGACTTTTTTGTGCTGAATCCAAATCTGTTCAGAGATTTTTTCTATCGCATCTAGTTTTCGAGATATTCTTATTTAAATAAAATACTGATAATCTTCATGAGTTACATAATGTTTGTCAAAGTAGGTACCAGCACTTTTTTTCCATTGATTTTCATCATTTATGGCTTATTTTATTTATAGTATTCCTAGCTTTCCGACATAAGGACAAAAAATGTAAAATATTTGCCGAGTTTTTGAAGACAAAAAAAAAAATATTTTTTCATTAAAAATTCTTTTTTTTTTGCAGACCAGTGTGATCTGTTAAACTGTTAACCTTTAAGCATTTCTCAAATTTTTTTTCTGAAACTCGAATCCTTTTTTTATAAAGTTGCCCGCACAAAAACCAACCTGCCACAATGATATGTATTTTTTTAATTTTCTTTCTTTTTTGTCCATCATTTCTGAACAGTATGCCAGTGACTAGCTTAAAAAAAAAAAATTGTTGGGGTAGAGGAATACGTCTATGATTTACCAAACTTTGTTTCATTAAACCATACAACATAATTTACTTTTGAAAGAGTCGCAGCGGAGAGAACGGCACAAACAGAAGTGTGAAAGTTGAATTAGTCAGGCTTTTTGTATTAAATATTGTATGCGATGACGAATATGGTGGCTGCTTGTTTAATTTGGATAATGTTGTGTTGTACTCGTATATGACATTGGGAACGCTTTTTTTTTTAATTCATTTAACTACTTTTTCTACTACTTTCTGCGGTTTACAATTTTTGGTGCTGGAAATTTTCATTCCAAACTTTTCTTTTTTTGTGGTGAATAGTTTCATTAGCAAATCATAGTTTTCGAAACTATTGCGTTGATTGTTTTGCAGTTAAAATTAAAAAAGAAATATTAATTCGGTTTTACACTTTAATTTTTAGGGCATCCGAAAGAATAGTAGAGAAAAAATTTAAAAATTTTCTTTTCTTTTTCTTTCCTGTTTCAATTCAAAATTATACTTCTTTACATTTTAATAGATCTATCTGTTAGCTAAGATAGCTGCAACTAAAAATCGGGCATTTATGTCTTGAATTTATGTTAAAATTTACCCAGAATAGCTATTATTTAAAAACAAGCAAGAATTCTATTTAGTGCTGTGCGGAATCTTTCACCAGAGAAGTCTTTAAAACTTTTTGCTTATTTAGCCAGTTTTTAATAAATAAATAATAAAATTGATATTTAAAATTTCGACGTTTTCTTATCTTCCATTTTGTGATAGTAATTTTCAGGTAAACCTTCTATAAAGTTATGAATTTTAGAGTTATTGAACCCCTGTGGTGTCCCCTTCCCAGCTTTAGCCCTTAAGGCGGTCTATGGGATGCATACAAACGTCCCTTGAGATACACTGCCTCCTAGAATAGCTTTTAATATATGCCAAAGTAGAGAAACGATTTCAACTCTCCCTTCAAAGGGTCCCTTTCCCTTCCTAAGGTTCCATTGGTCTGCCATGCTGTGCAATCATTGGTCTTATCTCTGCTTTCCCCGTAGCGGCAAATCAAAGCAAAAAGTATAAAAACCTTAAAAAATTAACCCAATATTCCCAGGGGATCATCGTCGCCCCAGATTTTAGCGACCGCCCTCGAGGTTTAATGCCTACCTCTTTTGATATATTGCTTTCTAAAATGGCTTTTAATTAAGGTTAAAGCAACAAAAATAAAAAAAGACCAACCTTAAAAACAAACGCGAATAGAGACCTTTTGCTCCAAGGAGGGCCATTAGCACTTCTTGGGGTGCATTAGCTCGATGATTGCCTTATAGAATGGCCTTTAATTAAGGTCACATCAATAAAATAAACCACACCAACCTGAAAAACAAATACAAAATTGCCCCTCCCAAGAGGCCTCTCGTACCCAGGAGGTCCGTTGGCACTTCTTGGGGTCCTTTGGCTACAAAAAGCAACCGGAAAAAAAATAAAAACAACTGGAAAAAAATGTGTTGTAATATGGGCGTGGTTTTTTGTCCGCCCGGCGTTTAAGTTATAAATAAATTTTTATGGCATAAAAAAAAAATTATGTCTGAGGTACCCATCACCCACAAACCCCCTTACTCCAATGGTATTTTTTTCTATTTTTACTTTGTGGCATTACATTGTTGTCTTATAACTGGTGTGGAATACTTTCAAAGCAAAATCGAGCAAAATATTGTCAGGATGCCCACGACATGGCGGGCACAGCTAGTTCTTTATATTTGTATAATATTTTACATTTATTTTAATTCTATTTTTTTTAAATGTTTTGTCCTAAAGGTCTAAAAAATTAAAACAATGCAAAAATGAACGTTTAGCTCTTAATTTCGTCTGTAAAAAGTCGACCGCAGCATTGCCAAAATCTGTCCAGAAATATGCGTAGATTTGTATATAAATGCTTAAATTCGCCTTACAGTAAGTAACCTGTAGTGCGATTCACTATTCAATTTTAACGATTCTTGACTCGTTAAAAAATTTAACAACAAAACGAAAGACTTTGCTATTCAGAAGTGCTTTTTAATAAAATTTGATGTTGTTATAAATCAGCTGTTTTTCTTAACAAGTCGAGTATTGTTAATTTAACTGCAACTATTTTTGTGTCGTTTACTTTATCAAAAGATAAAGTCGGCCATTAGATGTATAATGTAAAATATTTTAACCCCTATATTTATAAAAAATAAAATATATTTGAAATCTATTTTAGAACTAATTTTTCATACAAAAGTTATTTTAAAATTCATTTCAAATAAGTTTAATTTTATATAAATATGGGGGTAAATAATTAATATTTATAATTAAAACACATACATATGTATTTTACCTACCTTATGAAAATGAATTTAAACAATTTTTTAGAAATAAAATTAAAAAAGAACAAAAAATGAAGCACTTTTGTGGAAAGTTTTGTATATTTTGTTTATTATTTTTCATTCCTCTTTGTTCTTTTCGCTATTTTGCCATTTTGTTTAGCAGCATTGCCATTTATTTTTGTTTGTATTTTTCATTAGTTAACCATAGGTTAGTGAATCGCAAATGCGTTAGTGCAAGCAAAAAACATATTGATATATTTAACAAGTGTTAGATCGTTAAAAGTTAGCGAATTGCACTACTGGCTCATATTTAACCGACTTCAAAAAACGAAGGAGGTTATCAATTCGTCTGAATGCTGCTTTTTTATGTTTGTGCCCGTAGAACTCAGTCATTTCTGAACCGATTTTAAATTTTTTTCTTTATTTGCAAGGTTATGCTACCAGTTTGGTCCCGTTTTAAAAACAGTTGATTATTTTAAAAATTAAAGGGTATCCCCATACAACATACATGATTTTTACGTGTATTAAGCACCTTAAAGGGCACCAATTTTAAATTTTAAAAAATTACGCATCACTATAGCTCCCACCTACAAAAAGTAATAAAAAAATAAATTTAAAATGTAAAGGGTGTCCCCATAGGTGAAGTAATTTTATCTTTTGAACCGTTAAAGACAAAACCTTGAAAGTTTGACAGAATGTCGATTACTATAACCGTTATAATAAAAAGTATAAATATTCAAAATTATAAATTAAAGGGTGCTCCAATAGTTCATTTAATTTGATGTATATGGCCATACTTTTGAACAGTTGTACACCGACCGTTGAAATTTACAAAAAAATTGTATTGCTTAGTACGCTATAACAAAAGGTATAAAATTTGAATTTGGTAATAAAAGGGTGTCCCATAATTGATGTAATTTGACATATATGGCCCTATCTTTTAAATCGTTATAGACAAACACTTGAAAATTAGGCAGAATTTCTGGCATACTAACAAGTATAAATATTCGAATAATGAATTAAAGGGTGTCCCAATAGTTCTGTAATTTGCTATATATTGCCAAATTTTTCAACCGTTATAAATTTACAAAAAATTTTTGTGGCCAATAATATAAAAATAAGTCTTTAATTTAAAAGTGTAAATTAAAGGGTGTCCCAATAGGTGGTGTTATTTTATTTATGTTGCCCTATCTTTGAAACCGTTATAGACAAACATTTGATATTTACACAAAATGTATATTACTATGTCCGCTATCGCAAAAAGTATAAAGTTGGAAATTAGAGGGTGTACCTAAATTTAATGATATTTGATCTATGTGACCTTATCTTTTAAACGCTTATAGATAAATTTTTGAAATATTAACAAAGCGAATATTACTATGTCCACAATAAAAGGTACAAAGAACTTAAAGGATGTTGTACTCATAGCTGACGTAATTTGATTTGTGTGGCCTAGTCACTTGAACCGTTATAGATAGAGACTTGATATTTCCACAGAGCGTGTATTATTATGTACGCTATAGGAATGAAAGGGTTTCCCTATAGTTAATGAAAATTGATGTATGCCTTATTTTTTGAGCCGTTTTAGATAGACAGCTGAAATTTACACATAATTTGTATTACTATGGTCGCTATTACAGCTATAAAAATTTAAAATTAAATGATGTCCCCATAACAGACGGATGTTGGTGATAATAGCTTAATTTTTGAATAGTAATTGGGAGATGCTTGAATTTCACATAGTCTTTTCTTCTTTTCCTGCTAATGTTGACGCGTTTTGTTTATCTTTTATTTGATTTATATACAGGGTGGCGCAAAAATAACCTTCCGATGTTTTTTGGCTTTAATTAAAAAAAAAAAAAAAAATGAAAAACTTTGATTCTTCTTGTGGATTATTTTTATTTGGTCTTTTAATTTTTTTACATCAAGTCGAGAATATGATGTCATGTAAATGGCCGCCGCCACAGTTGATTGTCATTTGAGCCCTTTTTATGGCATTTTCCATCACTTTGGCCAAAACTTCCGGCGATAGGTCCTCACATTCTTGACGGATATTATCTTTAAGAGCTGCAAGAGTCTGAGGCTTGTTGACATAAACCCGCGACTTCAAAAAGCCCCACAAAAAGAAGTCTGCAGCGGTCAAATCAGGCGATCTTGCTGGCCAGTGCAAATCGCCAAAACGGGAGATTAGGCGCCCGGGAAATGCATCCTTCAGCATATCTGTTGTGGCACGTGCAGTTTGTGCCGTTGCACCGTCCTGTTGGAACCACATGTTTTCCAATCCCTATTCATCAGTTGCGGCAAAAAGAACTCGTTAATCATTTCTCTGTAGCGCTCACCATTCACAGTAACCAGTTATTTACAGTAACTCTTGGTGGTGATTAAGGATGGCTTGAGCGTATGTTAGACGCGATTGGCGGTCAGCAGCTAACAGTTGATGCACTGCCTGGAGCAGTGTAGCGTAACATTGTTTATTAACGTGTATTTCGCAAGTGTTTACTACACAAATGTCAAAACAGAATTGACATTAGGGGCCAATCGCAAAATTTATAGCATTTTCTGATAGGAGTATTACTTTTGCGCCACCCAGTATATATAGTTCTTAGAGATTACTTCTTACATTTTTAGTTTAGAACTGGTACCAAACTATCTGTTTTGACGTCGGTTTTTTTTTTTGCCAGAATTATATACGAGTATATATGAACACAAAATCTCGGTCTTATTTAAATAACTCGCAGTGTACGTGTCATAAACAAAACAATTCCTAAATACTATTTCCGTATGGCAGAGTGGAAGTAGCAATGACTACACTGTGTAATAAATCTTATTTAAAGTATGAAAAAAAAAAAAATGCCGCATGAACTACGTGAAGATGAGGTAAAAAAAAAAACATTTTGAACTTTAACAAAAACAAAAGCATAAACATTTTGCGATGTGTTGACAAAAAGAAAGTTGTAAAATTTATAAAGATCGGTAAAATGGATTGCATATTTTGTCGTGTGAATTATTTAAAAAAAAAAATATTTATTAAAATATTTTTTGACCACCCGCTTAGTGGCATCGCATCTGCTTACAAACAAATACAAGTTCTTGTAAAAGTTGTTTTCATGAAAAAGTTTATGATCAAAAATAACTTTTTTTGCAAAAAGAAAAAACAAAAATACATTTAATTACTTTCAAATGTTTTATTCGCATAGCAAATCATGTTGACTGTTAATTTTAAAATAAATCATTTTTTTAAAGAGCTTTGAACTTTAAAATAGTGTAGAAATAATTAAAAAAACATTTGATAATTTTGATGGCATCTTTTTCTATATTTTAAATATTTATGACAGTTATTTTTTTAAATTTATTTTCGTTTTATTTTTATTGTTAATTAATTTCACTTTCAAATTAAACGTGATTAGAAATTAAATTTTATTTGAAATAGCTGTTTGTTAGTTCATGTGTTTATCATGCTTGACATGTATGTACTTTACAACAATATCCACAAAGTCTAGGATTTTTATTTATACAGAATTGCTTGAATAATTTTAAAAGAAAATAGCAGAAACAATTTAGGCATAACCAAAAGAAGAACTTGTAATGACTTACTTTCTCGATTGCCAAACTCTGTTACTCGCTGGCAAAACACATTACCAAAAACTTCAAAAAAGTAAGTAGTAATAGGATTATGGCATACACACAACTGGGGCGAACGACGTATTCGTCCACAAAAATTCGTTGCGTAAGTTCGACGATTACTCGTAGCATTTTTATATTCATTACATGCCTTGTCCAATGACATAAATTTTTTAAATTAATTTTGTGAAAAAGATAACAGGCACTCTGCACGAATTTTGTCGTCGATTATCGTCCGGGGCACTGATTATGTATTTTATATTTTCGACGAATATTCAGAATGAAACCAGAACGAAGCAAATGCCTTAAACTATTTACTTATATGTCGAAACAGACCTTCCTAAAGGCCTATAACTAAACATGTCAAAGCTGTTTAAGAAGATATTAATTAATACATATAATAAAATAGTAACTCATAACCTGTCTGTCTGCTTTTCATTTGTGTTCGCATCACGTAAAAACTACGTGATGGATTTTAACAAAATTTTGTGAGGAGGTACCATGGCATCCTGATTCCAATATAGGATACTTTTTTTCTGAACAAATATATCATTTCCCAGAGAGAGTGAAGAAAAGTACGCAATTTCCGGTTTAAAGGTACTGAAATTTTCGGTTTAAAACTGGGATTTTTTTAAACACGGTTGCGCACCTATTATTTTTTAAAGTGGGACATTTTAAAAACTGGGATATTTTATATACGGTTGAGCCCCTTTTATTTTTGAAAGTAAGATAATTTAAATAAAATTGCGCAACAGATGGCGCCCAGTGAATAAAATTTATATTTGATTTGCATTTTTACTTTGTGGAATTACATTGTTATTAAAATATTTTAAACACCTCTTACAGAGGTTTACAATAAGTTTTATAATTTTTAATAAATTATAGAATTTTATCCAGGGATGGGTACCTTTATATAAAGTAAATACATAAACCATAGCTGAAGCACTATTAAAGTAAGAGTCTTGCAATCGGTGTTGAATACTTTCAAAGCAAAATGGAGCAAAATATTGCCAGGACGGCGACGACGTGGCGGGCACAGCTGAATGAGTATAAAAATTAATAATTTAAATTACAAATTAGGTGATTAAAATTAAAGAAAAATTGGGAAAATTTAATTTTAGACACTAGCAGACCCCCCGGGGGTTCTAATTGTCACTGCAGGAAATGGCAAATTCTTTGACGCGGTTTATTCGTGGAAAATAGGGGCACCAGACGCTAGGGTTCCTAGAACCTAAATCTGGAAGAAAAGTCTGTGTCTTAAAACACACGGGTCCTCTTCGAGGACCAACTACTGCCCAAAGGACTGGTACCACGGGAATCGGTAGCCCCACAGAGAGCATATCCTCTCTGTGACCGGTTGTTGGTGAGGTCCCCTTTGGGGGTATACGTGGTGGTTGTGGTTTAAGATCGATTTATGTAGGTATGGTGCACGGTCGATCAAGTGTGCTGTTGTACTCTCAACAGACGGAGTTTGGATAGTCTCCAAAGCCCTAAGCAAGAGGCTATAATATGGAATCTAGGCTTGCCTTGGTTACGGCTTGCCATATTATATAAATTGCTACTCATTGTGGCTGTATCACACATAAATTACGATACTAGCGGCAGCGTCATGAATTTCACTCGGTGGTAAGACCACCGTGGGATTAGGCCAATGCGGCAGGTACCCACGTTATTCTTGTTCCACATCTTAGACACTAGCAGAATGGAATGTTAAACAAATTACAAAATATCTAATTTTTAATCAACCCTCGTTTGTTTGTTTGTTAAAGTAAATTCGCTATTAATGAAAAAAAAAAAAACAAAAACAAAATATATTTCACGCTACTTTTACACTTTTCTTAATTTACGCTAAACCTGGAAAAGTGAACAATGATTTCTTGCAGCATCACAACTAACTAAGGGCAAGTAAGTACTCCAGCCAAAGTACTTCATGACACTTTTCGTGCAAAAAAGTAAACGCCAGCAGTAGAAAGAGCGAAAAATACAGATTTCAAAACAATTGAGTGACTTTGTCTCTGGGGTTTTTCTTTAAAAGATACAAAAATAAAAAAGTTTCACTTTTATTTAAAACGTTGTAAACAAAATAAAACAATATATGTACGAATACACGTAGAAATTAATTTACGATTACACTAATGACAATGACGACCTTTTTTGTTTTGGTTTAATTTTTTTGTCTGAAGTTTTCTGAAAATTAATAAATCATTTGAAATATCAAGAGCACAATACGGGTAAGTGAATGCATTGGATTTAATTACATGAATGTAAAGTAACCAATACAAGCCGCATTTAATTAAAAATACATACAGGCAGGCCCCTGATAAAAAAGATAATAAACATTTTTTGGTATTTTTTTTAATTTTTTTTCCTATGACATCTTCAGTTGAAATGTCATTGTAAGTTGAAAATTCCGTTTTCGCATTAAAAAAAAAAAAACAGCAAAATTAAAACAACAAAATATTATAAAAATCTTAAAAATAATTTCATGGCACTAATTGAAATTACCAACAAATAAAAAAAGTCTTCGACACTTTTTTTTATGAAAACTGTGTGTGTAAAATTATTGGTTGAAATTAAAAGCACAAGTCACTGACCGCATCGTAAATATTTGGGTCACATTTTATTGCTGTCATTATTCATAAACAAGAGTTTACAAACAAAACAAATAACTTAATGCGGGATATTGCAGAGATGAAGTAAAAAATTACAACACAAACATTTTATATGTGAATTAATACAGTGTGACACAACTGTTGGTGTACACCACTATTTGTGTAAATAAAATCAAATGTGGTTTGTTGGTTTTAGCATCACTTAACTACGTCTAAACCGATTTGGCTACTTTTTTTTTTAAATCTTCATCATAACCTAACTTAGGGTTTTACGGAAAAAGAAATTTACCACGCCCATTTTTACACTCACTTTTTAAATAACAAGAGAACTACTAATAGTAGATCTTTGAAATTTTGCACCAGTAACACCCTTGTTAATATGCATAATTTTGCTAAACACACGTTGGATTGGAATGGCGGGCGTGGTACCTTCCATACAAAGTGAAAAATTATTATGGTCTACTAGAAGATCTGCAATAGGTAGAGTCTTAAAACTTTCCACAAGTAACCCTCAGACTAATATGCATAGTCTAACAAAATATCGACTGTATTCGGACAGTGGGCGTGGTACCTCCCATACAAAGTGAAACATTATTATCGTGTACCCCTAGAGAACTACAATAGGTAGAGTCTTGAGACTTTGCACAAATAACCGTCATACTAACGTGCATAGTCTAGCAAAATACAGTTTGGATTAGATATAGATTAGATTAAATATAAGTATATTACGCATAGTCTAGCATTGTCGTGAGAATACCGTGCGTTTTCGAGTTAAAGGTTAGCCATACTTTTCTTCCAAGTTTTTATTGTATTGTATTTTATAGCTGGTTGTTTCAGTTGATATTTTTCAAAATGTTTTAAAGTTCGCATAATTGCGGGAACGGAAGTGTTGAATTTTAAAAGTAAAAATAACAAATTTATTTTTATGATGCATAAACTCGACACAACTATTTACGCTTCTAAAAACTTAACCATGTTACTCAGGCTCTGTCCCCTCTCTAAGCCTATTCAATGTATCAACAGTGGGCTTACTGCTTATTTCACAGTGTCACACGAATCGAGCAATGGTCGAATGGTGGTAAGAAATGCCAACAGTGGATGATCAATTTTCGAAGAAAATCATCTTCAGTGATGAGGCACATTTTCACCTCATTTTCACGGCAGAATTGCCGCATTTGGGCGAATAATAATCCAAGAGTGATTGTCGAACAAGCAATGCACCCACAAAGAGTGACTGTTTGGTGCGGCTTATGGGCTGGCGGCATCATCGGGCCATTCCAGTTACTGTGAATGGTGTTCGCTATCGTTATATGATAACAAACTTTTTATGGACCGAATTGGAAGATATGGCTGTGGACGATATGTGGTTTCAAAAGGACGGTGCCACTTGCCACACAGCTAATGAAACAATGGCCCTTTTGCGCGGCAAATTCAATGGCCGCGTTATCTCACGTGGTGGCGATGTCAATTGGCCGCCAAGATCATGTGATTTGACACCTTTGGACTTCTTTCTTTGGGTGTTATTTGAAAGAAAAGGTGTACATCGATAAGCCAGCACCAATTCAACAGCTAAAGGAAGAGATAATTCGGCACATTAAAGACATAGAACCTCAATTATGCCTCAGCGTGATCGAAAATTTGGTTCATCGGATGATGGTGTTCCATTTGGCTGATATTTTGTTCCATGCATAATTGAAACATACCAATATTATCAAAATAAAATGAAATGACATTATTTTCCTAAATAATTTGTTTTATTCAAAATCAACATCGGCCCTTAAAGTTTAACCATCCTGTATGAGAAAACAACAAGTTTTTATTACTAAGCAATTTTGAAAAAATATATATTAAAACATCCACAACGTGTCACTGTTTGATGCATGAATTGGGCAGGATTCTTCATTGGAACATGCTTCTTCGAAAAAAGAGCTGGTCAAGCAATGACTGTTACTAGGGGGTTTTGGCGTATTTTAATTCGATAGAAAACTCTTGCGAAACACACAGTAATAGTCATATAAATTTGTTTCAAATATTCAGTAATAATTAATTTGTTGTATACTAATATTTTGGTTACACTGTAAACTTGACAAATGTTTCTGAACATGTTAGCATTTGTATAGCAACTTACACATTATTGCCAGAATAGAACGCTTAAATGTTTATCATAAATCTATTTTGTTTTTGTATTTCTTTATAAGAATAATATAATGGAACTTAGAACAAGCATCAGCAACATTTAATTTTTAATTAAGAGAGCAATTGCTTTTTTGACCTCAATTCCTGAATTGCAATTGCTAACGAAAATAAAGATGAATTTAATAATTTTTTTAGAATGTTAACAGTAAAAAAATCTTTATACAAAAAAAAAAAAAACAATAACTTCTCCTAGAAGTCTACCACCATCTAAATATGTATGGACACATGCATAAGTGACAGTCGTACGTAGTTAAAAAAAAAACAAATTCGTTATATTTTTGCGTACAAGTGGGGTAGAATCAAAATATTTTGGAAATAAGTCAGCCATTTGTAAAGGGCGATTGATTCAAAACTTGGTATGAGCATAGTAGAGGAGTATCTCAGCTTAAGTTTTGACGGTGGGCACAATCTACTTGCCAGAGGTAGCGCTGTGAAGTCAGAGTTGGATACCTCGCCCCTGCAAATTCTTTTAGAGCTTGGCATTTTTTTAATTTTGTTTAGATTTTTAAATTTAAATTATACATGGTCTTAAAGGCTAGTTAATACTTATAAAATGATGGTTTAATCTGTAAATTATGTTTTAAAATGAGCGAATTAAAAGTATATTAAAATTAAAATTTTTGATTTTTCGATACCCTGCTCCAGTTGTTTCAAAATAATTTTAACAATTTTCAGCAAATTTTTTTAAATTTTCTTCCATAATTGGTGAGTAAAATTTAAAAAATATTGTTGAAGAATTTCATGATAATTTTTTTTGCTGAGTTAAAAACTAGACGATTTTTAATTAAATAATTCCAAAATTATTGCATTTTTGTGTATAAGTATTTTTGCCTGAAAATGGCCGTCAATCTTATTTTTTTAATAGAAAAAAAATTTTCTAAAGAAAATGCAGGTCCTTCAATTTGACCTATTTTACATACATGGAAATTTAGACTTAAGCCTATAAGTTATAAAATCACAAAGCTGGGATTAAAAAAAGAATACTGCCGTAATAAAGCTATATATACTCCCAACTATTGCTGAAAGTATTTCATGCCCATAGTCCATATGTGGACTTTATAGGCATAAGACTAAAAAATTCCAATTTTGGGACTTTTGGTCATTATTTTGGGAATTACGGGATTTACTTTACCTTAATGTTGTATTTCTTTTACTATTTGATTTTTGTTGACTAATTAGTGTCGATTTACACTATGCCACTTTTGTCGCTGCAATTCCTCATTAGTAGGCGAGAGGGGAGAGAGGAATTGAAAAGGGTACACATATGCATGTACTCTTGAAATTCGTTTTGTACTTTCATTCTTAGTTTTAATTTTGAAGTTTAAATTGTAAACAATAATTTAATTTTGTCCAAACAATCTTATTTTTGCTACGAATGGCCTTTTTTTAAAAGTCTTTGAATTAAAGGCCTTCTAGCAGACAATTTTTGAAAGACCTTCTAGAACGCTTGCCAGCAGAAACGAAAGTGGAAGGCCTGCGCCGCAATGACAACCTGTGTTGTGGCGAGTAAAAATACTTGTGCCTAGTAAAGAAGGAGTAAAGAGGCCTTCTAGAAGGCCTTTAATGCGTCGTAATATCAAGACGCAAGTTTTGATCAGTCTTGTTTTAGACCAATAGACGATAGTTATGAGCGTACCATTTGTATGCTCGTATTTATCACGAGTTTTAACACGCCTGCTTCTTTTGCAACGCAGTAGAGTGTAATATTATCAGCAAAAATGAAATTTTTACATTCCACAAAAGTGGACTAAGAGCGTTTGCTTCCGTCACGACTCTTGCAGTATTGTGTTAGCTTATCCTCATCTAAAAGATACGTTAAGCCGAACCCCATAAAAACATCCCAGTTGGTTAAAAAGGTCTTCTAGAAGGCCTCCTTACTCCTTCTTTTGGATGCACCAACCTTTCTAGTAGGATTCCATTCCCATATCTTTTTTACACAGGTTGTCATTGCGGAGCAGGGCTTCCATTCTCATTTCTGCCTGCTCGAAGGCCTTCACTTTTTTTTTAAGAGAAGTAAAACTCAGGCAATTAATGCCTATATTAAGCGTGATACTTCATTTGGAAAGGGTAGGAGTAGATAAGACAGATGGTTGAAGTGATAGTAAAGCTTCACTTATGGCAATACTGCAATTGCGCGTTGTGATTATTTTTAGAACAGTGTTGCAGCGCCTCTGTTGTTTTTATGCATATTAGTTTGAAGATAGCATAGCCAATTTATTATTATTTTACTTCGCTGGCGATTTAGTGCTATGTGATAAATCCGGCGAAAGAGGGCGCTGTGCCATATAATAAAATAACTCATTTCCTGTCTGTCTTTCTTTTTCAGTGTTCGCATCACGTAAAAATGGATTTCAACAAAATTTTGTGAAGAGATGTCCTGATTCCTGATATTTCGGCAAAAATTTTTTTTCAGAGATTATTTATTGTTTTTTTTATTAAGCATTTTTATTAATATTTATTTTTTATTTTTTTGGGATTGGAACCTATGCCTCCTAGGGATACAACTTTTTTACAATTTTTGAAAATATCAAAATGGCCCTATCCATACCATGTAGTGCATAAAAAAACAATAAGAACTGATTTTAGACTTAGACTTTAGATTTTCGATATCGTTAAAAAAGGTTCCGCGTTAAATGATAAATAAAAGCAGGCGCTGTCACTTTTGATATCCAAAAATTGTACAATACTCCACAGGCTTTTAAATACTATATGGAGCACAATAAATTTCCATTTATAAACTTTAAGACTATTCCACCGATTAGTAATGCTAGATGGAATTCTAGAGCAATTCTTGCAATTCTAGCTTACATACTAATTCCAAAATATCGTAGCAAATTATATGCAATATGCGAATTTATATGTGGCCCTTGGTACAACATTTGGTTTTCAGACCATTGTTACAATAAAAATGACTTTGAAGCCTTAAACAAATCATTATCGGGCTTTACTAATGCTCAGAAATGCTTTCTAAGACATTGGGTGAAAGATGAATCAAGAATTCCAAAAACACAACGGAGCAACATTTGTGCGGAACGCGCCATCAAAGTCGTACAAGATATTTTCCCCCAATGCAAATCAACTCGAACTCTTAATCTTAAGTTCATTTCACTTAACAGAGATAGTTTTTAAATAAGAAATGTAAATAGTTAAATAATTATAAAATAAAAAATTTTGAAAAAATAAAAAATAAAATCTTAAAGGGCTTTCAGAAATCGGCTTCGACGCGGAACGTTTTTATTTCGAAATGACCTGAGGAACATTTTTCGGTTTCAGCACAACATCGGCTACAGCGTGGTTAGGGCCTTATTTTGGTTGTACCCCTAATGCCCCCACATACATATGTACTAGCGCGCTATCAATAAGTCTATCGAGGCATTTAAATTGCAAGCAGCATTAAATTAAATAAATGCCAATTACCTTGTTTTTTATAAATAAGAAATCTAAAAATAGAAAATTATGTTTTTGCCATATAAAATGAGAGATATAAAAATCTCTCATTTGGCGGGAAGGGAAAAAGAGAGTCTCAAATAGAGAAGGTTTAAGCATGCCTTATATAACCTTGAATATGTCTTAAGGATGTGACCATTTGGAGATTTTCTATTTATCTATCTGTCTGACTATATATCTAAGCACGACTTACCTTATGTTTTCGTCGCAATAGATGCGGTGCACCACCTGGCGGTTGTAGCGGCACAGCCGGTTCTGGAGTAACTGTTTGTATAGGACGCGGTGGTTTTAAGGCCAGTTTCTTTAAACTCGCAATACGTTTATCACACATTAATGATACATCGTCAATTCTTTGAAGAACCTTAAAAGAAAAAAGAAGATAATTTTTATTTAAACTCAAATACCACAACGCCATTTATAAAAAGATTTTAAAATTGATACTGTTAGTTAGCCAAACAAACAAATAACATTTTTGATTTTAAATTTAAAATGTATAATGATGAAATAACTATAAAAAAGCAACAGTAACAATTCTTAAGAATTTAGAGAAAGTGTTAGGCAACATAAAAGCCGCTTTGCTCTCTTTAAGCAGATTAAAGATATGAAAGCTCGTATGAAACACAGCAGCATAGATTCATAAAAATTCTTTAAAAGATTTTTTTGTTACTTTTTATTATTAAAAATAAATTGGTACAACAGGCTTTTTATATCATAAAACATTTAATATAGTAATAAAGAATAGTGCGTTACGGTAACAACATGAGCATGTTTGTAGTTTGTAATTGTTAAAGCAGAATGTTGTTGTGTTTAATGACAAACTTTTGAATTTCCAAGATAAATTCGTTTTATTTGCTTTTGTTGACAGTAAAACTTTTGAATCTTTATTAAGACACAATGAAAAACAAAAATTCACCGTTCACCGATAAAAATACAATTGAAACGAAACAAATAAATAAAGGGGTTTGTGTCGACTTTCAAATGTTCTACAAAAAAAAATGTTTGCTCCTATTAAAGGTTTTAATTAGTTTCAAATAAAATTTTAATTAATTTTTTAATTGATACAATTATATAATTAATTAAGAAAGAACAAAATAAAATTCCAATTAAATAACTAATTGAATTAATTAAATGTTAAATTAAATTTGTATCTGAAACTAAGTAAAACCCTTTATTGGTGCAAAAAAATTTTTCTATGTATAACACATCACGCAATGAGTTGTGACATATCATTAAAGCATATCATTAAAGCTCATAAGACGCTCGTTGTAATATTTCATTGAATTCATGTCTGCTCATTGCACACAAGTAACGATGAGTGAACAATAATAAACAGCGAAGACCAGCGAGCTAAATGCGATGAGCTTGCAGAGTTTCTATAAGCAAGTTTGAATAATTATGAGTTAATGTTGAACATAATAACAATGAACGTGGGCGAATTCAAGAAGTATTATGCTGTGAGTGAAACAAGAACATAGTTCCAGTGTACAAACAAAACGCACAGAAATTTTTATTTATAACATTAATTACGTTGATTTTGAGGTTTTAATTTCTTAAAAAATACAAAAAACCGAGAGTCCAAGCACATGTGCTGTTTCTGTAACCCATTTAAATAAAACGTCTAGAAAATTTGTATGAAAAGTACTCGATTTCTTGAGTTATTCCTCTAAAAATTTTTTTTGTCGATTTTTTATCCAAAGAGTGCTAGGAACATGATACGATTAAACACGGCGCTCACTAGTATAGAAAGTTTGTTGTACTCAGTCAGCTCATTCCGTTTATGATACGAACAGAGGTGTTTGCTCACTAATAGTATGGTATGATTTGGCATGTGTTTAGTAAAATAGTTAATGTTCGAGTAAGACCACTTGCGCACTTGCAACTGTTCAATATCGATAGATATGTAAATAATACACTTTAAACCTCAAATAATTTTAATATTTTCATATATGTATTTATTAAATGTAAAAATAAATTATATTCTAACTTAATTATCGAGTACGAGTATAGTAACGATGACCTTAACTCGTTGTAGTGATACAGAGACTTTGGTGGAAATCGAACCCACAACCCCCATGTCTGATAGACCACACTATCTACAACTCTGCCAGGGCACCCACATATAAATTTAATAAATTATTAACATTTATATATTTTGAATGAAGTAATAACCTTTAAAACCCAACTGTAATAATTTACGTAAAGTGGGACCATTAACTTGCAGGTTCTCGTGGTTTCAGAGAAACTAGTTTACGCATTTTTATTAAAATGGCATAGTCTGAAAAAATTAGCTTTTGATGAAAAACAAAAAACTGAAGAAGCAATGGAATGGTATAATAGTTGTTATTGGTATTCTGCACCATCCAAAACAATGGTTTACAGCACGTATGCTGGTGGGGTTACTGCGAATTATTATTCAAAAAACCTTTTTTTTAAGCACAATGTATATATGTATACCAGAGACTGACAAAAAGTACTTATAAAATAAATGTAGTTCAGTATTTACACATATTTTTGGGTATTAGTTATACCTATACTTATAACACAGAAAATGCCTACACATACTCATTTGCAGTGAAATAAGTATGGGTATACTCAATACTTATAACAAACATTATTTATACACAACGAACTTTAAAATGTATATGTAATGCATGTATGAGTACAACTGGTTGTAGGTAGATAATGTGATGGGTATCTGTTATACCCATACTTATAACTACCTAATACTTACAAGTATGGAAAAGTAGTTATAATACTCTAAGTATACTTATAAGTAAAACAACTACTTTTAATAATTGTGTGTATAAAAAGGTTTATGATGTTTGGCAATATTTTATTTATAACCGAACATTGGTTAAGTATGAAAAACCAAAATTATTTTTATATTAAAATGAAGGAATGAATGAACGTATTTTTAAATTGTGAAATAATGAATACATATAGTTACATATATTTATAAAATACTCTAAGTATACTTAGAGTAATTACATACTTGTACTTATTCCTACTCTATACTTACAAGTATGGGTATAGCGAATACTTTATCCAACTTTTACTTATACATACTTAGTTGTATTGCGAAAAATAATGAACAAGTATGCGAACACTTATTCTCTGCCTATACTTGTAGTTATTTAAGATGAAATTGATATTAGTATGTGTGTATGGTATGTTGTTTGAGCTGTACCTATACACATTTATACATGTTTGGTCTCAAATACTTAATAAGTACTAAAAATGATACTTTTGTCATTCTCTGATGTATACTAGCTTTTCCCGCCTCGTCGTGGGCATACTGACAATATTTT
Organism: Phasia obesa; assembly: GCA_949628195.1. Lineage (NCBI taxonomy): Eukaryota > Metazoa > Arthropoda > Insecta > Diptera > Tachinidae > Phasia > Phasia obesa. Next base: position 109,153,684 of record OX451219.1, read on the forward strand.
GCCAGATTTTGCATTGGAAGTATTCCACAGCAATTGTAAGATTCTTACTTTTATATTGCTTCAGTTATGGTTTATGTATTTAATTTATATAAAGGTAACCATCCCTGGATAAAATTCTAAAATTTATAAAAAATTCTGAAATTCTAAAAATTATTGTAAAGCTCTGTAAGAGGTGTTTTAAATATTTAAATAACATTGTAATTCCACAAAGTAAAATTTCAAATCAAATAGAAGTTTTATTCAATTGGCGCCATCTGTTGTTTAAAATATCCCACTTTCAAAAATAAAAGGTGTTCACCCATGTTTAAAATATCCCAGTCTTAAACCGAAAATCTTAGCACCTTTTTCTCTACTTTTTCTTTGAAGTGAGATGTTTTTGAGGAAAAAAAGTATGCTTTATTGCAATCAGGATGCTAAGGTACCTCCTCACAAAATTTCGTTAAAATTCAGACAGACAGACAGACAGACGGAAATGAGTTACTATTTTATTATATTTATAGATATTTATAAGTTCTAGGTATAATAATTATGGTTTGACAGTTGAGAATGTCAAACTGTGTTGATTTGGCAAGTCATAATGAATCGTTCAACGCCAGAACAGCGTTTCCAAATTATAAAAATTTTCTTAAAAAAATATCCGTTTGCGATGTTCACAAACCACTTCGTCCATTTTATGGCCAATATAATCGGCCTAGTGAGCAAGCGATTTGTGCAGTTGTTGATCATTTTCACACCAATTTTACCCTTCTGGAGTCAAAACTAACAGCAACAGAAACAAACAAAGAAATGTGCGTACCGAAGAGGATATTGCTGCCGTAGCGCAAAGTATTGAAGACGTTGCGGAAATGTTGACTCGTCGTCGTTCTCAAATTTTTACGGAAGCATCTTGACTTCCGGCACAAAAACCACTGCTCGTGCAAGCATTTAAGCCAAACGGGGATCATTTGAAACTGGCCATAGATGAGCATTTTTCTTAACGTTTAGTGATGCAGCTCATTTCTGGTTAAATTTTTACGCCAGTAAGTGAAATTGCCATATTTAGCCAAAAACAATCCTTAAGCAGTTAAGGAATCAACATTACTTCCATTAAAATAGACTGTTTAGTGCTGTTTATACGCTCGCAGCGTTATAGGTCCTTATTTTTTTTTTCGAAATAAGTCGAAATGCCGTTGCTGTGAATGGCGAGCTCTGCCGATTCGTGCTGACTGAATTTTTGTTTTCAAAAATTATTCAGCTAAACATCAACGACATTTGGTTGACTTGCCATACAGCGCGTTTAATAATAGAGTGTTTGCAAAATCAATTTGGTGATAACTTTATTACCAGAAATGGCCCTGTTCACTGACCCTTCGTTCATGCGATTTAATGCTTCGGGATTACTATTTTTGTGGACTTTTTTCACGTCATACCGTTTGACATATTAAAAAGAAATTTAGTGTGTGCCTTTGCTATATGGAGATAAAGATCTGTATTAATTTTGGGCATAATCGGGAGGGGGCAAGGGCTAGTTTTCTTACCCCCAAATTTTGTGAACGCTATATAGGGTTGAGGGCTGTTTGATATGTTATACCGTATGACATATCTAAATGAAATTCAGTATGTGCCTTTGGTATATGGAGATGAAGAGCTGCATTAATTTTGGGCCTAATCGGGAAGGGGCAAGGGGTAGTTTACTTAACACCTCAAACCGAAAATAATTATTTTATCGATTCGAATATACTTTGCACTTTTATTCTTTATACAAACTGAATAGCAAACCTAAATATATTTGGTGAAGGATAAAAATATTTTTAAAATCATGAAAACTCATTGTGCGTTACAAACTGCTTGCTGTTCACCATTCGATGTTCGCTGTTCATTCAATTCATAGAAAGTGAAATTAAAATTTATAATTATTAGTTTGGTTTATAGTTTTTAGATTTTTTTTTCAAAAACTTTTCAGCATTATTTATGATTGGATTTTGCCATCGAAATTGCAATTGGTTGCAACAAAACAATCACAATTGTTTGTTGTTGTTGAGTTGCAAACAAAAAACTACGCATCTCAGCAATTAATCAAGATAATAATTGTGAAATGCTGTCTACATCAAAATGAAGCTTTAGTCAGTCGGCTACACACCAACTTCTGCTGTAGACTGGCTCTCAAGTCTGCTCATATCTATATGTGGCAAGTAATCAAATTTAATAGAAATAATATAAAAGACTTTTTTCAATTCATTATTCAACAAGGCAATCAAATATATGCAACAAGGTTTTTTTTTGTATTAATTTTGATGATGATGCAAAATTAAAACAATATTGACAATTATGTTGTTGAATGTTTTGCTAGTCATGATGATGATAAGTTTTAATCAAGCACTTGACATTTTATAAAGCCGTATAGTCATTGGCAACATTATTAACAGAAAGGTTTAATACAGTGGACATTGTCACAGTATACCACTAGGTAACAGAGTCATATTTGATTTTAGTGTTAATAAGACTAGTTTTGCCTAGTTGAATCTTTCAGATGTGATACTTAGTTAAGTCAGTGCCTGGCATGTTCCCTTAAACTGACGTTGGATTTAACACTGGCTGAAAACAATGCAAAAACCAATGCCCTTGTTGCACATCGCGACACAACAAGTAGCAATTTCAGATCATGCTCATACCACTTGTTTAGGAGAAGTTGGAGACTATAAAAACTCCTGGATACTCTATTGGTGCCTCTGTGGAGTTGTGCAATATTACACTGGATTAAATCAGCCTTTCTGAGGTTTAGGTTAAAACCATAGCTACCACGTTACTCCTCGAAGGGCCTCATCTAATACGCGATCACAGAGATTTGGAGAAATCCCTTTGGGGCTACCGATTACCTCTGTACCAGTTGTATTAGGCACTGGTCAGATCTCGAGGGTACTTCTCTTCTTGTTAAAGGCCCCTGTTAGCCGCGGAGACTGGTAACTCTATATTGCCCGGGGGCATTGGTGTGAAGGTATTAAAAGTCAACAAGACAATATAGTGCCTTGGAGATGTTCCAACCGTGTACCAATTAACCTTTTTGTCGTACAAATAAGATTTTGCGTTCGCCTAACCCAAACCAACTTTTTATCGTCCGCAGACAGAGAATAAAATGTCATATAAGGTGTCGACAACCTAATCATTTGAGAATTTTTCAGAAGAAAGCTGACTTAATAATAATGTATCGATTCCGACAACGAATTTTAACGTTTTGATACGTCTGAGTGCTACAAATAGCAGAAATAGCAGAAATAGAATTCAGGATAAGTTCGACTATAACCCTAAACGCATATAAAGTTTTAACTTATTTCTGATCTTAAGGTCCAATTTTGAGCAGTGCTGCCCTAGAGCATGGAGGCTAATGCAAAAAAACAATTATCCTTAATGGAAACCAAGGCGTTTTCTGGCGACTTACGTGTATATGTGTATTATCCTGTTAAAAAAAAACACTTGTTTGTATCGTGAGTATTTAAAAGCGACAGCAAAGTTTTCTGTAGTAGATACAAGCAAAGAAAAAACATGGCTGAGGTAACCACAATCTAGAGCATTATATTATAATATGGTTGTCGTTCAATCATATTATTTTTTTTTTTGATAATAATAATTTTGTTATGTTAGAACCATATTATTGTTTAAATTACAAAAAAAAATTTCAAATTATAATTAATTTTACTATGAAATACTATGGAATTTTGTAATACAATAAAAGAATGAACAACAATGTTATTAAATAAATATAGTGACATATAAAGCGTGATCCATTTCGAGGTTCCCTAATTTTTTAAAGAAAAAAACTCAGAAAATTCATATTTAATGGAGAATGTTTATTATTATTTGAAAGAACATTCTTTGGCATTTATTTTTTGAAGATTATGTCTATTAAATGTTGGCCGTTGCTACGTCGCAGATGGTCCATCTGTTGAGTCTAATTTTCGATGACTCGTTCGAGCATTTCGACTAGTAACTGGCGAATAACACGCGTGATGTTTTCCTCTAAAGCCTGAATCGAAGCGTGTTTGTCCGCATAAACTTTAGACTCTACATATCCGCACAGCAAAATGTCTAACGGTGTGATGTCAAACGATCTTGGTGGCCAATTGACCGGCCCAAATCGTGAAATTATGTGCTCACCGAAATGATCTTTGAATAAATCCATTGATTGATGCGATGTGTGGGAAGTGGCGCCGTCTTGCTGAAACTAAACTAAACTAAATCACCAGCTTTAATTTCAGGCATCAAATAGTCGGTTATCATGGCACGATAACCGTCGCCATTGACGGTTACGTTCGCACCGGCATCGTTTTATATAAAGAAATATGGGCCCATGATTCTACCGGCCATACACAAACCATACGAAACCGTTGTTTTCTGGAAGAAGAGGCAGCTCTTGAATCTCTTCAGGTTGCTCTTCGTCCCAAATGCGGCAATTTTGTTTGTTTAATGGGCATCATCGCTAAACAAAATTTGCCTCGAAAACGTCGGATCTTCTTGGAACTTTTCAAGAGCCCATAGAGCGAAGCGATGTGGCTTAGGAAGGTCGAGCGGCTTCAGTTGTTGCACAAGCTGTATTTTGTATGCTTTCAATTTAAGATCTCGACGTAAAATGCGCCAAGTCGTTCTATACGTCAATCCGAGTTGCTGCGAACGGCGCCGAATCGACTCTCCACGGTCTTTGTGTACACTCTCAGCTACGGCCGCTATATTTTTTTTACAGCGTACTGGACGTGGTCTATTCGGTCGAATATTATCCAATAATGAATGCTGCGTCTTAAAATGGGTGATAGTGTTGCGAATAGTGCGCTTAGTAGAGCGATTATGTTGACCATATGTTGAGCGAAGTGCACGAAACACATTCCTTACAGAACGTGAATTTTCGTAATAAAGTTGAACGATTTGTAAACGTAGTTCAGGCGTAAGTCTTTCCATTATAAAATGCCAAACAATACTAAACAAAAATAACATGACAGCAAGACACGATTCACATGTGATCTGTCAAAAGAGGTTATTGAAAAAAGTATCTCTACTTGAATCACCCTTTACATATATTTATAAAAACATACTTTCTTAGTTTATATAAACATACTGTATAATGGAATACTAATAAAACTTTGGTCTTGGCTTGAAAATTATAGAGTTCAAACCAACCATGTTGAATTTTTTGTCGTCTCATATTTATTATATCACCATATCAATGATTAAAGGAACTATAAGTTGATCATTGCAAATATATATTGTTGCAGAGAACATATGATCATCCTTGTGACCATAACATAACTATTTTCTTTTCTGCGTGTACATGTATATAATCTTCACTTTTCATTTTGTATTAAACAGTTACCGATTCCAACCATCACTTATGAAAAACGATCTTCACAGCATCAAACTGACGTCTGAAAAAAAAAAACATATGGGATTCATCCACAAATCTCGACAGTAACCTCTATGGCTTAGTTTTTTTCTAGATTCCAAACGAACGAATGCCATATGTTTTCAATTTTTGAGACGGCATGATTTACGCCGATACATATATCAGTATTAAATGCAGGGCCCCCCGAGGTTTGTAGGCGCCCGGGGCGAGATTGTGATCTGGACCCCTACACATTTAATAGGTCTAAATCTTCTATATATATATAAAACAGGATGTGTGTATGTATGTAACGTATGGACTCCAAATCGGCTAGGCCGAATTTGATGAAATTGCCAGGAAATCTTCAGAATATTCAGGCAGGTGACTCTGTGAAGTCAGATTTTTGATTTTCGGTCTGCAGGACAAGGAGCGTGAAAAATTCCAATTTTCATATTGCACATATACATACATATCTTTATTTTTTTTATTTTATTTTTTTTAAGCCATTCTCATGTTTTTCAAAACGAGATATCAAACTTTAAAGTCGGTTATGTAGTTCCGAAGATATTTACAAAAAACCTATGTTTATAATGATCCAACGTCAATTATCCCACTGAATTTTTGAATTCATTGGAACCACCCGGAATGCCACCGCATGTACTAACATTAAAGGTTGGATCACCGGTAATTCTTATTCGCAACTTAAACGCACCAAAGTTATGCAACGGAACCAGATTGACCATCAAAAATTGTTCACCAAATTTAATCGAGGCAACAATCATCGGTGGCAGATTCAAAGGCGATGACGTAATTATTCCACAAATTCCGATGATTTCCAACTATTTACCATTCCAATTCAAGCGGCTCCAATTCCCTTTGCGTCTTGCCTTTGCTATTACCATCAACAAAGCACAAGGCCAATCATTGACTATTGCTGGCTTAAAGTTTTTTACACGGCCAGTTGTATGTGGCTTGCTCCCGAGTTGGCATGCCAAACAATTTATACGTTTTTACACCAAATAACAAAACAAAAAACACTGTCTATCCGTTGGCCTTAAGATAAAGTAATAAATAAATATAATTTCCAATTTGCCTTAAATACATGCATTTCTTTTTTGATTGAGCCCATATCTACACCTTCTTAAGAAGCACTTCAGTCGTTGCCTCCTCTTCTTTTAATAATTGAATCTTTGTTCTTCAGACAGTTTTTTAAACATGATGGTAAAAAATTATTCAGTTCGTAATAATCCTACTGAATATTTATGGTATGGTAATTGGTAATTTCATATATAATATTATTGTTTTCATATTTTACTTCTTTATTACTTTTTTGTGGGCAATGAAAAAACCAATACTAACTTTTCAATAGCTAGCCGTTTTTAATTTGCATACTCGCCGTGTTCATTGGACGGTTCATCGTACTTTTGAAAAACGGTCTTTACACCTGGCAACCATTGAGCCACGAGTGGAGCATACATAGGTGCTCTCCTACAACTTATTGTTGTTTGTTTTAATAGTCATAGATTACATTCGAATTCTTCGTCAAATATTCAATATTCGCCGACGGCGATATTTCTTTCGCCCTTAGACAAGTTTGCGCCCCCTTCACCGTGGCGCCCCGCCCTTGGGGCGGCTATGATTAAATGTATCTCTACTTTAAAGTTAACCTCACCCATGTGTGTTATCGCTTAAGTTTAGCCTGATCTAAGCACCATAGAGATGATAAAAAATGATGAATGATGTCATGTTTCACACATGATGTCATTAAAAGGACATTGAAATAAAAAAATAATTTATTGACGTCTCACACGCAACTCATTTTAATATTATTTTTAATGTTGCAAACACTTTACATTATTTTATGGCTCATTATCATTTACAAGCATTTAGCAAACAGACACATAAAACATTAATCATGGACTGTGCTGCATTGACCATGCAGCAAAACAAAAGTTTTTCTTTAAACCAAGCATTTGGTTGTTTTCTTAGTGACTATTATTTTCACTTTTCTTTCGAACAATTTGCACAATGTAATGGAAAAACATTAAATGATTTTAAGTAAAAAAAATATTTCCAATTAACTGCTCTATAGCCAGTTCTATTGTTTAATGCTCAGCTTTTTTATTTTTTTTTTTTATTTTTTTGCAATCATTTGAAAAGAAATTAGGAAAAAAATTGAAAACAATTATACGCTTTTTAAGTGAAGACGAGCTACAACAAACAGCCTATAATTTTACTTGCCATTTTAAGCAACATTTAACTTTTATGTTTTTTGTTTTAATGTTGGCTGGCAAACGAAACAAAAAACCTGAAGACTTAAATCTAATATGATAATAAAAACAACAATAAAAGCAACAAGCAAACCACCAAAAAAAAACAAAAAAAAAAAAAAATAAACAACTAAAAACCAGCAGCATCATCTTCAATTTATTTTCAGCAGAAATCATGAAAGCAAACGCATTTATATGATTTACCTTGACTCCTAACCAACTGATCATTGCGTTGTGTTGCCTAGTGGCAACAATAATAGAGGCGTTATAAACTTCCTTGATTAATGTTTAAATGTATCTCTTTATGTTTGTTTGTTATTGGTTTTTCTAGTTTTCAAAACTTCCTTCCACATGTTGACTATAAATTTAAAATGATATTTCTGAATCAGGTTTGGACTTAAACACTCGAATAATACACATACACACACACACACACACACACACACAAATATATTCAATATTGGTAGACTTGCACTTTACGTTGTAAATAACGCTAATAACGGAAGTATAAGGGGCGCATTATATGAGCAACCAGATGAACTTCAGTCTTGAAATGTACATTCGAACACTGTGAGAAATCTTAAGCATAACAACTTTAAATAGAGATCTAAAGCTGCTTGTGCTTCAGAGCCATCTATGCAAAGGATAACTTTGTTGAAAACAAAACCTTATATCAATTTTTACTTTTTCTGAAAATTTGTTTATAACGGATTCTTCATGAATTCCTCCACAGACTGGTTGGTATTGCGCTAGTCTCTCAGGGGATGCGAGTTCGATTCCCGAAAAAGACCTTGTTTTCTGCAGTCAAGATACTCAGATAGTGTTGTTTACATAAAAATATTGTGAACATGTTGTTTTGGGGACGTCTATCAAATCAGTTGTAAATATTACTGACTCTAATGCCAAAAAAAAAAAAAACTATGGAGAGTTTTCCGCACAGAGTGGTTCAAAAACGATTTATTTTTTGGACATAATTTGGTGTCTCATGAACCACTGAGGATATCTTAATAAAACTTCACAGAGGCAAAGCAGATGTGTTTCTGAGTCTATCCGCGAACGGTTGGCCCTATTGCGTAAAGGGGGCCTCTGGGTAAGCCTCCTAAATTTGGATACCTCGTGTATATATTTTTTTAGGAAATTTCATAAAAAGTTTAGTTTTAACTCCAATGTTAAGATATTTTAAATTTAAATAGACCTTGAAAATATCTATAAAAATGTGCTTACATTTGTAGGTTATATCTTTTAGTTTGGAAGAAAATTGGCTTAATTTTTATTTTTATAAATTTGGCCGAACGGCTGACCGTTTGCAGCTTGAAACACCTCCTCTTTGCCTCTGTAAAATTTTATTAAGATATCTTCAGCGGTTCATGAGATACCGAATTATGTCCAAAATAAATCGTTTTCAAACCACTGTGCAGCATTAAGAATCAAGTCGAAAGAAAAAGCTTTTATTACAATAAAAGACCCTATTACTGCACAATATTAAACATTACATTAAAATTATTATGAAATTTTGAAATTTAATTATTATTAGTCGAACTGTATATGTATTAAGCTTAAGTTCGTTTTTATTCTCTCTAAGAAAGAATTAATTAAATTACAAATTAGGTGATAATATTAAAGAAAAATTGGGAAAATTTAATTTTTAGACACCAGCACGAGCGGAATGCACATTTTCTAGACAGCCACGTCCTCATCAGCACTCGTGTATCTAATCTACTTAGAGTAGTGTTTAGATGTAAACATCATCTATTTAACCAACCAAACCCAGATAAAGGAATACGAGAAAACTTGTATTCAATTATCAATCGTCAGTTGGTGAGAACGAAGTCTACCACTACCTTAAGCTTCCCTCTTGTTGAATATTTTTACTTTTAATATTTACCACCTTATATGTATGTTTTTGTTACTTCAGCCAACCGACGCGTCGCACATAGGGGTATTTTGCCAATCTAGCTGGACATTACTTTTTTGTTTAGCTTATATTGGCTCTAAAAATTTACTGAGTGCACCTAGGTCAATGAAATCTGTTATGGTGATTGGCTGTCAAAGCTAGGAAATAGTAAAAATCAGACCAAGGAGAAAAAAGTTCCCCTTGGAAGAACTAATCCTGCCTCTGAAAAATGCAAGTTTTTTTTAATTTTCCCGGTATTTTGTTTAGCAATTACAACTTTTAAGGTCAAATAATGTTCAAAAACTTAAAGTTGGACTTAAGAGATTCTTAAATGCCATTTTTAGCCCCGCCCCTTTTGTGGGCGGTTGAATAAAATATTATAGAAATAGATTTTATACTTCTTAAAACCATAAAAATTTATTTTTATGGGCAGGTATTCCTCCAATCCCACCCCCAAAACGTCCCTGTGAAAAAAAATTTTTTTTATTTTTTTGCCAATTTCCTAAAAATATTAATTTTTAAGCTTTCCAATGCCTAACCAATCCCCGCCTCCCAAGAATATTATTAAAAAAATATTTTTGTAATTTCTTACTTTATATTTTATTTATCGGAAAATAATTAATTTTAATAGTAATAACTTATTTATGATTGTAACGATAAATTTTATTTAAAATTATAACAATTAATTTATTTAAAACGACTTCTCCTTTGCACTAAGATGATGATGAGTGCCACGGTTCTTCTTCGTCTGATTCTTCAAAAGTCTCTTCCGAATCTGAATCCTCTTCAGCGTTAAATGCTGGTGGAAGCATGAAAGAAATTGCTTCTTTCGTAAAAGGTAATGACCTTTTTTTTGGAGTTGGTCTTATACTAGTAATTAGTGGGTCAGAACTTAGCAAAAGCCTATTAATAATATCTAAGTTACACTGAACCCTTGAAAACTTTCTAGCGAAATTCTGCCTGTAAAGCCGGAAATGCTTGTTTCGTGCCTCAGCCGCTTCTTCTGATAATAGCCCAATAGGCAACAATGCCTCATTCATAACAGTTGCACCATGTATTAAAATCTTGTGCATTGTAGGTGTCATAGGATGCCAATCATATAGAGAAACGTAAAGTTTTGCAGTATCTAAGCAATAATCGGCAAACTTGTGTAATTGGATTTTGTGACCACTTGATATTACTTCAATAATAACCTTGATTCGGTATATGAAATCAAATTCAATTCCAGTTATTTCTGCAGCTAATTTAGGATTGGAAAAAAATCTTCTGCTAGTGTTACCATCATTGGTGTTTCCAAATCCAGCTTTCGGTACATCCACTATTAGCCCTAGTTCACTTCTAAATTTTTCTTGTATATTTTTTTTTTCTCGCTTTAACAATGGCTTTCTCCACATCAGATTTTATTTTCCATTTTTTCACAGTCAGTTTATATGACATGTGTAATATGCTCTCAAATAGGCGAATTCTGGCGTGCAAAGTAGATAGTCCGAAAGAAAGGGTATCTACATCTATATCTCTTTTTATATTTAAATTGTTAAACTCTTTTGAAGTACCTCCACAAATATAGCACTTCATTGTGGACGTGTTTTGTGAAGCGGCATTACATACTTTTGCATCTATCATTGTAAATACCATTGTATGCTTTATGACATACAACTTTCCTTCTAGTGAAAAATTTGTGTTTTGTAATGTACTAATGGCCTCTTGTACATAGTCAATTTCTTCTTGGATTACATCCACAGCTTCTTTAACAAATCTGATGCGAATAGGTCGGCAATATCGTGGTGATGATGGGGTTGGATTTTGCCATAATATATTTTTTCCTTTTGTACCATACATCAGTCGAAGTGGTACGAAACTGCTCTGAAATATATGTGAATCTAAGGCATCATTTTCCATCTTTTGCTTAAATTGAGCCTGATGTGATCCATCGCAGCCCCATTTGCTTATTAATTCCAAGGAGGTACATCCTTTTATTCTTGAGTCACATACAACATCTTCTAAATATGTTATTAATCTACATGCAGTATGGTTAAGCAAATCTTGAATATTTATTTGAGCACATGTTTCCGTTATGTTATATGCTTCTTTTCGAGGATAACACTTATTTTTTCTTTCTGCAGAATACTGTAGCTAGGATAAACTTTCTTATCGGCACTTCGAATAATTTCATATTGTTTTCGCGAAAGATTAGCTTCCACAAATATAGAAAGAGCCTTTAGAGATGTTATCTGGTTTACTTTATCCTCTTGTACAGCTTTGTATGCCTTCTTGAGTTTTGTAGCTCTTGTCGGAGAACGCACAATTTCTTTAAGCAGACTTGAGGCATCTTTCTTCCCACAAGTTTGTAATTGTGTTTGGGCAGCATGCATCAATAAATCAGCCTCGAACTGATATCTCAATATTTCCGTTTTTCTTCTCTTACTTCTTTCGGTTAATTCAACGAAGGGCTTTTGTAGTCGTTTTGAAGACGAACTGCCAAATACAGGTATTGTCAATGTTCCTTTCAGCCATGTGGCATGTATGGTTAAAAAACGATCAATTCTTCTATGTGCGGAATGCCAATATAATTTAAATTTTTTTTTGAAACTCTTTAAACAGTCCTTTACTGCTGATATATCACCATCTCCTTGACATCGCACAATTTTCTAAATAAAAATTGCAATTTCTCTTCAACGGTATTAGCATTAGATTCCTGTACTATTTGGAATAACTCCAATCTTGTATATACTTTTTCCATTTTACTCTCGAAGCTTCAAAAGGGTTATGATTACAATTTTGTACAATAACCACAATTTATAGTAAACAAATTGTTAACTGCAGGCCAGATTTGTTTTTTTAAACACTACTTTTGGTTTTTATTATTTTAAAAAATTATTTAATACAGGTACATTTTTGTTCCAGGAATAACGTCATTTACAACGTAGCTGCACAGGTATCTATGTGTAGATAAGTAAATATGTAGATATTATTTAGAAATAATATTTATTTATAAAAATTATATTTATTTTATTTGAAGTAAATTTTTCAACTAACTCAAAAACCAATATACAAAAATGATAATAATAGAAAAGAATAAATTGATTAAAATTATATTTACACAAGTATTATAAAACAAGTATTTTATAAAAACACCATCACTACATTACACCCCCTTCCGAAAGTTTTCGTTCACTTGGTAAACTAAAAGTGACTCTCTTTTCCTTCTTAGAAGTTATCGGCTTATCTTCCATAAAAGCGGGTTTAATCCTGTCAATTGAAACGTTCTTAATTTTATCACCCATTTGGAGTTTAAAATATTTCGTTTTTTTTACCAAAACTAGAAATGGTCCGATATATGGGCAACAAAAACTTGCCTTATTTAAATCATTACGCACAAAAACATATCGGCAATCTTCGAGATGTTTTGGAATGAACACCTTAATGGCATTTTTATGATGTATAATATTAGATCGAAAATTCCCAAAATGATTTCTAATTTTTTTTAAGAAAACAGAACTTTCAAAACCTTTGTCAGAGGCAACCAACATTTCACCAGGCAATCGTAAACATTGACCATAAACCATTTCCGCAGGAGACGTATTAATATCTTCTTTAACTACTGAGCGTAACCCCAATAAAACAAAAGGAAGCTCCTCAGACCAATTAGATTCATTTCCACGGGCCATAATTGATGCTTTCATTTGACGGTGGAAACGTTCAACTAAACCATTTGATTGAGGATGATACGCAGTAGTAACAATATTGTCAATACCCAAAAACTTCGAAAGTTCTTTAAAAATAAAAGCAGTGAATTGTGCCCCTCTATCACTGGTAATATGAAGAGGAACGCCAAATCTTGGTATAAATTCCTTCAACAAAGCATTACAAACAGACTTGGCAGTTATATCTTTAAGAGGGTATGCTTCAGGCCAACGAGTAGTTCTATCTATCGCTGTTAAAATATATCGATATCCATTTGAGACAGGCAACGGACCCACAATATCAATATGTATATGTTCGAATCTTCCTTTAGGAATTTTAATTTTTACCACTTCAGACTTTGTGTGTTTAAAAATTTTAGCCTTTTGACAATGTAAGCAATTAGCTACCCACTCATTTATATTCTTATTAATTGACGGCCAAAAATAACGAGAACCTATTAAATGTCTCGATGCTCTAGTTCCTGGATGAGAGATACCGTGTAATTTATTAAATATATATTTTCTCAGATTTTGTGGTATATAAGGTCGAATTTTGCCATTTGATTCTTCGCACCATACAGATACATTATGCGTAGGAACAGTTATATATTTGAGATTGTATGAACAGTGTTCATTTTCAAGAAGTTTCCGTAAAAACAAATCTTTATTCTGTTCATCACACAACTGAATTATATCTAGCGTGCCATTTGCAATAGAATCTACCTCAGGTGTTCTAGAGAGTGTATCCGCAACAATATTTGAATCTCCCTTAATGTATCTTATGTCATTCGTAAATTGTGCAATAAATTCAAGCTGACGAGTTTGTCTCGGACTACGTTCTGCACGAGAATTTAAAACCTGTGTAAGTGGTTTATGATCCGTGTAAACAACAAACGATCTCCCTTCAATAAAATGCTTAAAATGCTTTATATTCGAGAAAATGGCTAACAGTTCCTTATCAAATGAACTATACTTCATTTCCGAAAGAGTCAATTTCCTCGAATAAAATGCTAACGGTTCAATTCGATTACCTAGTTGCTGTTGTAAAGCACCTCCAATAGCTATATTTGAAGCATCTACTGTTAATGATAATGCTGCATCCGGATTAAAATGGTTTAATAAAACATTAAGTGCAAAACTCTCCTTAACCTTTGAAAATGAGATATTAGCTTCCTCTGACCAAATAAGGAATTTATCTCTTCTTTTTAATGCTTCATTTAAAACTTTGTGCAAAGGACTTAATAATTCTGCTATCTTCGGAATGTATCTATGATAGTAATTTACCATTCCCACAAATTTCTGTAACTGTTTTACAGACCTTGGTTTATCATAACTCCGAATCACCTCAACTTTTTCATCAGATGGTCTTATTCCATCATGCGAAATGTTGTAGCCCAAAAAATCAATATTTGACACCCCAAATACGCATTTACATACTTTGACGTTTAACCCGTAATTATCTAAACGTTCAAAAACTAAGCGGAGATGTTTAAAATGTTCCTCGTCATCATTACTGGCCACTAGTACATCATCTAGATAAACAAAAACAAAATCTAGCCCTTGAAACACTTCATTAATAAACCTTTGAAATGTCTGTGCAGCGTTTCTTAATCCGAAAGGCATCCTAATAAATTCAAAAAGACCGAAGGGTGTTGTTATAGCAGTTTTATGAATATAGCATTCTGCGACTGGAATTTGATGATATGCACGTAGCAAATCTATCTTTGAAAATACATTTTTACCTCTTAAATCCATACCAAAGTCGTGAATATGAGGAATTGGATATCTATCAGGTATGGTGACACAATTCAATCTGCGATAATCTCCACAAGGACGCCAATCATCTGGTTCTTTTTTTGGCACCAGATGTAAGGGAGATGATGCCTGCGATTTAGATGGACGACAAATCCCAGAAGAAACTAAGAAATCAAATTCGGTTTTAGCTATTTTGTATTTAGTTGCATCTAACCGTCGTGGTTTCGAAAAAGGAAGCAGACCCGAAGTTTCAATTCTATGAACCGTATTATGCTTGACTTTTTTGCTATAGTCAGGAGAAGCAATTACTGTCTTAAATTCTCTTAGAAGATTCATATACTTGTTATCAACACTAAATAATTTTGGAAGTGAAACGGTACTGTATACTTCGATTGCTTCAATTGCTATATTTGTTAATGGGTCGATTAGTTTTTTGTTCTTAAGATCTATAAGCAATCCAAATTTTGAAAGAAAATCTGCTCCAATTATTGGTTTTGAAATATTTGCAATTATAAATATAAATGGAAATTCTCTTCTCAACCCTAAATTTACTTTTATCAATTTGCTACCATATGTTTTAATACTACTACCATTTGCAGCGGTTAAAACTATGTCCGACGATCGTTTAAAGTTCTTAAATCTAGACAAAGGTAATACCGAAATTTCAGCGCCACTATCTATTAAAAATTTTAAATTATTTTCTAAATCACATACAAAAAGACGACGTGTTGAATTATTATACCTGTTATCAGTCGTCGCAATAATAGGCCAATTCAGTTTTCCTGAAGCGAAGACTCAAACGAGCATGGCTGCTCACATTTTTTAGCTTTATTTCCGAAACGGTAGTGATAGCGACAAACCCACTTACGGTTTGTAGACCGGCTCCTAGAAGTACTTCTGTTTCTAAACGGAGTTGTTGAACGATAGGGCTGAAAAGATCGTTTTATCTCATCAATTTCCAAAGACAATTGGTTAAATTTATCGAGCATTGCCGAAGTTATTTTAGTTAAATTATCAACGGCTATATCCAACCTGCAGTTACTTTGACCAAAATCTTTTGATTCAAGGGTACACAATTCAGACTTATTTGTAACTTCCCAAATGTTATCGGCTAATTTTAGCAAATCATCAGTATTAGCAACATTAGAACCCACTAAAGCAATATTTAGAGTTTTTGGTAACTTTCTTAACCACAAACTCTTCACAAGATCAGAATTAATATTACGACCCGATAAAAGTATCAAAGATCTGTAAAATTCCGAAGGTTTACGATCACCGATTTCAGAATCTGACAAAAGTCTATCGAGTTTCTTTTGTTCACTCAGAGAATGTCGTTCAAGTAATTTATTTTTAAGATTAATATAACGATTTTCCTCCGGTGGGTTTTTAACAACATCCATAACCGATACTATTACATCTTGAGGAAGAGACACAATAAGATGTTCATATTTTGTATTATCTCGAATAATTCCCTTAGTATTAAATTGAGTCTCGATATGAACAAACCACACTTCAGGATGATCTACCCAAAATGGAGGTAGCTTAACTGTTGCTGCGCAAATTTCTACTTGTGAATTGTTAGGATTATTAGATGCAGCATTAGAAAATGAGTTATTAGAAACATTCCCGGAAACTCGAGTATCTATTGTATTAGACCGAATGGGAGAGTGAACCGGTGAGCGAATCATATTGAAAAAAAAAAACCGGTATAATGTAGTGATGCTTACAAAACCGAACGAACAAACAACAAAATGTATATATATATGTATAGTATTAATGCGCAAAAACAAAAAAAAAAATAATAATACTATAATAAATAATTACTATAACAAAAAAAACTTATCGTTATTTATCCTGAAAATTTCCGAGGACTTGATTTAGTTTCCAGATGAGCTTGATATAAAAAATTTTATCCAAGTTGAAAATTCACGTTTGAACCTTGCTTTCCTTTAATAATATAATCTTCACAGAATGGCTATGCGTGTGCTCGGTATCTCGCAAAATTTGCGTCAGTTCTCTAAAGGAGTTAATGTTTTGAAGTGCTATAAGGTTTCTTTCAAGCTAGCCTGGAAAAGACTCTCGTCAACATCCTTGCAACTCAGGTCACAACTTTGGATAAAAGCTTGCGTGTGGCTAGTGAAGATTCGGGTGCATCTACTGCTACAGTTGGTTTATGGATTGATGCAACAAAGATTTTCAAGTTCTAAATAAAAACAAGGCTTAATATCCAATACAAAACAGCTCCTGGCAGGATCGCCAATGTAGATAAGTAAATATGTAGATATTATTTAGAAATAATATTTATTTATAAAAATTATATTTATTTTATTTGAAGTAAATTTTTCAACTAACTCAAAAACCAATATACAAAAATGATAATAATAGAAAAGAATAAATTGATTAAAATTATATTTACACAAGTATTATAAAACAAGTATTTTATAAAAACACCATCACTACATATGTATATATGTAAGCTATAGGGGTGGGTAAAATTACTGTTTTACTTTTTGCTCATTTTTTTACAGGTAATAACAGTGTTAGATGCAATGATTTAAATAAAAAACATCTACCTTCAGTTATTGAAAACCAAAATGTTTTAACAATATAAAAAGGTTTCTTACTCGTATTTACCTATGTAAGATAAGACGCAACAGAAAAAGGTGTAATTTTTAAAAAATCGCCAAAAAATGGAGCACCTATGCGCAAGCTGTTTTTTACAGTATAAAAGTAGAGATCGCAAATTTTATAGTGATATATAACATTTTTAGGGCCGCGATGGAGATCACTCTTAAAAAGTTTTTTACTTTTTTTTTTACAAAAAATTTTACAAAAAAAAAACTTTTTTTTTAATTTTGAATGAAATTTTTAATCATTAAAATTTAAAAAAAAAAATTATAAAAATTAACATAAGTAGCTACTAATAAACCATTTCACAGAAAAAAAAAATCAATACAAAATCTTTATTCGTTTAGCCACCAAAAAATATATTGCAAACCTCTCAAAATCGTTTAAAGTCAATAAAAGCGTATCCGATATACTCAACTTTCCTGACTTTAACAGTGTCCCAAAACGACAAATCTCAAGCAAAAGCCTTGAAAATTCACTATACGATGCAGAATTTTGTTGTCTGTCGAGTTGCATACTTAAATTTTTACATTTCTCAAAATAAATTTTTTGCCTAATGTCCGGCTAGATTGGCAAAATACCCCTCTGTGCGTCGGTTAGCAATGAAAGTTACTTTTTGTTTACTTGTTTTACTCCCAACATTCGATTTTAGTTAACACTAATCTAGTATCAAACCAAACTTTGTTGAGTAAACAAGATTGCGCGGTGCTTTGCGTTTTTTAATTTTGAAAATTTAATTATTATTAGTCGAACTTTTTTTTATAATTTATTAAAAATAGCCCCTGTTAGGGACAAATCCACAAATATTTTGTTGGCAAAATACCGAGCAGGGATGAGTGGCTGAAGAATTCCGCAGTTGAGACAATGGGTAACTTATAAGGGAGATGAAGGCTGTTAACAGTTTTGTAGACAGTCTAGCAGCTATTATTGATTCGAAATAAGTGAAGTCGACAATAAATCTTTGTTCCTACTCAGACGATACCTTGCGAGGCATGATGGCATTCGTGCAAAAGAGATGGGCGATCAATGTAGAAAGGTTCGAACTTGCATGTAGTAAATGCACAGGGAGACCTGAATACTATCTGCCGGAATTTTCGGCACGTTACAGGAATGTTCGCTAAATGAAATTTTTCGCAGGTAGTCTTTCAGATTTTCCAAAATTTGTTGGACCTCAATCGTTAAGGAAAAGACGAAGTCCCTACTGGTCCTTGGGAAAATTCGATATCGCTTCTAGAAGGAATCATAACGGGGCACTGTGTGATTAGACGTCTGGATAAGGGAAACGAAGAGTCAGTTCAATACCTTATCTGAAACTTTTCAACTTCGGAAGAACGCAGGCTCACATATTTGAACCAAAGATTCTTTCAGGACCTAGACCGTCTTAGGGATACGATACTTACTAGTATGATAGGTTTTGCTAGAAGCCTTAGATGATTCTTACGGACTGAAGATGAGGGAAATGTGTGGGTAGATGGTCCTCGGGGCATCACAATGGGCCTTTATTACTTCCGAGTGAACTGGCTTTATACGGTCGGCTAGCTTAATTTAACCTATCGTAAAAAAAATAGTTAAACTAATACTGAACATTTCCAGACAATTTTTTTGAAGATATTCATTTTTTTTTTAATTTGACGATTTTCTACCAATATTCTGTATCAGTGAGTCAGTTTAGAAGCGTTTTTAAGAGGCATATAACTTTAGACTGGCAATTCTGCTTTTTGTATGAGCCATTTTAACAGCTGTGAATTGTTTGGCTTGACATTCCGTCTTGTATAAACTGACAACGCGTGGAAAATTATGTAGATTTTTAATAAAAAAAAAAAGTTCAGTTGGACTCATTAGGCTCCTTGTTCAATTTATGATCGGTAAAAAGGACCATAAATTCGATTAACAATGGATATTTTAGTCCGTACTTATAGCTGTCGTAAAGAGCGAACCGAAGCAACTGTTGCTTCTTTAGTCGAGAAAAACCTGAGTGTACTCCTCATGTCTATCCACATTATTCCAGATTTTCTAAAATATTTTGTTTCACGGGCTTATAAATTTCAACAAGAATTATTGTTTGCTATCGCCAAACTTGACCGTTTTTACATTAAAAGTGACATGGATCTGCGGATAGCAAATTTATTTCTGTAATGCGATGTCATTGACGATTTCAACCGTGCCGTTAAAGTTTAGTTAGAACAGACTGCAAGGAAATACAGAACGACGCACTTAGATCTTTTATTTTGGGGTTTTTATATGTTTTTAAAGCTTAAAATGCTCTGAAGCTCTTTCATACCCTTTCCAAATATAAGACTCCTTTAAATCCGCTGATTCTTGCAATACAGGAATGCCTAGCAAAGAGCGATATGTTTAAAGAGAGAGCTACTCTCTTTAAACATATCGCTCTTATATATATTATCTTATCTATAATTTTGACAACTTCTACAGGTTTTTTTTTTGGGATCCCAACAAGAGAAGAGAGAAGAAGAAGGCTGTCTAAATTGAGCCGAGCGTAGTGAATTAACGCTCTCTTGTAAAAAAGTTACCCTTATCCACGATGGAACAGTCTGGTTGCTATTATGCGAACTTTGGATACATTTAGTTTTAATACAGGCCTACATAGACATGTTTCTTTTTATGATTCTGATTTTGTTCAAACAAGCAGGAGAATCCGATAGGAATGATTAAGGCAGCGTCGTTAAAGATAGAGAGGTTAGTATCTGAAAGAACTCAATTTTTTGTTGGCCAATGAAGGAATCTTAAAGAGATAGACATGAATACCTCACAAGATGAAGACGGATTAACCGCTTAAGGCTTTCCTGTAGCAGAACAGCTCCTCGGAAGAAAGGCGAGAAAGTCGGCCATGAAAACTTTAAGTATCATGTAGCCAAGACCAAAAACAAAGAAGACGAGACTTACAAATTGTGCCTGGAAATGGCTGACATAGAAGCACAAATTGTGTGTGAATATCCTTCACTGGCTAGCATAAGTTTAAGAGAACAATATTCGCTGCTAGGCGAATAATCCTAAGACGATTTGTTGACTAGATCTTTGGAATGTGTAAAAGAAAGGCAAATATATTTTTTAATGTTTGCTATTCGAACAACAGATTTTTCTTAGTGTACATTTAACAAGTTTAACAGTCAACCATCCATTAGTAAAGACATT
Organism: Phasia obesa; assembly: GCA_949628195.1. Classification (NCBI taxonomy): domain Eukaryota; kingdom Metazoa; phylum Arthropoda; class Insecta; order Diptera; family Tachinidae; genus Phasia; species Phasia obesa. The sequence continues at coordinate 109,174,414 of OX451219.1, forward strand.
TAGTTAATGTCTAGTTTAATAGTGATGACATTTTTTTTTTCGTTTACGCTGTAGAAAAAAAAGCATTTTTTGGTTAAAGTTTTCAAACGTTTGTCTGTCTACGGAGTCGTCTTCCGTTTTGCTTACATAAACGAAAAATGTTGTAGCCTTAGAGTTAAAGGAAAAAAATAAACACATTGTTTTATCCATTAAATAATAATTCAGCAAAAACACAAATAATTTTACAAGACACTACTAGCATGTTCATGATGAAGATTTCCTTGTTATCGGCAAAAGAATCATCATTTTCAAGATGAATCCCCCACACCGTTTTGGGAAATAGCAGTCACTCTCTGTCTCCTTAACATTGAAAGCAAACAAACAAAATTTACTATTATGGGAAACACAGTACATTTAAGAAATGGTGGAAGAGGAATCTAGCAGCCAAAGAAGAAGGAGAGGAAAACTGAGGTGTGTCTTTATCAAATTTATTTCGATTTTTTCTTTCGATTTTTTTTTTTTTTTTTTTGTCAAACAAAGTAATTTTTTTGTTCATATGCACGTGTCTAGAGGTTACCATTGAAATTTTATGAAAACCAAATATTGCATAAGGACTTCATGTAGAAGATGATGATGGTTTTGCCAAAGTCTTTCGATGTCGTTTGTCTGCTGCAATGGTATGTGGATATTAGATGGTTTTGATAAATTAGCGAAAAATAAAATTAAAATAAATAGAAAATATCCTCCAGTGTCAAGGCAGTTGCATGAACAAATAGTGAAAGTTTTGAAGAAGATGCCGCCGCCGCCACCACAACATTGTCTAACAGTCTAACAAGTTGTAGGCAGGGGTTAAATAAGAGTTGCATAAAAAATTATTATTATTATTAAATTTTGTTAATATTAAAAGTTATTGAACTCTGCTGCTGTTGCTGCCATGTTGCCAAGAAATGATGTTTCAACAATTTTTCAAAAATGTTTGGGAAAACCCATCGATAATGACATGATCGGGCAAACGTTATGTGAATAAGTAACACCTGGCATAGGACAAAAAAGTGCTTAACGACAAGAATGTAAACAATTAATAATAAAGATTAATTTATTATAATATAAGGAAGAGCTTTAGGTAAAACTGTGTAACAAATTGGAGAGTGTTTAAAAATTATTTTCAATATGAAATTATTGAAATGAGGAAATATTGTCACGATTTAATATTAATTTTATGACATATGAGGGCTTAAGATCTTAATCCGCCAGCCAATTATTAATTTGCTAAAATTATCGCCAATATAACTGCAGATATAATATCTTCCATAGAAACGATTGCGATTCTGAATCAGGGTTCAGAATTCTTCATTTATGAGCACTGAAATTACAGATTAGATTTTTAAATTTTATAGCCAAAATTAAATACCTCAAGGCCGGGGCACATAGAATCTGTCATACGTTCTACTTTCACGTATTCAGATTTAAATGTGATTAAAGTACCGAAGGAAGAGGTTGAAACAATGAGTACTTTGCTGACTGATATAAAATCAGGAAAGAAAACACTTGAAAAGCTTTGTTTTCCATTTTACTTTATTTAATTTATTTATTTTGTTGTGTATTGTTTTATTTTAGTTCCCACTTAACACAAAAATTTAATCTATACAAAGAAAAACCAACTAATAGCTATCAAACTGCTCAACGTACGACAAAAGTTACAAGTTGCCCAACTTTCGTATTTTGCGTTGACGGAGACAAACTAATTGGGACAACGCTTAATGTATTTCAAATTACTTTTCCGTTGAAAAAAGAAAACGACGTATAACGTATGACGGATTCTATGTGCCCGGCGTTTAAGTACAACCTACTAAAATGGGTCACTGTGCCAAAGGGTTTGAATGTTTTTCGAGCAGGGTTCAGAACTTTTCATTTATAAGCATTGAAATTTCAACATTTATGATATTTCTCATAAATAAGATTTCTAATATTTTATATTTTTTTTTACGGTCGTAAATGAACAACAAAAAAAAATACTCTGACTACGATCAAGCATGAATGAGTGTAACTGTTTGTTTTTTAGCATACATACATGAACGGTGAAAAACGAAGAATATCCGTATTATTCATAAGAGATAAGAAATGAATAAGCTCATTCTCATTAAAGCTCTTTTTCATAAATATTTGTACATTTTTTTTCATGAATGAGATTTTTAAAACACTTTGTTACTGCATACGCCGGCAGTTGTACATTACAAAATATGTGCATATACATACACTCATACGCAGATATAAATTTATGCGAATGCTTAATGCGAACATTCTCCTACGATCTTCTCATTTATGAAAAATTAACAAAATTCTAAATTCTCATATATGAGCACTTGCGTGAAAAACAAAATATTTTCTCATTTATTCACTTTCGAATAGAAAGAAAAAAAAAATAAATCATCTCACTCATAAAAAAAGACAAAATATTTTCAAGTCTCTCACACTTGTATGATTAGATTCAGAAAAAAAAAATGTACATACTCACACATGACTGAACAGGGAGTGAGCATTTCGGTGCTCTGGTTCGGATGGTTATGCTAGTTTATGTCACTTAGAAGATATTCAATATAATTGGAAAGGTATAGATGAAGTTGTTAGCAAGAGCGTACATATGAAATGTATATTGATCCTAGGTATCGCTGATCTTTTTTACTGTAAGAAGCTTTCGTGAGATTAGATCTTGGATTTAAGTTACGTTATTTTCGATGATGTTTTAAATTTTTGTTGGCTGGATATTTTTGAGTTTCTATGTCTTAAACAACCACAATTTGAGAGCGCGTTGACTACTAAATATACTAGAATCCCCTAGGTTTATATTGCATCTGCGCCCATCAACAACATACATTTTTCTGATATGTCTTAATTATAAACTTTCTACTATATAACACAGCGCCATCATTTGTGGGGGTATTATTCTATAGCACTATTAAGGTCTCTAAAGAAGCTTTCAGGTAGCACGGTTTATAATAATCCGATCTTCTTACTATTTATACCACCTATATCCGACCTAAAATGGGATATAACTCTCATGTATGGGCCACCGAAGCAAATCCTATTTTGGAGTTACCCGACCGAACAATGTTAACAGTAGGTTATTCAACGCTATTTGTTCACTTGAGCATCCAGGCAATGTGGGCTATGTTTCGATATTTGAACGATACAATAAAATGTGCTCTACGAAATTAGGGAAGTTGTTCTCGAAGCCCGCACATTTTTGCGTTTAAAACGTTTTTCGTTATGAGCATTTGTGGTAGAATTCGTATTACAGATAGAATTCGTTTGTTAGTCGAGCAGTTCGTATGAGGAATAAAATCCCTGCAGAGGAAAGTCTAAGTCGAAGTATGGTTGGAATACAAAATTTTTCTTTGTTGTAATTAGAAAGATAATTTCATGCCATTTATTTTTTTAGTATAATTTTCGATATATGTCCGCCGCACCTAATGGTAAATACGATCAGTAAAATTTTTGACTATTGTTTCCAATAAATCTGAGCGTATGGCAATGGCGGCTTGAATATTTGTTTTCAATGTTTCAAGAGGTAGGGGTTCGTCAGTATAAACCAATAACCCTATAACATGGCCCTATAAAAAGTAATCCCGAGGTGTTAAATCGCATGAACAAGGGGGTCAGAGAACATGACCACATCTGGAAATAAAGTTGCGACCAAATTGAATTTGCAATAAATCGACTGTTAACACCCCACCCTGTATGGCAAGTTGCGCCCGTTGATGTTTAGCTGTTTAATTATTGAAAACGAAACTTCAGTCAACATGGCTCGATAGCACTAGTCATTCATCGTGACGGCAGTTCCTTACTCATTTCGAAATAATATGGACCGATCATGCCCCCGCTGGCGGCCACCACCAAACAGTCAATTTTAATGGATGTAATGGTGATTCTTTAACGACTTGAGGATTGTCTTCAAATACGGCTATTTTGTTTATTGAAAATGCTCATCTTCTGTCAGTTTCAAATGATCCCCATCAGTAAAAATGCGATGCAAACGATAATCGTTTGGCTTTAATTCTTACACGTGCTGTATCTTATAGGCACGTAAGCCAAGATCCTTTCCGTCAAATTTCCCACGTAGTCACGTAGTCAAAGGACAAAGGCTAAGACGTTGAGAATGACGACCAATCGACATTTCGGCGTCTTCTTTAATACTTCGCGTCACAGCAGCATTCTCTTTGGTACGCACTTTTCTTTGTCTTTCTTGTTGAGAAGAGAAAAATTCGTGCGAAAGCGATCAACAACTGCACGAATTGCTTGCTAGCAATTTTGATCGTAAAATGGACGAAGGGCACTATGAACTTCAAGAACAATTTTTTTTTGTAAACTAAATTTTAACGCGTTTTTATGTCATTAAACGATTCATAATGACTCACCAAACCTTAATGAACATAAATGTCCACACAGTTTGACATTCTAAGCTATTACACTATAGTTATCGATATCGATAATTCTCATGTGGAGGAAATGGCTGGCGAAAAGAAACTATGATTTTTAAAATAGAAAATTATGACTTATGACATAAAATCAAAAATAAACACACAAATTAACAATCGCCTGCTAACTATTAAAACCAGTCAGAGGAAACCTATTTTTCAAGTTTTCATATTTTGTTGCAAATATCGGTTATTAGCACGTAGCAATCAATCATTGCATATTTTTGCATAACAACCACGAAATGACATAGAATTTTTCTTTTCAAAAGATGTTGTTGTTGTTGTTTTGTAATTTTCAATTTTCAATTTCCAATTCTTTTTTTTCGCACAACTGCAGTTACGTGTTCTCATTAAGACCAGGAGGAGTATTCATGTTTCAATCATAAAATTCATTAACAGCATCATGCGCAAAACTTCCAAGAGCTGCTTGCAGTATTTTCATTTTATATATGAGTTGAAAATAAACAAACCACTGACTTCAATTACGCTACAGTTGAAATTTTGATTTTTGTTGCTAATGTTTCATCAACTTTATTCTTTACGATCGATCAAATTGCTGAGAAAAAAAATCAGCCTGGAATTTCTGCTTTTTCTGAAGTTTTTTTTTTAACACAAATACAAAAAGTTGGTCTCCTTCATAAAACTGTATTCATGCCAAAATGATCGTTAAAACCACATCTAACAGGAATCGGTTTGATCTTCTCTGATGGAGTTTCTTCCTCTTCTTCGCATTTTCTAGAACATGTTCGTTCAATTTATAACTTCAAACATGTTTTATTTTTCATTTAGTGGTTTTGTTTTTTCTTTCATCTTTCATCTTTTTAATTTTTGGTTTGTATCCATGACCCATATTTAAAATCAAGAGAAAACTTTAATGAACGCTCACACTCCAGAATGTTTTTAATGTTTTATGCGCCAATAGAAGGAAAAAATGAAAGGTCGTTTAACTTGGTCAGTCGTACAAAAAAAAAAAAGGCATTATGGCTGTTAAACAGAAAATAGGTTGATTGGCAAGTTGCTTTGCCAACAATTCTTAATTATTTGTAATAGAGATGCAAATATATTAATGAAAATAAAAGGGTTGTCTTTATGAACAGATAATATTCCTGTTTGTTATATTTTTTAAGACTTTAAAGACTAAGCACCATGGTAAGCTACAGCGCACAGTGGTTTAAAAACATTTTATTTTGGAAATATTAATTTATTATTATATATAATAATAAAGATATCTTGTTTAAATTTCGTAACATTTGAATTAAATAAACTTTTAGTGACATTCAAATAAAAAAAAAAATGTATACCAGAGGTGCCTAACTTTGGGAGATAAGGAGGCTGGAAGACTGCAGCTCTAGTCGAACACAACTCTACTTTGCTCTGTAAAATTTCAATAAGTTCATGAGCTAGCGAATTATTTCCAAAATAAAATGGTTTTAAGCCACTGTGCAGCGTCTTGTAACCCTTGGAAAATATTAGATGGCTATTCTCTTGTAACAATGATGAACAAGAAATTGCCAGATCTATGAAAACAACACCGCGAAAACTCGGTCTTTCGCGTATATTGAAAATCTCTGATTTAACTGTCAGCAGTATGGCTCCATTAGGACGGCGCGATTCCTAATATCGACCCGTCCATTCGGATAAGTCTTTATAAGAATATTTACAAATTTTTTTTATTGATTAAAATTTTTTTTATAAAAATTTATTGTTTAAAACTTTGATGGCTGGTTTTTTTCAAAATAAAAAAAAATAATAATAAAATAAATCATTTATCTATTTGAAATCCGTTTAAAATAGATTCAGATCGACCATGCAAAAGTCATGCAGCGGCTCAAATTGTTCTCTTTAATAATAAGACAGCATGAAAACAGGTTTTTAGGAAACTGTTTCATTTCACCATGTCACTGTTTATTTTTAAGATACAGTAAATAATATGAAAAAAAAAAAAATATATTCATTGTTATTGTCTTTTTCAAGACAACACTAGCTGATTGTCTGCAGAAAACACCCAGAGTCTTTGGCGGGAATCGTACACGGAACCTCCAGACTGATAGACTATCGGACTAACAACCAATCTATTTATCTGTCCATCTATCTATCGAGGAGGTCAGTACGTGAGCTTAGCTAAGAGTCAAAAGTTTCAATGACTGATCACGAAAAATTTTAGGCACTGCGATCTTCACAACAAATGATCCCTTGTCGTCGAATATATTGATATTTCCATTTAAAGATTGCTAGTATATCGTTAAATGCAAATTTTAAGTCTAGATAAAGTAACGCCAAGTCTGGCTGTAGTTTAAAAATGTATGCCCTCCTTTTACCCTGTACTAACGACACCAACTTTCATTATAATAGAGCGCATGAACACATAAATCGGCATTTCAAGTTCAGGTACCGTTAGGGCAGATTCATATGGCAACGTTCACTGAGGTTTCTATTGCACTGTGTTCCCGATGTTCCAACACTGGACTTGTGAAAGATCATTTCTTTTATTATAGAGTTTACATCATGCGTGATGTGGACACTATCCTTTCTAAAATCGCTATTGTAATAAGTGTGACTTTAATGTAGCGCTTTTTACTATTTTCACACATCTTGCCCTCTCTCGTTCTTCTTATTTAAACTATTTCCTTCTTACAGGTAACTCAAGGGGTTGGAAATTTGTCTTCTCAGCACGAAGATAGCAGTGTATTGAACACATGTTGGCTTATCAACAAAACTTCAATACTTAATTTTAGGTAAGATTAGCAGTGCCCGATACGTCGTTCGCGTCCTGACAATATTTTGCTTGATTTAGATTTGATAGTATGCCACACCAATTGTGTTTATAGTGCTTCAGTTATGGTTTATGTATTCACTTTATATAAAGGTACCGATCCCTGGATAAAACTCTAATAGTAATTTACTACCTAGTGTACGTAGGCTTGTTCCACCACATGACCTCTGCCAGATAGCAGATGTAAGATTATGCAAAACTAAGCGATTTTCTAGTCCTGTGAAAATTATGAATGTTGTATAACTAAGATGTAGCGCATTCAGGAAGTCCGGCCAAAAATAAGCTTTAACCCTGAACAGAATATTGCGATAACACGTTCCTAAACTGAACTACAATTTACGAAATAAATGTATAGATTATTTACCTGTTTTTAACAACTAATTAATTTAGGTGTCACAACATTTAGCCTCTGACAGAAAAACCGTCGCCAAGGTGCAGACATGTGCTTCGATTGGCATCACAAGTGCAACGAAAAGTATACCTCAAGCAGCTTTGGACATCATTCTGCACCTATTTCCCATTGAGGACTTTGTAGTCGGAATGGCGACGAGGAGTTTGTTTAGACTTTTTGAATTATGGTTGGTGAGGTCTAGTAATATAGGACACACAAAGATTCTGCTTGAGGTCGGACTCAACGGACCTCTTCCAATAACACCCGTGCTAACGTACTGTATGGCCACTGGGCTTGAATTCAACAGGATACCCTTAGTTGTATTTTCAAATAGAGAAGACTGGTTGGGATCAGGTAAACGGTTCGAACGAAGTTGCGGTGTTCACTGATGGTTCAAAGATGAAGATTGGCACTGGTGCGGGGGTCCACATTCTGGGAATCAGCACACGCATGTCGTACAGAGTACCTGATGAATGTAGTGTATTTCAGGCAGAGGTGAAGGCGGTTCTAAAGGCCACCGAACTAGTGTCAGTACACGTTTTAGAAGGAATGGAGGTCACACTGTATGTTGATAGCCAAGTGGTATTAAAGTCCTGAAAGGACACAGTGTCAAATCAATGCTGGTAAGCGAGTGTAAAAGAGCTATTAATGTGGTGGCGGAAAAGTATAGGGTTAGATTGGGCTGGGTCCCGGGTTATTGTAATGTCGAGCGCAACGAAATTGCTGACGAACTGGCAAAACGGGCTCGGAGTAAAAGAATTTAGTTAGGGTAGAATCGGTGAAGCCACCGATTAGCTTCTACTATAGGTTTATATCCGATTGGGCAGTTAAGAGAATTCACCTATCTTGGGAAGTTAGGGGGATTGCACAATCTCACTGGTAATTTGGCCAAGACCAGACGCTGGACTTAGATAGGAAATTTCTGAGTCGAGGTAGGTGTGCTTCCTGGCAATTGCTGCACTAGAGCAAGAACCGGTACATCGGACTTTTGTAGGATGTGCATGGACGAAGAGGAGTTGGAAACTATAGACCATATTATGTGTCACTGCCCGATCCCCCGGGGGTTCCAATTGTCATTGCAGTACATGAGATAATGGTGCCCCTATTATCTCATTCGGGGATAATAGGGGCACCAGACGCTAGGGTTCCTAGAACCTAAATCTGGAAGAAAAGGTCTGTGTCTTAAAACACACGGGTCCTCTTCGCGGCCCGACCAGTGCCCACAGGACTGGTACCACGGGAATCGGTAGCCCCACAGAGAGCCTATCCTCTCTGTGACCGGTTGTTGGTGAGGTCGTCTTCGGGGGTACACGTGGTGGTTGTGGTTTAAGATCGATTAATGTAGGTATGGTGCAAGGTCGATCAATTGTGCTGTTCCACTCTCAACAGACGGAGTTTGGATAGTCTCCAAACCCCTAAGCAAGAGGCTATAATATGGAATCTAAGCTTGCCTTGGTTAAGGCTTGCCATATTATATAAATTGCTACTCATTGTTACTGTATCACACACAAATTGCTATTGGTGGCAGTCGTAAAGTGTTATTATACTACACAATGGAGGCGCAAGTCTACGCTTATATTTCACTCGGTGGTAAGACTACCGTGGGATTAGGCCAAGCCTACGTTAATCTTGTTCCACATGTCACTGCTCGGTATTGCAACGACACAGGCTTAGATGGCTAGGTGAAAGATTTCTCGATAGGCTCTTCGACATCGCGCGGTGTAAAATCGATGATGTCGTTGGCTTCATCAATGAAATTGGGCGCCTAAGGGATAGGTAGCAAGACGCATATAGGTCTCTCTTTTTTCATTTTGTGTTCTTAGTTTTAGTTAGATGAAGGGAATCACAGTGGACCCTTTGGTTCTCCGAGTGGATGTGCCATTTCTGGCCCAACCCTTCTTAACCTAACCTAACCTGGCCTCTAACATTGAGATTTTATTTTGTACTAGTTTTTCTTTCTAATGCAACACAATAACTACGAAATGAGAAAATTTTCAGATGCTGGTTTTGCTTTAAACAAGAAAAAAAAAATCAATAGAAATTATTCCTTATAAAGAAAACTGAAAAACTAATAAAGAAAAGCCACTTTGATAACATTGCATTAGCTAAGCAACCACATTCTAATGCCTTATAAAATAGATTGTGCAACTTTATGTTCATTTTTTTTCTTCTTTTAGTTGAACATAAAAAAGTAAGTATTGTGTAAAAAAGATTACAGAAGTTGCACATTCAATAATGGTGCTGCTTGTTCATTGTTGATCTTCTATTATGGAATTGTTCTCTATTCATGGCAATAAGACATGCAGCTTGTTATTTATAGACAAACCAATTTAATCCTGTTTTTGTATTTCTTTTTTTTTTCGAAACTAGAAAGTCAACATTATGATCATGATTTTCATATATTTCTTTTATTTTTGTTTGTTTGTTTTCAATGTTTCATATATTTATACCAGTGTGTGGTTGCTACGTATCTAATGATGTGCTACGTTTTTTTCTTCTTCATTTTCCTTATTTTAATTTAAGTTTTGTTACAATTAATTTTAACTTGTTTGCAATTTTTTTTGCAGGAGGAAATTATTTTAATTCTTTTTCTCTTGATTTTTTAAGGAGGAATATTAATTGTAGCAGTTTGAGTTGCTTTACAGCATGTTTGATGCAACCTAATAAATTTATGTTATATTTTTAATTTTTGCAAACTTTATGGAAATTGGAGCAACTGTGTAACAACTGTTTGTTGTTACACAAATTTTTTAGAGTTCGAATTTTACAGTTAAAAAGTCAACAGTTTTTTGTTTAAACAAAAGGACTGGAGGTTTTGAAAATCATTGATAATTTCGTTTGTAATTTCTAAATTAAACATATTACTTATGTTGAAGTATTTAAGTGCCTGTATATTTTGGGATTTTATGGGTAGGGAGATGATCCACGCAAAGCCACTCTAAGTCACTTAAAATGAATTTTCGAAGAATCCCAAAATGGTTAAGTTCCTAAAATTAAACTGATTTTCAAGTTATAAAGGGTGATCCATTTCGAGGTACATTTTTAAATAGCCTTTTTTTGACAGATCACGTGTGAGTCGTGTCATGCTGTCATGTTATTTTTGTTTAGTATTTTTTGGCATTTCAAAGACTTACGCCTGAACAACGTTTACAAATCGTTCAACTTTATTACGAAAATTCACGTTCTGTGAGGAATGTGTTTCGTCCACTTCGATCAACTTATGGTCCACATAATCGGCCTACTCAGCGTACTATTTGCAACACCATCACCCATTTCGAGACCCAGCATTCATTATTGGATAATATTCGACCGAATAGACCACGCCGAGCACGCTGTGAAAAAAATATAGTGGCCGTAGCTGAGAGTGTACACGAAGACCGTGGAGAGTCGATTCGGCGCCGTTCGCAGCAACTCAGACTGACGTATAGAACGACAAAATACAGCTTGTGCAACAACTGAAGCCGCTCGACCTTCCCAAGCCACATCGCTTCGCTCTATGGGCTCTTGAAAAGTTCCAAGAAACTATGACGTTTTCGAGGCAAATTTTGTTTAGCGATAATGCCCATTTCTGGCTCAATGGGTATGTAAACAAACAACATTGCCGCATTTGGGACCAAGAGCAACCTGAAGAGATTCAAGAGCTGCCACTTTATATAAAAAAAACAACGGTATTGTGTGGTTTGTGGGCCGGTGGAATCATCGGTCCATATTTCTTTAAAAATTATGCCGGTGCGAACGTAGCCGTCAATGGCGACCGTTATCGTGCCATGATAACCGACTATTTGATGCCTGAAATTGAAGCTCGTGATCTCAGCGACATTTGACTTCAGCAAGACGGCGCATCAATCAATGGATTTATTGAGAGAATGTTTCGGTGAGCACATAATTTCACGTTTTAGGCCGGTCGATTGGCGACAAAGATCGTGTGATATCACATCGTTAGACTTTTTTCTGTGCGGATATGTAAAGTCTAAAGTTTATGCGGACAAACGCGCTTCGATTCACGCGCGTCATTCTGCAATTACCAGTCGAAATACTCCGGCGAGTCATCGAAAATTGGACTCAAGGGATGGACCATCTGTGATGTAGCAACGGCCAACATTTGATAGACATAATCTTCAAAAAAATAAATGCCAAAAAATGTTCTTTCAAATAATAATAAACATTCTCCATTAAATTTGAATTTTTTGTGTTTTTTTTTTTCTTTAAAAAAGTATGAAACCTCGAAATGGATCACCCCTTACTTTTGAAAATTTTTGATGAAACTTTTTTGTCGCTCTTTTGTTTTAGTGTGTATATCAGTCGGTTTGTTTAAGCAACACATACAATAGCATTATTAAAACGAAACCATCAGATTTATTCTCAGATCATTCATCCTTTACTTTTTTCAATATGGAACCAACAAAATATCATGTACAGTAGGGAGCAGAAATGAGCACATGTTTGTATTTTCTGCATCTGTAGGCGCATACAAATAGTAATAATGAAGCGATTTAATCATTTGTTTTTTATTTTATTTATTACTAGCTATGCCCGCCACGTCGTGGGCGTCCTAATAATATTTTGCTCGGATTTGGTTTGAAAGTATTCCACATCAATTGAAAGACTCTTACTTATATAATGCTTCAGTTATGGTTTATGTATTTAATTTATATAAAGGTACCTATCCCTCGATAAAATGCTAAAATTTATAAAAAATTCTAAAATTCTAAAAATTATTGTAATCCTCTGTAGGTGGTGTTTAAAATATTTTAATACCAATGTAATTCCATAAAGTAAAAATACAAATTTTAATCAACTGGCGCCATCTGTTGCGTAATAGTTTCTCAAATATTCCACTTTCAAAAATAAAAAGGTGTGTAAAGAGAAAATGTAACCGTGTTGAAAATATCCCAGTTTTAAACCGAAAATTTTAGCAATTTTAATCCGGAAATTTCGTTTTTCACTGCTTTTTCTCCACTTTCTCTTTGAAATAACATATTTTTGAGAAAAAAAAAAGTTTCCTATATTGAGACCAGGATACTAAGGTACCTCCTCACAAAATTTTGTTAAAATCCATCCAGTAGTTTTTACGTGATGCGGACACAAACAATGAAGGACAGACAGACGGAAATTAGTTACTATTTTATTATATGTATAGATTTGGTTTTTGGCAATAAAGTTTTTAAAACAATTTATAATTATAAAATAAAAATAACTCGTATGTTCTCAATTTTGCACCTACTGGTAACATTTAAAATATTTTGTATTTTCAGCACTTCGTCTGCGTTTCGACATACTTTCAACTAATTTTTGTATACATTTCATTTGGATTTGTCTGCCACTTCAGCTGGACACGTTGCCACAACTCGATTAAGTTAGTCTTTTTACAATTGACTACAAATTCTCAGCTGGACTGAGGTCGGGACCTTGCGGACTTGCGGAGCCCACAGAATCAATTGGAAATTTTTTCAAGTCAGACATTCCTCGATTATTTTTCAGGTGTGTTTTGGGTCTCCAACCTGTTGCAACACAAGTTCTTTCTTAAGATATGCGCTTCGGGAAGATGGGCAAGCAATATGTTTAAATAGTCTTCCTTTTACATGATGCCATCAATTTTTTGTAATGGATCAACATGTCACCTTGTAAAACAACACCACTATATGATGTTACCTCCGACGTGCTTGACCATTTATTTTGTAGTCGGCGCCAGTAATACTGTTTATTATCAGACTGATATCGGTTTAATTTAGAGACATCTGACCATATTCCGCTTTTAACAGCCTAAACTTTCGGATGAATGGCGAATCGTAAACGAAAAATTTTTATGTGTCACTGCAGGTTTAGCTTTCTTCAACGCTGCGAGATTTCCAATGTTGTGTAGCGCTCTTCTTTCAGTCCATCGTCTAACATTTTTATTTCTTGCTATGGAAGCATCATCTCATCTTTCTCATCATAAGGCGTGCGTTCTCATCAGTTTAAAGTTTTCAGCCTCTAGCCGAAATACACTTCGCCGTTTTATCATTCTAATTAATTAGCTATTATACGTGATGAAGAGCCTTTCATTGTCATATTTACTATGGTTTGCCATAGTTTCTTTATTGTTTTAAGAAATATTAACTTTTTGTTTTAAATTAAAAATCTGGAGTGGCCTACACTCAACATTACCATACACAATGCAAACAGATGTTTTTATGGATATATTCGGCCCTATTCCCGTTGGCGTTGTAGTTTGAAAACGTAATAAAAACGACAATTTGGCATTACCGTTGGCGTTAACCACACTCGTCGTAAATATATCGGTATTCTGTATTTTGAAACGAAGATAGAAACGACTATAAAACATTCGTTCTATGTCGTCATCATTGTAGGCAACGAAATTCAAACGACTACAAGAAAAAAATTTAAAATAAAAAAAATGTACATCAAGGCAGTAGGAAATTTTAGTTTCTTAAATGGAAAAACATTCCGCTTATGCTAAGTGTTTTCGAAAGGGCATAAAACCGTAAAATTTTTCGATTTTTGAAGCCGAGCTATTACATTCGTTTGGGCCCCCAGTTCTTGATGTAGAAGGTTGACATAAAATAAGAAAAAGTAAATTAGTAGAAAATATCCATTAAAATGTTGTTTTTTTTTTATTAAAATAAGTCAGGATAAAAAGGAAGCTCTGAATCCAGTGCAACAGAGAAAGAATGTTATAAATAGGTGTGATTGTCACCATTGGAGGAAGCGATGTCAAACCTATTACAATTTTATCGTTACTAATCGATTTTCGTACTTAGAATCTGGGATGGCAAGAATGTTAATGTTCTGTCGTAGCATCTTCCGATGTATAGTTATATTCATTATGTCATCATCATCACTTGAACTTGTTAAAATTTACAAAGAAATAACAAACTTTTCAGAAATTTACAAAAATGTCATAAATAACAACACAAAAAATTGCAGTGCTACAACACTTTATTAATTTTTCTTTTTGTTTTCGATAACGTTTTTTCATCGTTTCAATATATTTCAAGAATACGAAGTTAGGAACGAAACGACGATAAAAACGACAACGACATAGAAACGACTATTAGTATATTCGAATCGAAAAATTAATTATTTTCGGTTTGGGGTGTTAAGTAAACTACCCCTTGCCCCTTCCCGATTATGCCCAAAATTAATACAGCTCTTCATCTCCATATACCAAAGGCACATACTAAATTTTATTTTTATATGTCAAATGGTATGACCTGTACAAACTCCGCAAAAATAATAGCACACCCACCCAACCCACAGACCTAGCCAAAATGGATTCAGGAGACCTCAAAACGTATAAATCCGTCGAAATCCCGACCTCGAATTTTTTCATGATTACTCTACTTTACCTTATACTACGTAAGGTAAAGTTAAAATATGAAAAAAAAAATTAATTAAAAATTAAATCAGGCAAGTGTGAGTCAGACTTATGCACGCGTTCCGTTTCGCATTCAATATGGGTAATTCTTTGCCAACTCGGTCGATATTGTGTTTATTTGTCCATCTAACAAGAAGAATATGAGATCTTTTTTTTTAAATATTTGGTTGTCTTGATAAAAATATTTATTTATTTTTTTTTTTTGTTTTTCGGAATAGTCATTTTGAGGACTTTGTTGGGAGAAAACAAAAAGTAGCTTTCATTGCTAACCGAAGGTTGGCTGAAGCAACAACAAATATAAGGTGGTAAATATTAAAAGTAAAAATATTAAACAAGAGGGAAGCTTTAAGACTACGCCTGACTTAGTTCTCACCAACTGACGATAGATGATTGCATACAGTTTTTCTCGTATTCCTTTATCTGAGTTTCGTTGGTTAAATAGATGATGCTTACAACTAAACACTTCCCAAAGTAGATAGATGCGAAGAGTGCTGATGACGAACATGCATTTTGATGCTGTCGAGAAAATGCATAAGGTTGGTAAAATAGGGTACTTATTTTTATGATATTCGACCTGGGCGTGCCACCTCCCATACAAAGTAAATATTTATCATCGTGTAGCTTGGTAATAGTAATAGGTATCGCCTTGAAATTTTGCAGCCATAACCACTATATTAACACACACATAGTTTAGAGAAAGAGACTGGATTGGAATAGAGGGTGTGGTACCTCATGTACAAAGTGAAAAAATATTATCCTCTATCTAGAGAACTGAATTAGGTAGCTGCTTGGAATTTCGCACAAGTAACCCCGATATTAATATACATAGTCAAGCTAAATACAGGCTCAATTGGAATAGTAGGCGTGGTACCTCCCATACAAAGTGAAAAATTATTATCGTGTTCCAGGCGAACTACAATAGATAGCACCTTGAAACTTTGCAAGAGTAACCCCTGTACAAATGCGTATAATCTGCCAAAATACAGAATGCATTGCGACAGTGGGATACGTGGTACCTCCCATACAAAGTGAAAAATTATTATCGTTTACATAGAGTACTATAACAGGTACGGTCTTTAAAGTAGGTAAAAGTAACCCTGCGAAACATAGGCTTAATTGGAACAGTGATCAGGGTACCCCCCATACAAAGTAAACAATTATCTTGTATCTAAAGATCTGCAATATGTAGCGTCTTGGAACTTGGATTTTGCATCAGTAATCCCCATATTAAGATACATTGTGTAGAGAAACACAGACTGAATTGGATTGGTGGGCGTGGTACCTCCTATACATCGTAAGAAATTATTATCGTGTACCTAGAAAACTGTAATAGATACAGCCTTCAAACTTTGCACGAGTAACCCCTATGCTAATGCGCATAGTCTACCAAAATACAAACTGGATTGTAGCAGTGGGCGTGGTATCCCTATAAAAAGTGAAAAATTATTATCGTGTACCTGGAGAACTAGAGAGTCGAAGTAGAGTTTTGAATCTTTTCACAATTAACCTTCGGAGTAATGTGCGTAGTCTAGCAAAATACAGACTGGATTGGGACAGTGGGCGTGGTACCTCCCATATTAAGTGAACAATTATTATCCTGTAAGATAACTACAATAGGTAGAGTCTTGAAACTTTTTACAAGTAACCCTCAGAGTAATGTGCATTGTCTAGCAAAATACAGACTGGATTAGGATAGTGGGAGTGGTACCTCCATCAAAAGTATAAAATTATTATCGTGTTAATACGTATAGGCTGGCATTTAAACTAAAATATTTTTTAAGTGGCCATACTTTTCTTCCAAGTGTTTATTGTATGTTTTGTGCATGGGTGTAGACCGGAGAATGACAAAAGTATCATTTTTAGTACTTATTAAGTATTGGAGGCCAAACATGTATAAATGTGTATAGCTACAGCTCAAACAACATACCATACACACATACTAATATCAATTTCAACTTAAATAACTACAAGTATAGGCAGAGAATAAGTGTTCGCAAACTTGTTCATTTTTTTCGCAATACAACTAAGTATAAGTAAAAGTTGGATAAAGTATTGGCTATACCTTGTAAGTATACTTGTAAGTATAGAGTAGGAATAAGTGCAAGTATGTAAATACTCTAAGTATACTCAGAGTATTTTATAAATATATGTAACTATATGTATTCATTATTTCACAATATAAAAATACGTTCATTCATTCCTTCATCCTAATATAAAAATAATTTTGGTTTTTCATATTTAACCAATGTTCGGTTATAAACAAAATATTGCCAAACATCATAAACCTTTTTATACACACAATTCTTTAAAGTAGTTGTTTTACTTATAAGTATACTTAGATTATTATAACTACTTTTCCATACTTGTAGGTATTAGGTAGTTTTAAGTATGGGTATGACAGATACTCATCACATTATCTAACTACAACCAGTTGTACTCATACATACTCATACGTATACATTTCTAAGTTCGTTGTGTATAAATACTGTTTGGTATAAGTATTGAGTAGACCCATACTTATTTCACTGCAAATGAGTATGTGTAGGTATTTTCTGTGTTATAAGTATAGGTATAACTAATACCCAATAATACTTAACTACATTTATTTTATAAGTACTTTTTGTCAGTATCTGGTGTAGAACAGGAATAGCTAGTAGAAAGTAAAACTTAAGCTTGACTTCAAATTCCATCTGTAGACTTTGAAAAAATAATTTTTTGATATGTTTAAATATGATTTAAAAATCAGTTGAACGCGACAACTTTGTTTTAATATTCGTGTACCTTCGATTTTTTTTTTTTTGCATTCTTAAATTAACGATCTAGTGGTACCGACGATCGATTCAAAATTCCATATCTCAAATACAACATGACCTTCAAATCCAGAGTCTAATTGGCTACGAAAACGTCTGTAGTCATCGAAATAAGTTCTTCAATTTTGCTTACAGCTACAATTCTACAGAAGCATGGTTGTCATGAAGCAAAAAAAAAAATACTTTAAATTCTATACTCGAAATCAGAACAGTAAAAAAATCTCTCTCTTTCACAGTATTTAGTAAATCTTCAAATCATAATAACAAACCAAAAAATCTTTAATATTTTGAAATAAATATTTAAAATGAATTTCCTTTGTTTCACACCATAAATATGTTGAGCTCAAAACATAAGCAACATTAAAAACATAATGTTTTTCGAATTAATTAGCAGCAACAAAAAATATAGAAAAATAAATCGCGCTGCCTTTAGTTTTATAATGCGGTGATGTTTTACAATAAAATGTCTTGTAAGTACGTTTTACCAACATTTCAGTTTAACCCATATTTGTCATAATGGTCAGTCGCAAACAAATCAAATGGTCTGTAGTGCAACAACATACGAATAACTACAACTAAAAACAGGCAGACAGACAGACAGACGGACGGACGGACATAGCACAATTATAAGTTGTTATCTTTTTTCGTTTATGGAAACTGACAATTCAGCGTCCTCTGTTTCCACTATGCCAGTTTAATTTGGGCAGAGGAAAGAGCAATAAAATATATTTTTTTTGCAAAATGCAGAAAAAATAATTAAGAAAAAAAAGAAGGACAGGGTGTTTTATTAGAAACTGTTAATGCAACAGTGATTTCAACCGACACAAAGATATTTTCTAACCCTTAAATTTAATTAAATTTATTAAATCTTTTAAAAATATTTAAATGTTTTGGGAATTATAATCTTTTTATACCCTTCACCACAGTTGGAAAGAATATACATACTATATTAAGATTCTTCCATAAAGCGCTTCCTATCTAATAATTTCTAATATATAAGATATAATACAAATTTTGTACCAATACCAATATGAATGGAATAAAAGTGACCGCTTCGCTCTGCCATCGCTAGCTGACGCGCATCGGAAATGTCAAATATAACGGAATGACAAATATGTTTGTAATTTATACAATATTAATTGCCGATCCCTTAAAGCATATATATATTCTGGATATACGTATATACATGGCGATCAAATGTCATTTCCGAAGAGACCAGGTCACTTATGCAAATTCTTAGTATACCAATCTGTCAAATATAGTTCGGTGCATTTTTTTATGTTTTTGTTAGTTTTAGACTATGAAACGGATCGCTATTGGATTGCACTACATGCCCTACAGCGCTTAAAAAAATCGACTTAAGCAATGAAATATAATGGAAACGCTTTATTTCTCCAAATTATCTGGTTGCTTAGTCAGCAATATCGTCAAAATGAAAGACTATGAATTATTTTGAATTACTTAAAGTCATTTATACATATAATAAAACTAGCTGAGCCCGCCACTTCGTCAGCGACCTTGTTCAATTTTGCTTTGAAAGCAATCCACACCAAATATCCTTACGTTTTTAGTGCCGCCTTAAGCTATGCTGCATATCAGTTTATGTATTTATTTACTTTATAAAAAAAAAAAACAAAGTAGGCATAACCGGTTAGTTTTATTCAGTTATGGTTTATGTATTTACTTTACTACTAAATTAACTGCGTACTTTCACTGCTTTTTCACCACTTTCTTTCGGAAATAAAATATTTTTGCGGAAAAAAGTATCCCATATCAAAATCGGAATGCTAAGGTACCTCCTCCCAAAATTTTGTTAAAATCCATTCAGTAGTTTTTACGTGATGTGAACGCAAAAGAAAAGCACACAGAGGGAAATGAGTTACTATTTTATTATATGTATAGACAGTGACTCATTTCCGTCTGTCTGTCTGCTTTCACTTTTTTCCGTAAAAATATCTCATTTCCAAGAGAAAGTAGAGAAAAAGCAGTAAAAAAACGCAATTTCCGGTTTAAAGGTACTAAAAATTTTCGGTTTAAAACTGGGATAATTTAAAAAGTATTGCGCATCATTAGGCGCTAATTGAAATAAATTTGTATTTGAATTGTATTTTGACTTTGTAGAATTACAATGTTATTAAAATATTTTAATCACCTCTTACAGAGCTTTACAATAATTATGAAAATTTTTTATGAATTTTAGAATTTTATCCAGGTTTGGGTACCTTTATATACAGTAAATACATAAACCATAACTGAAGCACTATAAAAGTAAGAGTCTTACAATTGGTGTGGCATACTTTTTATTATTTTATAATTTATTTATATAGAAAAAAACCAGTAACCTTGAACGAATTGAAATTCAATATTGTTCGTTGGTGAGATACGACGCTAAACCCTTTAAAAAATGGCCCCAAACTATTCCTAAACATTGCAAATACTGCATTACAAAATGATCCGGGATGTTCAAGAATCTTGTGGACTGCTCTTGAATAGTTTCGCGCTCTTCTTATTGTTTTCAGAACTGGCTGATGTGCTACTTTTTATACCGTCGGATGTTGTGTAAAATATAAATTAACTTTATAAAGAAAAGGCTAAGGACTTTTTGGAATTTACAATCGATTGACACTTATCGACATCGAATTTGGTAAAAAAAATCATCTTTTTCATCACTGCGGCTATGTCAACACACAAAATTGCCGGATCTTTGGATCGGAAAAATCGTACATCACTTTGCAAAATATGAGCTTGAGTAAATGATAATTTTTTTGCAAAAATGACATCGAGGCCCCACATCTTTGAGGGCCCATAAAAAAAAACCTGGAGGACTTTGGGAAAAACTGGGAGACAGGGGTCTTTTTTTTGGTCTTTTATCACGTAGTGGTGTCCGTGTATGGTTATTTTTTTTCCGTGTTGAACTGTGCAATGCGTTGCAAATAATCCAGAAAAGATCCATATCCTTAGGCCGACGATATTCGTTGTAGCCATTTGTAAGATAAAACTAAAAACCATCAATCAAGTCTTAAAATATTTGTCCTACAGGATAAGCGTAGCTAAGACAGTCACGTGAATGAAATCGCGTTCCATAAATACTGGTAATACTTGTTTATTTTTATTTTTTTTTGTTTTTAATTTTTGAGAATTTAAATATTAATTATTTAATATTATGGTAATTACCCATAAAGTTTTATAATAAAAATGCAATTTACTTGTTTCTAATAAAACAATAATATATCGAATTATACAGATAGTGTGCTATTTAATTCGGTATATTATTAATGAAAAATTGAGATTTAGTTTCGTTTATTTAATTTTAAAAAATATACTTGTACGAGTATTTAGACAACCCGTTATTCTGTCATTTGATGACATTGATTACTCACTCTTTACTGTTTGTTTTTATTTACTCACTCACTTTACTGATAAGAAATAGACGTTCGAACACACAACCAATATTGATTTATACATCCCTACCATTAGGCGGGCCTCACCCATACAATAAAAAAAGCTTGCGATTAGCCCAAAATGTTCTAGAACATTACACAACATAATCCCGAACATTCTACAACGTTTCAGAATATTTCGGGATTTTCTGGAATGTTATGTAGTGTTTTTGAAAATTCTCAAAAGTTCTGAGTGGGTGGGTTACTGCTTAGTTTGATTCGAAAGGAAAATCATTCGAATTTGTATGATTTATACATTGCACAGTGGGGCAGAATCAAATTATTTTGGAAATAACTCAGCCATTTGTAAAGGGCTAGGCCGATTGATCCATGATTGATGGCATGAGCTTAGCAGAGGAGTATCTTACCTTAAGTTTTGACGGTGGACAACATCCCATCCTCTTGCCAGTGGTGGCGCTATGTGAACTCAAAGTTGGGTACCTCGCCCCTGCAATTTTTTTAGAGCTAGGCATTTTTAAAATTTTTAAAAATTATACATTGTCTTAAACTTCTAGTTAATACTTAGAAAATGTTGGTTTAGTCTGTAAATTATGTTTAATGGGAGCGAGTTATAAGCATTGTAAAATTACAATTTTTGATTTTTCCATACCCTGGTCTAGTTTGTTTAAATGTTTTAAACAATTTTCACCAAATTTTAAAATTTTTTAAAATTTTTTCTCATAGTTAGTGAACAAAATTTAAAATATTCTGGAAAATTTTCAAGATTATATCTTTTCTGAAATAAAAACTAGAATTACCAAAATTATTTTTTTAGGGTTCCGTACCCAAAGGGTAAAAACGTAACCCTATTGTTGTATTTTTTGAATTTAGCCAAAAAATGGCCGTCAACCTTATTTTTTAATAGAAACAAATTTTCTTAAGGAATATATAAAAATGCTATATCTTTGTGTAAGCTAACAATATGTACGTTGAAACCAGTGATTAAAAATGCTTGACTATTTTCAATGCATATGTAATTGCTTAACTGTTTCTTAGAAAAAGTGTGCAGCAAAAGCAAAGCAAAAAAAGAAGATCAACTTATTTGCTTAAGCTTGCTATGTGTCTCTTTCTGCAGCAAAGCAATCAGCAAAGCAATTACTTTAAAAACATTTGCTGTTGATTAAGCAATAAGTTGCTCTTCATTTTTATTTTTACTTATGCTTAACTCTTTACTGTGAAGTAGTGGCTGACTACGATTGCTGTTTTTTGCTGTTACTCGCTGCTTCAGTCTTAAGTTTTAGAAAATTCTTTGTCAGTAAGAGATTAAAATTATGGCGCCACGTGTAAATCGAAAAAACAACTTAATTTTGAAGATCTGCGAAATAAAGATTTCCAATATTGTTTTACAGCAACAGCAAAAGAAGAAACAAACATTAACTTATTGCTTAAGCAACAGCAAACGTTTTCAAAAAAATGCTTTGCTGATTGCTTTGCAGCAGAAAATGACACATAGTAAGCTTAAGCAAAGGATTTTTGCTTTTGCTTTGCTTATAACAAAATGTTATATAAATGCTGAGGAATTCAGTTTTTTTATTTGCTGAAAAAGATGTAAGCAAAGCAAAGATTTTAGTGATATTGCTATTTTTAAGCAAGCAATTCAAACCCTGGTTGAAACCAAATTTCGTGTAAAACTGATCAACCTTGTAGAAGATGGAGGTCCTTGAATTAGACTTATGGCGTTTTATTTTCTGTAAAAATATTTTGCCTTATTAATAGGTAATACTTTTTATGGAGCACCCAGCCCTTGAAAAATGTGACCTTTTTTATGATTTCAAAAGAACACAAAAGCAAACTGATTTTACATTTAACTTTTAACATTTATGCCTATGTGACGTATAAAATAAAATATTTATTCACATAAAAATTTTAATTCAAAATAAAATTCTTGCTTTCAATAAAAAAAAAAAAAAAGTATTTACAAAAACGGGCAATATTTCACCCTTATTAAAAGTTAAGTGTAAAAAATTTAGCATATTTACCTGGTTTTGGTGCGACATATTTAGAAAAGAACATGATGTTTATTCACACTCTGATATTTTTTGTAGAAAGGAACACGAAAAATATATGGGACATTTTTGTCAGAAAATAAAAAGCCATTATTTTACATCGAAATTTTGACTTTAGCCTATATGTTGTAAAATCCCAAAGCTTGGATCGAAAAAAAGAATACTGCTGTAATAAAGCTATATATACTCCCAATTATTGCTGAAATTCGAGTGATGACAATTACAATTTTGGGATTTTTGACATTTATTCTCGGAATTGTTTAAAATATTTTGATTAAAAACCAACTCCACAGTATGAAAATAATAGATTTATAAACTGTCATCTCCCATTGTCGCACTTGCTAAAACAAAAAATCCAACAACTGAAAATATATCAGGTACTTGCTGGCTTACACTCACCACATAAAATCTCAGGTTGATGTAATACCGCAAAAATTTCCAGTTTTTGTTATTTTTTTTGCTTCAATTCAAGATACTAACACTGTTGCCTTAACAACTGTTTTTTTTAAGCAAAACGAATTAAATAATTGACGTTACACCACATAAAAGAAACGGATTATTTATTGGTTTGTCATCAGATACATTTTCATCATCACAGTTGCATGTTAGTCGCTAAACTGTTACAAAGCAAGATTTTACAAGGTGTCCCAAAGTTAAGGCAACTTTTTAATTTTAATAAAAAAATATTGTTTTTTGTTCCTTTATATTTTTATTAAACCATAGAGTACGGAGTGGCACGTCGGTCAAATGGCCTCCACGGCTTTGCTAACAGACCTTGGAAAAAAACTTAATAGTGTTTAATCGCAAGATCTGGGTGACCAATTCTGAGAACGATAGTATACGACAGGGACATGTCTTAAGCAGTAATTAAGTTATTTTATGAGCTGGGGGGTTACTGCGTATTTCCATTCGAAAAGGATATCATTCGAATTTGTATGACTTTAACATTGTGTTTCGAAAAAGATTTCTTTCGAATCGAAATACGCAGTAGCCTCCCTGTATTTTAAGTGGCACCTTCTGCAGCACCAAATGTCGCTCACATCAATATCATCAATTAATTAAAGCGCCTTAGAGACGAAAGGTTTTTTTTCAAGTAGCTTTTAACTTTTTGACTTATATGTAGCTCCTACGTCTATTAAAATTGTTCTTTTACAGGAGATTTATAATATTGGCTTGCAAACGTCAGACACGGCTTTTCTTACAATATATATTTAATCCTTTAATTCCCAGTCGAGCATAGGGCCGCAACTTTTCTTACAATAGCCGATCTTTTACTTCTATGTTTTCTCTATACAAACTAATCCCCTAGAATTTTGTCTTATCGGAAATGTTAGCACCAATTTAAAATAAGTTTAGTCGAGTTTAACCCCTTATCGGTTATAAAAGGCATGAGGCAAGTGAATGTGTACTCCAAACTAGTGCTGAAATGTGTTTGACAACTTAACAGATGTGCCTTGGTTAATGAGGTAACATTAATGTGGGTTAAAGTAGACATAGGTACAGCTAGGACTAAAGCATCCGACCAACTAGCAAAAAGGGGGATCTGCTGTGAATTTATGTAGACCAGAACCTAGAGTAGCAATTGAAAGTGGCTTAATCCGAACGATAGTACTACAACGGGTAAACTAATTCAACCTGGAAGGGTTAAGGCAATCTCGAATGGTGCTGAAGACCCTAGGAAGGGCAAAAAGGTTTTCAGATATAATAAAAGTATCTTAAGCTCGATAACTGAGATAGTGACAGGTCATAGAAACTTTAAGTATCATCTAGCCAAGATGACAATCGTAGAAGATGATACTTGCAGATACATGTTTAGACGGCTTCGAACATTGTGTATAAATATCCAGCACTGGCTAGCATAAGACTGAAAACCACTGGTAGAAGCTTATTAAATATGGATGCTACGGGAGACCTGAGCCTTGGACAAATGCTAGCAATTACCAGACACTCCGTGGTGAAAAAGAACACAGTCCGAAATCACTGAAATCAAGTCAAAAGTAAATGTGGTAGAACATGACTCAATGAAAGTTAGGTTCCCATAATTACAAATTGGTTGCTTATAATGATTGTGACTTGTTTTTTAATGGGACCCTTCATTAAGGAAGCGGTGTGCTTCTATATTCCCCTTAACGGATTTTATGTTTTGATTATATATAAATAAATTTCATTAAATTTTAAGTTATTTTTTACGCCAGGGACAAAAAAGAGGGTTAAGATATTCCAAAAAAATATTCCTTGTTGCATTTTACATAAATTTGCTCAATATACCCTATACATTCTAAAAATTTAAGGGTCGCTTGGCTTGAATATGCAAAAGTTAGTATCAATTCCAGGTATTCCAACTTCATATTGAACACAAGAAAGGTGCATTTAACGGGTTGTCCAAATACTAGCATCTTTATAAATCACATGCTATTTTGAGACTGATAGATTTTTCTATCCAAAATTTTAACTATCAGTCAAAATGATTCGCTTTTCGCTTAAGCTACATTGGGAAAATTTGCAAATTCATTTCCAAAGGGAGTGTTGTATTGCCCAAACGTGTGTTTGTTAAAAAATAAGTTTTGGCCGAAGTGAAGCATCCGCCACAAGTAGTATACGCTGCATTCGAGTTTGTGCAAAACTTTACGGTACGTATCGAGAAAATGATTGCTATGGCAGAAAGACTCGCCATTGGCCCTTCCAAAGCTCGAATCGGACAACAAATTTGGCTGAAAAACCATCTTTTTTGACGAGGACCAATTTCATCTCTCGGCGGCTATGTTAACAAACAAAATTGCTGCACTTGGGGATCGGAAAATCCGAATGACATTGTCGAAGCCAATGCATCCACAGGTAGTGATAGTTTGGTGAGGCGCCTTGGAGTGTTCGACCTTTTTTCCAAAACGCTGCTGGAAGTTCTATTTTAGTCAACGACGAGCGCTACGAAGTCATGATTACGTACTTTAATTACCTAAAATATTAGATATAAACTGGGATAATCTTTAATTGCAGCAGGATTGAACAACATTTCACAGAGCTCATCAAACAAACGTATTTTTTGAGCACTAACTTTGTTAGTCGTGTTATCGGCTATCTTGACGAGGTTAATTGGACTCCTAGGAGCTGCATTTAACCTCTGAAGATTTCTACTCTTGCCATTAAAGACGTTAATATTGTCTAAAGCATTCGTGACATAGAACCAGAAACCGTCAACAATGTTGTTTGAAAGTAAAACTGATAGCCTAAGCTACTACGAAGCCAGCAGCAGCAGTCATACGAATTAAATTTTGTTCCATAAATAATGAAAATATTTGTTATTTTTAATAAAGCCATAATATACCAAATGAAATGAATTTTAGCTTCATTCATTTATTTTTTAAAAAGAAACTTATACTTGGACCACCCGTTATAAGATGCGGCACAACATACAGGTGAATATTTCCCACTTCTATTTTATTCAATTGGTCTATTAAATTAGTTGTCGTCTCTATTGAATTACTATCACCGTTGGTTGTTAAAACATACTTAAGTGTCAGTCAGTGCAATTCTTGTTCCCAGCATTCCACTTTATTGTGTAGTTAAATTACATTTGATTCCGGAGAACGTGTCTTCATAAATATTTTTAATGTGATTAAAGTGTACTGAATGAGTGTGTGTGTTACTGACTGCTGATTGTGTCTACTTAACCCATTAACGCCGGATGGATACTCAAATACTCAAAAGAAATGAAACCTGTACTGTAATATTGGACGTATGTATGTGGGAGCGTATGGATGAAAGCCGTATTAGCTATGTGGATGAGGAGGTGAAACACTCAGTTCATCACCTTCCCTGCAACTGCCTGTCTCTGCAAGAACGCACAATCAAGTATTTGGACCAAGAATTTTCTAGGGTTTTCTTCTGATGCGTTTTGCGAGAAACTCCAGGTGGTTCTTACGGATTGGAGATACTGGACATCACAATGGGCCTTAATGGCCTCCAAGTGAACTTATTTGTGCGAACGGCGCACATAGGGGTATTTTGCCAATCTAGCCGGACATTACTTTTTTTAAACTTATATTGGCTCTAAAAATGTACTGAGTGCCCGTAGGTTAATGAAACTTTGCAGACAAATCTGTTATGGTCATAGGCTGTCAAAGCTAGAAAATAGGAGAAATCGGACCAAGAAGAAAAAAGTTCCCCTTGAAAGAACTAATCCTACCTCTGAAAAATGCTACTTTATTTTTAATTTTCACGTCATTTTGTTTAGCAATTACAACTTTTAAGGTCAAAGAATGTTCAAAAACTTAAAGTTGGATTCAAGAGATTCTTAAATGCCATTTTTAGCCCCGCCCCTTTTGTGGGCGATTAAATAAAATATTATTTGAAAAAATAATGCAATTATTATACTTCTTAAAACCATAAAAATTTATTTTTATGGGCATCCAATCCCATCCCCAAAACGTCCCTGTGAAAAAATTTTTTTTTTATTTTTTTTGCCAATTTCCTAAAAATATTCATTTTTAAGCCTCCTAAGAATATTAAAAAAATACTTTTGTAATTTCTTACTTTATAGTATTTTATTTGTCGGAAAATAATTAATTTATTCATAGTAATAACTTATTTATGATTGTAACGATAAATTTTTATTTAACATTATAACAATTAATTTATTTAAAACAACTTCTCCTTTGCACTAAGATGATGATGAGTGCCATGGTTCTTCTTCGTCTGATTCATCAAAGACCTTTCCGAATCTTAATCCTCTTCAGCGTTAAGTGCTGGTGGAAGCATGAAAGAAATTGCTTCTTTCGTAAAAGGTAATGACCTTTTTTTTTTGGAGTGGGTCTACTAGTAATTAGTGGGTCAGAACTTAGCAAAATCCTATTAATAATATCTAAGTTACACGGAACCCTTGAAAACTTTCTAGCAAAATTCTGCCTGTAAAGCCGGAAATGCTTGTTTCGTGTCTCAGCCGCTTCTTCTGATAACAGCCCAATAGGCAACAATGCCTCATTCATAACAGTTGCACCATGTATTAAAATCTTATGGGGGTGGGTAAAATTACTGTTTTACGCTTTTGCTCATTTTTTTTTACAGGTAATAACAGTGTTAGATGCAATGATTTAAATAAAAAACATCTAGCTTTAGTTATTAAAAACCAAAATATTTTATGAATATAAGAAAAAACAGAAAAAGGTGTAATTTTTAAAAAATCGCCAAAAAATGGTAGAGATCGCAAATTTTATACTGATATATAACATTTTTAGGAACGCGATGGAGATCACTCTTAAAAAGCTTATGACTTTTTTTTTTTGACAAAAAATTTTACAAAAAAAAAAAACCTTATTTTAATTTAGGACGAAATTTTTTATCATTAAAATTAAAAAAAAAAAATTCTAGAAACTAACATAAGTAGCTACTAATAAACCCTTTCACAGAAAAAAAATTAATACAAAATCTTTATTCTTTTAGCCACAAAAAAATATATTGCAAACCTCGCAAAATCGTTTAAAGTCAATAAAAACGTATGCGATTTACTCAACTTTCCTGATTTTAACAGTGTCCCAAAACGACAAATCTCAAGCAAAAATTTAAAGTATTTTTTTACTTAATTTAGTTGTTGTAGAATGAGTAGATGAAAAAATAAATTAAAAAAAAAACACAAAAAAAATTCTTAACAACAGAATTGAGGTGTAAAAATTGAACATTTTGCATTTTCAATGGACTACGAAATATAGAGGAGACCCTCGCCCTCGGTGCATACTTATATCAAATGAAAGATTGAAGTCTCAGCTTTCATTTGAAGTAAAGGACATATAGCAAAAGTTTGCAAAACTACTTTAAACATACAAAAAACTACAAAAATTATGCAACGCGCACATTCTGTCGCTATACGTATGTTAGCATGCAATAGCATGTTTACAACTTTTTACTTTTATTTATTTTTTTAATTGTTTACAACTATTCACTTATTGTTTATTATTATTTTATTTAATTTATTCATTTGATTGATAATTTTTTTGAAGGTCATTGACTTTGGGTTAGATAGTTGCATAATTTTTAATTTAAATTGATAGTGCAAGCTGTTGTTCTTATCTAAGTTGTATTATGCTCACTTTCTAATATGGTTAGTTTAATTGTTGTAGGCTATTCCATTCTCGTGAATATTCACGTATTTTTACGAATGAAGATGTAATGCACTATTTGCAAATATCATCAGATCCTTATATTGATTCATTTAGAATGAGAATGAAATTGAAAAAATTAGAATACCATGATGATGTTAAAAAATTATTGATAGAAAAAAAATAAAAATGGTTCTTTTTTATTGCATTTCAATGGGAGGTGGGCGTAATAGTGGACGTATTATTGTAATTTTTCATTGAAACATTTTAATTGATATAAATTACAGTAATATCAAATTTAAAGGTTGTACCTAAATTATTTTTGAAAATATGGAACGTTTTATGTTGAGGTTGTATGGTTGGTGGGGGTAAAAGTTGGCCAAAGTTCAAAATTTTTTTCCGATAATATTTGTAACAATATAACATTCAAGTATACCAAAATTGAAAGTTATACTTAAAGTATTGCGGACAATACGGCATTTTACAAATTTCGATTGTATGGGAGGTGGGAGTAAAAGTGGGCGAATTTTCTTATTTTTTTTTTTTTAACTGGAATTGTCTCAAAAATAACCTGTGCAAAATTTCAGAGCTCTACAATGACTCCTTGTATTTAATGCCGGCGTTGTCGCACTGTGCGGCGTGCTTAAGCTAGCCTAAGCTTGGTGAGAGATATCTGTTTTCAGGTCATACAGTTTGACATAACAAAATGGTATATGGAGATGAAAAGCTGTATAGTTTTTGGGCATAATCGGGGAGGGGCAAGGGTTAGTTTACTTACTACCAAATTTTGTAAACGCTCTACAAGTCGTTCCGTATGACATATTAAAACGAAATATAGTATGTGCCTTTGGTTTATGGAGATCAAGACCTGTATTAATTTTGGGCAAAATCGGGAAGGGGCAAGGGGTAGTTTACTTATTCCCAAATTGTGTAAACGCTCTACAGGTCATACCGTATGACATATTAAAACGAAATTTAGTGTGTGCCTTTGGTTTATAGAAATGAAGAGCTGTATTAATTTTGGGCATAATCGGGAAGGGGCAAGGGGTAGTTTACTTAACACCTCAAATATACTTTGAACTTTTATTCTTTATGTAATATTTATATCCATAAAAATATCTGTTTCCATTGGGTATGGTAAAGTTGAATGTAGGCCACTCGAGTTTTTTTTTTATTTTGTTTCCATTGCTTTTTCTGCAGATATTTTCAAAATGAATTAAACTTTACGTTTTAGTTAAGTTTTTGTATATATTATATTATATTTATTTTAATATAAACATTAATAAATAAAAAAATTATATTATTATAAATAAATTTTTTGTAAATTATATTATAAATTAGCTTCTTTCTATTATTTTTTCCACCACTGTACTTTTTTGAATAAAATGCAATGCAATGTAGGTATCCTTAAAACGTCTAAAATTTCATTAAAATCGTTTAGTGTATCGTAAGGTCAGGCGTTAATGGGTTAAGATATTTTTTCTTGATAAATACCATTATAAACAGTTAGATAACCGATTATATAAGCGTGATTTAGAATTTGTGTGATTGTGTGACTCGTTAAACTCTAAATGCTAAATTAAACGTTAAGTTTCATTGAAAAATACTTTCTTCAATATCAAGACAAGACTGCTTGCATAATTAAAATTTCCACGAAAAATCAAGATTTTCTTTTGAAACATTGGCACTTTTATGGAATAAATTAAGATAAAGATTTATGGCGTTTAATTTAAAAAATAGAGAAAGATAAAATTATTAATATGATTTAATTAATGGCCAAAAAGTCATAATAGTATTGTTTAAATATGGTTTTATTAAATTATTATGTTTATTAAGCGCGATCTTATATTTTAAAAATTGTGTAATAAACGCTTTCAAGATCCTTGATAAAATAAAAATAAAATCCAGAGTTGCCAAAACGAAAACAAGAAAAAATCGCTTGCCTTGCAAAAAAGCTCAAAATCGACTAAGCGTCTTAAAACAATTAAGTTTAAGTTGCCAAAACAAGTTAAAACATCAATGTGAAAAAGAAACTAAACATAAAATGCCTAATGGTATAAACACAACTGGGACGAACGACGAACTACGCACAGTACAACGAATTCGTCGACTTTACCAGATATCTGTGTTTTTTTATATTCTTTGGTACTAGATTATATAGACATTTATTGTTTTTCATTTTCTCATTGTTTTTGACTTTCACTGTTATACGTTTTTATTTTTTAAATTATGTTAAAATTACACCAAATTTCATAAATAAATTAATTTATAAATACATTTTTGTTTACATTTAGCAGCTGATAGTGTGACCATATTTCAACAGAAAAAACAGAAGAAAAAAAACATATTAAAGGATAAGAAATATTAACATAAAAATAAATTTAAAACAAAATTGACCAAATAAAAAAAATTATTTAAATGCTATAAATTAGGCAGAAAACAATTTTTTAAGTAAAAAGTAACTTTATTTACTAAAAAACTTGTAACTTTGAAAGGAAAAACGGGCACTCTGCATCAACTTAGTCGTCAATCGTCGACATATGAAATATAAATAAACCTATCGCAGTGTTCGTTATGCACGACGAACTTCGTCGACGCACTAATTGTGTGCATTTTCATAAACACAAATGTATTTTATTTTTTTCGACGAATATTCGGTACGAAAAATTCGTCGTTCGGTGCAGTTGTGTTGTGTCCGGGTGTTTTCTCAAGACAAGCTAAATGCTTCAAAGAGGTAGTGTTGTCTTTAAAAAAAATCTGGAGTAGCCTACACTCAATTTTACCATACCCAATGGAAACAGAATTTGTATGGATATTACATAAAGAATATAAGTTTTAAAATATATTCGAATCGAAAAATTAATTATTTTCGGTTTGGGGTGTTGAGTAAACTACCCCTTGTCCCTTCCCGATAAGGCTCAAAATTAATACAGCTCTTCATCTCCATATACCAAAGGCACATACTAAATTTCATTTTGATATGTCAAACGGTATGACCTGTACAAACTCCACAAAAATAGTGGCATAGTGGTTGAGGGCGCAACGAAGACCTAATGTAGGGAGCAAGGCATATTTATATCAAGGTAAACTCACTGGGTGGAGCTAATATACTGAGGAGAAAATTTTTAGTTCTTTTTAACCGACTTCAAAAAAAGAAGGAGGTTATCAATTCGTCTGTGTGTTGCTTTTTTTTTTTTGTATGTTTGTGCCTTCAGAACTCGGTCATTTCAGAACCGATTTTAAAAACTACAGATTGGTCCCATTTTAAAAGAAGTTCAAATTTTTAAAAATTAAAGGGTGTCCCCATACAACATACATGTTTTTTACGTGTATTATGAACATTATAGGTCACCAATATAAAATTAAAAAAAGTGCGTATCACTGTAGCTCCCAATAATAAAAAATAATTAAAAAATAAAATTAAAAATTAAAGGGTGGCCCCATAGGTGACTTAATTTCACCTTTATTCTCCTATCTTTTGAACCGTTATAGACAAACACTTGAGAGTTGCACAGAATGTTCGTTACTATGTCTGTTATAATAAGTATAAATATTTAAAATTAGAAATTAAAGGGTGTCCCGTTAGTTGGTTTATTTTGATATATATGGCCAAACTTTTGAACCGTTATAGACAGACAGTTGAAATTTACAAAGAACTTATATTGCAAAGTCCGCTAAAATAACAAGTGTAAAATTTGAATTTGGAAATTAAAGGGTGTCCCTATACTTAATGTAAAAGTAATATATATGGCCAAACTTTTCAACTGTTATAGATAGACAGTTGAAATTTACAAAGAACCTATATTGCTTAGTCCGCTATTAAAACAAGTATAAAAGTTGGATCTATAAATTAAAGGGTGTCCCCATTATTGATGTTATTTGACCATTATGTCCTCATCTTTGGAACCGTTATAGACAGACACTTGAAAAATAGACAGAATGTTCACTATTATGTCTGGTATAACGACAAGTATAAATATTTAAAATTGGAAATTAAAGGGTGTCCCAATAGTAGATGTAATTTGATGTATATGGACACAAAGTTAAAATTTAAAAAGAATCTGTATTACGAAGTGTTCTTTAAAAAGTATTTATATTAAAATTTGAATTTAAAGGGTGTCCCGATAGGTGACGTCATTTGATATATATGACCCTATCTTTTAAACAGTTATTGATAAGCACTTAACAATTAGACAGAATGTCCATTACTATATCTGTTATAATAAGTATAATTATTTAAAATTATAAATTAGAGGGTGTCGCAATAGTTTATGTAATTTAATGTATATGACCAAACTTTTAAACCGTTACAGACAGACGGTTGAAGTTTACAATGAACCTGTATTGCTACGACCGCTATAACTAGTATAAAATTTGAATTCGGAAATTACAGGGTGTCGCAATAGTTACCGTCTTAAAGAAACATGATTTTAAGTTTGTCTGTTTTGAAGTCGGTTTTTTTTGCAAGAATTATTATATATGAAGTCTTACATTAAAAATTTCCTTAAAATACCTTTTCATGTCAAACTTTATATAAAAAAATTAGAGTTTACCTTGGTATAAATATGCCTTGCTCCCTACTATGCCACTATTTTTGTGGAGTTTGTACAGGTCATACCGTTTAACATATCAAAATGAAATTTAGTATGTGCCTTTGGTATATGAAGGGAGAATATTAATCGGTCTGCAAATTCTCCCTACATTAACATTAATAATCTTTCGGATGTTTTTAACATGGCTATGGACGTGTCTAGCCTGCTCATCTGATCTATATATTTAAAGAAACAAATAAGAAGGTTTAACTACATATACTTATGTATGCTACTTCCACCAGATGTGAGTAAGCAAATTTTGTTTTCGTGAGAATGCGTGACCAAAAAAATGTTTACGTGAGCTCGACTGCCTAAAAATTGTATTGATCTAAGAAACTATATAAATCAATCTAGCTGTTTGGCTGCAATTCATTTTTCCCAAGAAAACGTTCCAAATTATCTTAGTGCACCGTAGAGTATGAAACTTTTACATTAAAGGTACCATAACTAAAGTGCTTTAATAGATGAAAATTTCCGATTATAGATTTTTCTCATTACCTACTTATCGAGACCTAGTTGTATAACTAATTTCAGATTTCTAGTTAAAGCGGAAGTACGCCATAATTTGATGAGTGAGTCAGTGAGGCAATGAGTAAATTAAAATTAAAATTTTTACACCTCGATACCTCAGGAATCCATCACTGTTATACTTCCACATATAAGATTACCCGTATGTAGTTTCTTCATGTTTTAAGTTTCGTCATCTTGCGATAAAGGAAACGTAAGTTATGAGAAGGATAAATACAGGGCAAATAGGTGTGCATAGGCCGAAACTTAAACTGGCGGAATATCGTGCGCCTAGATTTAAAAAAAGCTAAACAATATACTTTAAAATCATGATATATATAGGGTCTCAATATATATATATATTTTTAAATTCTCTTTAGGTTTCCGTACCCAAAGGTAAAAATGTTACCCAATTGTTTTCGCTGCAATGTCGGACCGTATTTCAGCGCCATCTATCTCTGGAACTGTAGAGAGTATACTCTTTAAATTTTCACACAAGGTATATTGCTATGGCTGCTATAACAACAAATATATATAACTTATAGGGTGTTCTCTAAGTGACGTGTTATTCGCGTATATGCCTTTAATTCTTGAACCGTAAGGGGCAGACACTTGCAATTTACACACTGTAATTAAAACTATGTTCGCTATATAAACACAGGAGGTGTATTACTATGGCCACTATAACAAATAGTATAAATTAAAGGGTGTTCTGACCATGACATGTTTTTACGTATATATCCTTATATTTTTTAATCGTTATAGGTATTTGGTATTTTCCTAGAAAGAGCATAGCCTGGGCCGCTATACTCGTAACAATAATTACTGAAACTTTCGTGAATTTGACTTTATTTTTTTAAATTTATACAGAGTGTTTCCAATTATGTAAGATAAAGGGTGTTGCAAAAATGACACAAATTTACGTATGTAACTTTATTTTTGAACCGGAATAGACACTTTAAATATCTGTGCAGAGTGTGTATAAATTTGTCCCCTCTAAGAAGTACAACAAAAACAAAAAATTAAGGCGTCTTTCCATAGTGACACGTTTTCGCATACATGAGCTTATATTTGAACAGTAATAGGTAATAGGAAAAAGCTATGCCCGCCACGTCTGGGCGTCCTGAGAATATTTTGCTCGATTTTATTTTATTTGCTCGAAAGTATTCCACACCAATTGTAAGACTCTTACTTTGATAGTGCTTCAGTTTATGTATTTATTTTATATAAAGACATGTACTTTATATAAAGGTACCCATCTCTGGATAAAATTCTAGAAATTATTGTAAAGCTCTGCAAGAGGTCTTTAAAACAATGTAATTCCACAAAGTAAAAATACAAATTTTATTTAATTGGCGCCATCTGTTGCACAATTTTTTTTTTAAATATCGTACTTTCAAAAATAAAAGGTGCGCTACTGTGTTTAAAATATCCCAGTTTTAAACCGAAAATTTCAGTACCTTTAAACCGGAAATTGCGTACTTTCACTGCTTTTTCTCCACTTTCTCTTTGAAATTAAATATTTTTGCTGAAAAAAAAAAATCCTATATTGAAATCAGGATGCTAAGGTACCTCCTCGCAAAAAAAATCCATCCAGTAGTTTTTACGTGAGGCGAACGCAAAAGAAAAGCAGACAGACTTACAGACCGAAATGAGTTACTATTTTATTATATTTATAGATATCTACTGTAACGAAAATAAAATTAATAAAAATGAAATTTCCCAAATTTTGAATTCTCTCTTCTCTTTTAAACGTTATAGGTCAACAGGCAGTTGATATTTACACAGGCTATTTAGTACTATGCTGTAGTATACAAAAATAATTAAAAATTAAGGGGTGTCCGAAAAGACGTGAAAAAAATTAAAACTTGTAAATTATAAAGGGTGTTTTTTATAGAGGTATAGAACCTTAAGTTGGGATTTCTTTTCAAGATGGCGACCGATTTAACAGCTGTCAGGTGATTTATTCTCAGTTTGGTTTGGCACTTCATTATGAATAGACTCACGCCTGAACAACACTTGCAAATAGTGCAATTTGGGCCCAAAACGAGATTACCGTTGTTCCCGATTTTCATAAGCGAATTTTGTTTAGCGATGAAGCGCACTTCTGGTTGAATGGCTACGTCAACAAACAAAACTGCCGCATTTGGAGTGAAGGTAATCCTCAAGTGTATGTCGAAACACCGTTACATCCAGAAAAACTGACTGTTTGGTGCGCTTTATGGACTGGTGGAATCATTGGTCCGTACTTTTTCAAAAACGATGGTGGCCAGAACGTTACAGTCAATGGTGATCGGTATAGAGCCATGATTACTAATTTGTTCATTCCTGAATTGAATAACCATGATGTCGCACAGCTCGTGCCACAATAGATTTATTGAAAGACACGTTTGGTGACCGCCTAATTTCACGTTCTGGACCTCTGAATTGGCCCTCAAGATCTTGTGATTTGTATTTGTATTTGTATTTTATTGAGTGATTTTCTAATACAACAAGATGCAACATCTTTATTTAACACCGCTAGACTACTTTCTGTGGGGCTATGTAAAGTCATTGGTCTATGCGGATAAGCCACAAACGCTTGACCATTTGGAAGACAACATTCGCCGTGTTATTGCCGATATACGGCCACAAATGTTGGAAAAAGTCATCAAAAATTGGACGTCCAGATTGGACTACATCCGCGCCAGCCGTGGCTGTCATATGCCAGTAATCATATTTAAAATGTAATGCCACAAGATTATCTTTCGGATAAATAAAATTCAAGTCAATCGAATAATCCATCGTTGTTTTATTGCAACTTAAAGTTCTATACCTCTATAAAAAACACCCTTTATATTAAAGTTAGTACGGAACCCTATGTGTGTAAGTCTTGACAGATTTATTTAATATATTTTTTGTGATAATCAGAACAAAGAAATTTGATGATAAAAGAAATATTCTTTCTATTTAGAAAGAATTAAACGAACTTAAGCCTTTCTTTCTCTTAATATAAACCAAAGGAGTTTTAAATTATTTTTAAATCAATTTTCAAAACTCACATCAAATTCATTACTGCTGTGTCGTATGACACTACTATATGGAATGGGGCAAGACCAACGTCTATTTGTTGTAACCTCTTCCACATACGAAACAAACATTTTGAATTTGGATCACAAAACCACATTTAAATTTTAATATTTTTTTTTTTTTTTGTTTATAAATAATTAACAATTATTTATTTTAATTCCAACGTTTAAGTTAGTTATTTTGTTATTTTTTTTGTTTATTGTAAAATTTACAATATTTTTCTTCTTTTTTTTAATTCCGTATAGCAAACGTTCTAAAGGTTGTCCGTCAACTAAAGTGAGAACTAGAAATATATTAAAATGATTCACTAGAGTTTGTTGTCTCAATAAAAAATATTTTAAAAACAAATAATGTGTTTTGTTTTAAATGAAATCCCTCTTAAAAACACAAGTTTATTTTTATTATTTTTTTAAATTTACAACGCTTTAATTTGTAATAAATATTTAAATGATAAAAATATAACAGAGATTCTCTTGAGGAGAGAGGAAACACACAGACACCAACAAAACCATTTAAATAATTTGCAAAAATAAAAACAATCATATTTTTTACAGCAGTTTCCACAGCAGTTTAAATTTATGATGCTGCTAGCTGGACAGACAAAAGAACAAAAACAATAAAAATAAAAATACGAATCAAAACTAAAATACACAGCCATTTAAGTGATATGAGCTGGTGGTGTTTTATTTATTTTAAATTGACTGTTATCACTTATAAAAGGGTGTAAATAATTCAAGAGTATTTTGTTATTTATTTTGTGTTTTTGTTTTTAACCTTTTTACAATGTAATGTCCCAAGTCAGGGACAGAGATGGAGAAAGGTAAGTAGTTCGAAAGAGGCCTGTATCTATTAATTTTTTATTTTTTTGTTAGTTTGTTTTTTTTTTTTTTTATTTAGTAAACATTAGATTTTTAAGCGGAATTTATATTTTTTAAGTGATATTTTTATTTGTAGGTGAAATTTTTAATTGTAATTTTTGGTGATAAGCGATTTGTTGGTTTGGTACAATTGCAGTTTTTTATAGTAAATTGACGATTTGCAATTTATGATGAATTTTTGATGTTTGATAGGTTTTCGATTTTTTGTGAAATTTAAGTTTCTTCTTTGAAATATTTCTTCGTATATTTTCGATTTTTTTTTACTTTACCATACGTATTATAAGGTAAAGTATACAAGTATGTTCTGTAATCCGAAACCGAGTGAAATTGAATCCGAATGAAATTTTAAATTGTCATAACTTATAAATCTTACAACATGTTGATATTATTTTTTTATACATTTGATTAAAGACCATTCTTCTTTCCTTGATTGCTAATGTTTGAAAATAATAGGCGCAACTAAGTTATATTTTTCTTTTAAAATTTATTCGATTTCAATTTCATTCGGTTTCGGATTACAGAACATACCCGATAGTAAACATGAAAAAAAAATCGAGGTCGGGATTTCAATGGACTTATACGTTTTGGGGTCTCCTGAATCCATTTTGGCTATTTTTGCTATGATGTCTGTGGGTGGGTTGGTGTGTATGCCATTATTTTTGTGGAGTCATACCGTTTGACATATCAAAATGAAATTTAGCCTTTGGTATATGGAGATGAAGAGCTGTATAGTTTTTGGACATAATCGGGAGGGGGCAAAAGGTAGTTTCCTTACCCCAAAATTTTGTGAACGCTCTACAGGCCATACCGTATGACATTTTCACCCTTATTATGTTTGGCGTCGACAACATCGTCGTCGATTTTGAAGCCACACCACTTTAACACAACAGCAATGTTAATTTGGTATTCCCTAACAATGGTGTGACGACGTTTCCAGTTTATCGAGTCCCCAAGTCAGGGACAGAGATGGAGAAAGGTAAGTAGTTCGGAACAGGCCTGTATCTACTGATGTTTAATTGTTTTTTTTTTTATTTAGTAAACATTCGATTTTTAAGCGGAATTTATATTTTTTAAGTGAAATATTTAAATTTAAGTGGATTTTTATTTCTAATTGTAATTTTTGATATTTTTTGCTGATATTCGATTTTGGTACAATTGCTGTTTTTTTATAGTAAATTGACGATTTTTTAATGAATTTTCAATTTATAATGAATGTTTGGTGTTTGATAAAAATTCGATTTTTTGTGAAGTTTAATTTTTTTTGCGAAATATTTCTTCGTTTATTTTCGATTTTTTTAATAAAATTTTTAATTTTGATAATAATTTCATTAATTTATGATAGTTTAAATTATTATAATAATAAGGGAAAGGGATAGAATAGATATAGACAAGTGGTAAAATAAGGGAGTAGAGATAAGCTTTACATTTGGCAACTCTACAATTCCACGTCATAATTACATTAATTTTGTCAAGTAGATACATTAATTTTGAAGCTGTATAGCCAATATTCAAAATTAAGGTGCCTTTTTAATAACACGTGATCCATTTCGAGATTCCCTACTTTAAAAAAAAAAAAAAAAAAACAGAAAATTGAAATTTAATGGAGACTGTTTATTATCATTTGAAAGAACATTCTTTGGCATTTATTTTTTGTTGAAAATTATGTCTTTCGAATGTTGGCCGTTGCTACGTCGCAGATGGTCCATCCGTTGAGTCTAATTTTCGATGACTCGTTTGAGCATTTTGACTGGTAACTGGCGAATGACACGCGTGATGTTTTCCTCCAAGTCCTGAATCGAAGCGGGTTTGTCCGCATAAACTTTAGACTTTACATATCTCCACAGGAAAAAGTCTAACGGTGTGATATCATACGATCTTGGTGGACAATCGACCGGCCTAAAACGTGAAATTATGTGCTCACCGAAATGTTCTCTCAATAAATCCATTGATTGATGCCATGTGTGGGAAGTGGCGCAAGATGGCATCTTGCTGAAGTCAAATGTCGCCGAGATCACAAGCTGCAATTTCAGGCATCAAATAGTCGGTTAACATGGCACGATAACGATCGCCATTGATGGTTACGTTCACACATTTTTAAAGAAATATGTCCGATGATTCCACCGGCCCACAAACCACACCAAAATGTTGTTTTTTCTGGATGAAGTTTCAGCTCTTGAATCTCTTCAGGAGGCACTTCGTCCCAAATGCTCCAATTTTGTTTGTTAACATACCCATTGAGCCAGAAATGGGCCTCTTCGATAAAAAAAATTTGCCTCGAAAACGTCGGATCTTCTTGGAACTTTTTAAGAGCCCATAGAGTGAAGCGATGTCGCTTAGGAAGGTCGAGAGGATTCAGTTGTTGCACAAGCTGTAATTTGTATGCTTTCAATTTAAGATTTCGACGTAAAATGCGCCAAGTCGTTGCATACGTCAGTCCGAGTTGCTACGAACGGCACCGAATTGACGACCGCTATATTTTCTTCACAGCGTGCTGGACGTGGTCTATTCGTTCGAATATTATGCAATAATGAATGCTGGGTCTCAAAATGGGTGATGATGTTGCGAATAGTACGCTCAGTAGGCCGATTATGTTGACCATAAGTTGAGCAAAGTGCACGAAACACATTCATCACAGAACGCGAATTTTCGTAATAAAGTTGAACGATTTGTAAACGTTGTTCAGGCGTAAGTCTTTGAAATGCAAAACAATACTAAACAGAAATAACATGACAGCATGACACTACTCACACGTGATCTGTCAAAAAAAGGGTATTGAAAAAAGTATCTCTACTGGAATCACCCATTATTTATTAATATTTTGCTTTACGGTGAATTTATTGCTATAGAGAGCAATGCCCGCGGGCGCTGTGATACATACAAGTAAGAATTGATTGTAATGTAAGTAAGAATTGAAGCATTGAAAATTGAGCACAAAAAACGAAGCTCATAAAATGCTCATTTCATTGAATTCATGACTGTTCATTGCACACAAGGAACGATAAGAGGAAAATAATAAATAGCGGAGACCATCGACCTATGTATATA
Source organism: Phasia obesa (assembly GCA_949628195.1). Lineage (NCBI taxonomy): Eukaryota > Metazoa > Arthropoda > Insecta > Diptera > Tachinidae > Phasia > Phasia obesa. Next base: position 109,215,846 of record OX451219.1, read on the forward strand.
CCATGAACTTGCAGAGTTTTTATAATGTAGTTTAAATAAGTATGTTATGTATGTATGTTAAACATAATAACAATGATCTTTGGCGAGTCCAAGCAGTGTTATGCTTTGCGTGAAATACTAATACAGTTCGAGTATACAAACAAAAAGTACAGAATTTCACATTTAGTGCAAGCAAAACGCACTAAGCCTTATCTAAAAGTTTTACACAACTACCAAGATAAAAAACATACGAGTTCTTCGAATATGAGAAGATTAAAGTATAGAAAGTTCGTTGTACTCAGTCAGCTCATTGCGTTTATGATACGTGCAGAGGTTTACTCACTAATAGTATTGTATGAGTAGGCACGTTCAGTAAACTAGTTTGAGTTCGAGTATGACCACTTGGCTCATGAGTTTATGAGCACACCCAAGCAAGAAGAGAAAAACTAAAATAAGTACATATATGAGAAAAAAATTATGTTGATGATTGGAGCTGCTGGGATACGAACCCGGACGTCTGAATCCAACATACATACTAACTACCTAAGGGCACGAGCTGTGTTCCGCCGTCTTGTTGAAACCACATCTCCTGGACATCATGGTTATTCAATTCAGGAATGAAAAAGTTAGTAATCATGGCTCTATACCGATCACCATTGACTGTAACGTTCTGGCCACCATCGTTTTTGAAAAAGTACGGACCAATGATTCCACCAGCCCATAAAGCGCACCAAACAGTCAGTTTTTATGGATCTAACGGTGTTTCGACATACACTTGAGGATTACCTTCACTCCAAATGCGGCAGTTTTGTTTGTTGACGTAGCCATTCAACCAGAAGTGCGCTTCATCGTTAAACAAAATTCGCTTATGAAAATCGGGAACAACGGTAATCTCGTTTTGGGCACTATTTGCAAGCGTTGTTCAGGCGTGAGTCTATTCATGATAAATTGCCAAACCAAACTGAGAATAAATCCATTGACAGCTGTTAAATCAGTCGCCATCTTGAAAAGTAATGCCAACTTAAAGTTCTATACCTCTATAAAAAAAAACACCCTTTATGTATAGATAATTTCATTATTATTAAATTATTCACTAGATTATAATAAAAATAATATTTATTTCTGTGTTGCATTATCATTTTAAGTCTATCTATCGCGCTATTTATATCTTTATTTTGCACTTTTATTTATTGGGTTCTCTTAAACAAGACAAATTAACATCAATATTCATATCCAAACCTGGCTTTCTTGTATAAGTTTGTTATTGCAGCGTTAAAGCTAAGTACACTTAGCACGCTGATTTAGGTTACTAAGTATTTTTAAGAGAAAAAAATAAATTTTTTTAGAATTGTTAAAAAAACTAAAAATATCTCCTCCCTTCGCACAGAAATTTATTTTAATACAATATGAAAAAAAAATTCCGCTTACCTGTGATACTAAAGCTTTGGTTTCAGGTGTCGTACTTTCTAAGAAAATCTTTTTAAATTCACTAGGACTAGACAATTTGAACTCTGAGGCAGACGCTATAAAAGCCTGAATCTGTTGAAGACTTTGTTCGGCCAATTCGGGAGATGAAGAACATTTTTCGATACGTTGGGAGGTAAGTAATTCGACGCCATTAGTACACCACTCATTAGCCTGACAATAATAAATAAAATACTCAATCAATAAAATTTAAAATACAAACATAATTTAGTTTTCTCACCTTTTCAACTCTCTCCATAAGTTCACGGTTCTTGTTTAAAATATCCAAACGTTTCTGCAAACGTTCTGTAATTATATCACAAACACGTTGCAGTTCATCGCACTTTGGTTGTACGATTTCCCAAGGATAAACACCACGCGAACCGATAAGCAATTGACCGGCAGCAATAACCTCAGTAGCCTTATCAATGTCATTGGCACACAGTGTCTGAAACTCATTAGTCTCCAAGATTAAGCTGTCAACACGTTCAACGCTTTCACCGATTTCGGTCATTTCAGCGACTGTTTTTAGGCGGGCATCGAAGGAGATCTGAAACATAACCAATTTAATCATTTTAAAATATGAACTAAAGTTGAAAGTTTGTATAATTTTACCTGTAACTCTCTAAAACTCTGTTCGAATTTCCTCAACTCAAGACATTGTTGCAAACGATTGCGATGTGTTCGCCAAAATTCATCGAAACGTCTTTCGGTTTCTTCCAGCTGCACCAAAAGTCTGCGATAATCCCGACAATCATCGTAGTGTTGAGGTTTTTTCAATTTGTATTGTTGGTGATAAATAATTTGATGACGTTTTATAAATTGTTGTTGTTGTGTTTGAATTATATTCGAATACCCTGCACTGGATCTGCATAATTACTCATAATTTATTGTTTTTATTTTATCAATTATGAGCAAAATTGGTTCAAATTTAAGACGCGTTTCAGTTTTAGATTTTTTTTGTTTTATCAACAAATGGATGAATTTGTTTAGTTTGAGTCATGTAATTTGTATTTTTAATTTTGTTTTGTTTGCAAAATAATTGACATTTATGACATATTTGAAATAATTGATTTTGAACACACGTGAGTGAGTAAACGGTTGTTTAAGAAGAGGAAGAGAGAAAAAGAGAGAGAGAGAGAAAAAAGACACACAATATTGTTTTTATGATGAGCAATGAAATGTTAACATTGAAATAATGATCACTTTTACAGATTGTGTGGAAGAGAGAAAGAGAGGGTGTGTAGGTGATGTTGATTAGTTTTATGTTTTTGTAAAAGTGTAAGTTTACTAGGTGACATAACTTAAAGAATCTGTAATCTGCTAGGGAATTAAATTTGAATCTTAAAGGGCGGTTTAGACGGTACGACTTTACGTATGTAACGTACGTAAATTCCAAGAGAAAATAATATCAAAACCACCGGTGGTGTAGAGTAAAAAATAGTAAAATCAAAATAGTTATAGCTAGCTGTTTTTGGATCATTTTGACGCAATTTCTCTTTCAAAAGTTGTCATCACTTAAAATGGTTTTACACGGCGTGTGTTTGTCATATGACTTGTCAGTTTGATAACCCATATGTAATTTCATGTATTTGTCAAAATAGACATTTTACATACGGTTTATAATATTTGCTTTCAAACGTACATGTGTAATTACATCTGACATAACCTATAATATATAATTTTTCCGCCACACAGTTTTGTATTGCCAACCACAGCTGATGCAAATGTGCAAACATAGTGCTTTTGCCACGCTATTAGTGCTTTTGGTACCACAAAAAACCTAAAATAGCAAAATATCAAGTTGGCATTACAGGAAGTCAGATGCTTTGTCACATCAAAATAGAACACGTTCTAAATGAAAAATGTCATATGTATTGTACGCATGGAAAATACACATGTTATGTTTGAAAGGGTTTACACGACGTGTATAGAATTTACACATGGAAAAGTGACAAGTCATATGACTGATCTGATGAAGTGCTTTGGTTTTTTGAAAATTTAAACAAATAAAGAGAGCGATACGACTTTCAAATTTTCATCCGCTTTTTCTCCCAATGTCAATTACATATTATGTTTAGACGATAACATTCGTGCTGTTTTACATAAAAATTTAACATGTCGATAGACTTCTGTAACCATGTAAACCGCCCTTTAAGGCCATGATTAACTATCATACTCAGTCGTACGATCTTTCAAAAATAGCACATGTGCTAAAAAAGTATGATAGTGTGGATTAGAAATGTATGTGTGTGACAGACTTTTTGACAGGTCTGTACGATTTAATAATCTTTAAAAAAAAATTCATAAAATGGTATTTTCATGCGATCAGAGTTGCAAAATCTCTTATTATATGATAGTGTGACATCTAAAACGCCATTTTGAAACAATTTTTTTGAGTAGGACAGAATTCTGTCAAATTTTTTTGTGATTGATTAATACGATTGTGTAGGATAGTGAATCCTGACATTTAGTGACATTAAATTTATTAAATGTTAAGTATAATTTCGACCGTAGGGGTATTTCTGCAGGATTTAAATACTAAAAAGGGCCAAAATGCTAGTGATAAAATTCACCCTCGTTCCAATACTTATTCGATTAGTCATTAGTAATTCGATAATTCTATACATCTGTACATAAAATATTTTTTGAAAATGTTGTTGATATTAATCGATATGGAATACAAAAGACCAGTTTATGAAATTTTTGTCTGACTGTGTTTCTATCACTTAAAAACTATTTGATGAATTTTAATAACATTTTGTGAAGAAGTACATTAGTACCTGGGTTCAAATACAGGATAATTTTTTCCCGTAAAATATCTCATTTCGAAGGGAAAAATAGATAAGGGAAAAAATTAAATTTTATCGATTTAGTGATACTGAAAACCTAAAAGTACCTAATATTTTTGTTAACTAGAAATTGTATACACTATTTACAGAGCTCTGAAATAACAGAATATTATATAAGACCTATGTTCCAACATTCTAAGATAAAATTTTTTGTAAACTTTTGGCTATGATCTCGGCAATGAGACTAAGTGCAACCTGAGCATGGAGATCGACGAACTTCGGTCTTGCGACCGTTTTGTGATAAGCTTTAGTAATATCGATTATTGTTCACCTACACGTCTGCCTAATAGAGGATTCGAATTATCAATGTCGGGCACGTCACCCATGGTAAAGCAATTACGACATCAGGATGACGAGTTCGCTGTTTATACAGACGGTTCATAGACGGGAGTTGGAGGAAGTTTAGGCTACAGAGCCATTACAGCGCCATTCAGGCTGGCATTTAAGCCACAAAAAGAACGGCAAGCTGGCTGAGGTGCCACAGGATACACTTCAGAAGAGATCGGGATCTGTACCGACAGCAAAGCTAGGATTAACTCCTTATTAGGTGTCTATTCGTCTTATTGGTTTTTGATTGATATTGAGATGTCCATCATTACCACGATTGACTTTTTCAGTCCTATTCTTGCCATCGTGAATCGCCAAAGAAAAAAGAAAAGTAGGCACCCTATTCAATTGAAAGACAATTACAGCTGGCCACACTTTAATTGCACTTCTCTATTATTAGCAAGAGCCCCCACGCAAACCCCTGTGAGCACATATACAATCTCAACTAGAATCTCACAAAGAGAACAAAACATGTAAAAATTTTAAATCAGTAGCATACCATCTTTCAACAAGGTAGGTTTGTGTCACTTTTCTAAATATTTAGCAAACCAATGCATTTTCATTTTAACCACTTCTTTTGGTTTGGGGCCTTTGATTATTAGTCATTCACAATTTATCGCTCGTAGAAGAGCCTACAGAAGGTTTTAATCGATATCGTGACAAACTTGAGACATTCAGAAACCCTTCAGTTTCGTCTAATATGAGAGGCGCTTGGAAACGCCTTGTACGTTCTATCAAGACGTTTTTATATAAAAATGTACCCAAAAGGTCATTTAATGATGAAATTATAATTCAAGACCACTAACTTATGCTCTCGCAGATCTCTTTCATTCGAGGGATTAAAAAACTAGAAACACGTTGAACCAAATAAGTATGTAGAACCAAACTGCCCTCGTAGTTATACAAATTTTAATGTAAACACATTTGCAAATAAATTCTGCAGTTGAATTTATGAACTTGGTGTGCTCCATTGAAAATCCAGTGAAATTCGCTGGCATAGCGAATTACTTCTAGACAAGAGGCACTCGTCTTTTTTTTTGCACACATTTTCACTATTTTTATATTAAGATTGACACTAGCAGCGCCCGCGAAAGTAATCTACTCCCCACTTAGAGATTTTAAGACTCCCACTTATTTTTATTTTTACTGAGATATTTTTATAAGAAAGAAGTGTTCCATATTTGAACGAAGAGACACAAAAATAAAAATAAATGTTTTTGGTATTCATTATCGAATAATATCTGCACTAACAACAAAATTTAAAATTTTTTAAAGAAATATTTCACGTCCTGTTGCAGTTTTATTAAATGTACAGAATAAGTATTTTTAATATTCATAATACAGTTGTACCGATTAAATTACGACTATGCGGCCTTATGATCCTTGCATGAGTGAGAGTAAAATATATATATATATATATATATATGAGTGAGAGTAATATATATATATATATATATATATATATATATATATATATATATATATATATATATATATATACAGCTGCGGTCAGAAAAATAGCACCAAGCCTAAGAAAATATTTCTCCGGTACATATTTTTCTATAGGTTAAACTTATATATTTCAAAATCTGTCATAACTACATAAAATAATAAATTTTACTTTTGCGAATTATTTTATTTTGAAAATTATACTTTATTAAAAAAAAACTTGAAAAACAATCAGTCAAAAAAATAACACTTCACTTCAATTTGTACTAATATTAAACACTAAATTAAGAACAAATTAAAACGAATTATAAGTGATGCATTTATTTCGTTAAACATGATTTGTATATTCTAATTAATACCTTCTTGCTCTTGTTCTTTATTTATAATAACGTCTGCACAACTTTTGGCATCGAATTTAGAAGATTTTGGCATCTTTCCTTTGGAATTTTATTACAGATTTGCTGGACAGATGTCCAAAGCGCTTCGTTGTTAGTTGGTTGCATTTGAGATACTCTTTTTTATATCTGTCCACAAATTCTTAATTGGTCTGGGCTCTGAACGGGCCATTCCATCACAAGTCAATTAATGTCCCGAAACCACTTTGTCGCATGACATTGGTGTGGAAGACCCACACCAATGTCATTTCTTCAGAAGTATAAGGGAGCATTACTTCCCAGCGTTTACCCACATAAATGTTCCTACACTATAGTAAGAAAAACTACCCCATACCATTACGCTAGAGCCACCGTGTTTTATGGTTTTAGTTGTAAGTTTTGGGTTGAATTCTGCTTTTGGAGTTCTTCTTACTTAGGAACGTGAAATCTTGCTTCCAAATAATAAAGCGTGTTTTTTATAGAGGTATAGAACTTTAAGTTGGCATTACTTTTCAATATGGCGACCGAATTAACAGCTGTCAATGATTTATTCTGTTTGGTTTGGCAATTCATCATGAATACACTCACGCAAATAGTGCAATTTGGGCCCAAATATACGGCCACAAATGTTGGAAAAAGTCATCGAAAATTGGACTTCCAGATTGGACGACATCCGCGCCAGCCGTGGGGGTCATATGCCAGAAATCATATTTAAAATGTAATGCCACAAGATTATCTTTCGGATAAATAAAATTCATGTCAATTGAATAATCCATCGTTGTTTTATTGCAACTAAAAGTTCTATACCTCTATAAAAACACCCTTTACAATTCTGGACTCATCTACCATTTATTTTTCCATTGGAATGAAACTACATTTTGTCGTTGGTTTTTTGACCGGCACTATATATATATATATATATATATATATATATATATATATATATATATATCTTTATGTCCACTTAAAAGGCCAAAAGTTTTTCTGCATGTCCTAACCGTACACTAAGCATTTTATCATATCTATTACATATCAGAGACTAAGGAGCAGTTAAGGCACTAGACATTTCCGGTTGAGTGTGCACCGAAGAGGGTCATAGTTGGTCTGGTAGTGCCATTAATGTCGATTTCCTTGTAAACTTGGCAAAGAAGAAAGTGATTTTTCTCAATGACAAGAAACGTTTTGTTTCTTGTACTCGCTTTATTTTTGGGAACATTATTAAGAAGATAAATAATTTGTATTACTATTAAATAAATTTGGACATTTTCATTATTGAATTATTTATCTAAACAATATGCGACATATTGTCACTCACCGCAAAATGCGTAAAGAGACTCTATAAAAAAAAGAAGGTAAATTGAAACAAGAATATAAAGACAAGATTCTTTGCTTTCATTCGTAAATGAAATCAGTATAGAAGAAGTAAATTTAAACCCAGAATTAAATGTACAATTTACTTTAAAAACCTACCAACCATTTAATGAAGTTGATTATTATATAATTCTTGCAAAAAAAAACCGACTTCAAAACAGATAGAAGGGCACCAATTCTAAACTAAAAATGTAAGAAGTAATCTGTAAGAATTAGATTTAAACCAAATAAAAGATGCGCCAAAATTAGAGGGAAAAAATAAGACTATTGAATGTCAAGCCTCTCCCTATTACTGTTTAAAAGTTAAGTTATTTTCACCAGCATCCGTCTTGTATGGGGACACCATTGAAGCCTCTGTCTATAACGGTTTCAAAGATAGGGACACACAGATCAAATAACATCACCTATTCGGAAACCCTTTAATTTACAATGTTAAATTCAAGACCTGTTGTTATAGAGGACTTGGTCACAAAGATTCTTTGTAAATTTCAACTATTTGTCTATAACGGTTAAAAAGTTTAACCATATATATCAAATTATATGAACTATTGGGACACCCTTTACATTATAATTCCAAATATTTATATTTGTTATCATACCAGAGAAAGTAGTGGACATTCTGCCTAATTTTTAAGTGTTTGTGTTTAACGGTTCAAAAGATAGGGTCATTTAGATCAAATTACGTAATTTATGGGGACACCCTTTAATTTCTAACTTCAAATTGTATACTTGCTATAGTGGACTTTGCAATACAGGTTCCTTGTAAATTTCAGCTGTCTGTCTCTAACAGTTCAAAAGTTTGGCCACATACATAGAATTACATTAACTATTGGGACACCCTTTAAGTTCCAAATTCAAAATTTTATACTTTTTGTTATAGCTGACTTAGCACTACAGGTTCATTGTAAATTTCAGCGGTCTGTGTACAACTATTCAAAAGTATGGCCATATACATAAAATTAAATGAACTATTGGAGCACCCTTTAATTTAAAATTTTGAGTATTTATACATTTTATTATAATGGTCATAGTAGTCGACATTCTGTCAAATTTTCAAGGTTTAGTCTATAACGGTTCAAAAGATAGACCCAAATAGGTCATATTATGTCACCTATGGGGACACCCTTTAAATTTTAAATTTATTTTTTTATTAATTTCTGCTGTTGGGAGCTATAGCGGCACGCAGTTTTTTAAAATTTTAATTTGCTGCCCTTTACGGTTCTTAATACACGTAAAAAACATGTATGTTGTATGGGGACACCCTTTAATTTTTAATATAATGAACTGTTTTTAAAATGGGACCAACCTTGAAGCATAACCTTTCAAATAAAGCAAAAAATTTGAAAATCGGTTCAGAAATGGCTGAGATCTGCGGTTACATACATAAAAAAAAAAAAAAAAGCAACATTCAGACGAATAGATAACCTCCTTCTTTTTTGAAGTCGGTTAAAAATGATAACATTTTCTGTAAAAAACAATTACTCTAACATAAATTTTATATGGCATATCTTAAGGCGTTATATTATTTCATATTAAAGCGAATAAAAAAATTTGTGTAGAGTTGTGGTGAAATAATGATGATAAAAAAAAAGTGTAGTATTCTGTGGTAATGCGTGTGGAAATGGTAAGTTTTAGTGCAGCTTTGTAATGTGAAGTAGGTGAATTAATGTATAGATGTGTGAATAATTGCGGCATGTAAAAAATGTTCAATTTTCTATTTACAACACTTGCTACGAAAAAACATTAGGCATCGAACTCAATACAAATAAATCAATATACTAGGCGATTAAACAACATTCATGCAAAACACTGACTGCCTTTTTATATTTAATTATATCTACAGTATGCAAAATTTATATTCGTACACCCTTAGAAAATTCACTATTTCCTTAATTTTGTAAATCGTTTTAAAAATAAACTTACATAACTTTTTTAAATTGTTTCTTCACAAGATTATTTAATATAAAGTTATATAACTGTATAATATAATTAGTTTTAAAATTATTTTACATATAATTTATGTAACGAATATTAATTTTTTTAAAAATAGAGAATTCCGACAAAATATTGAATTAAAAATTTTGTTTGTCGTTTGTTTTGTTAAATAAAACATTTTGCTTAAAATTATTCAAAAAAATTCTTTTTAGTCATTTATTTTATTACATGGTAGTCGTTTTTGCGAAAACTGAAAGTGTACGAATACGGATTTTGCATACTGTATGTATGTGTGTATGTATGTATGTATGTGTGTATGTATGTACTCGTATATGTAACGGTCAGATTAATTTCAAATTATAATGATAGCTTTTTTAGTACATTTGACTTCGTACTACAAACGGATTGTCAACTAGTTTATTAAAGAAAAACTATAATATAAAAGCAAAATAAAAAAATGTAACGATTAATTTCTAAATGATAAATTAAAAAATATAAACTGATTTTTTTTGGGAAAAATATATACAATTTATATGAAACTAGCTGTGCCCACCACGTCGTGGGGGTCATGACAATATTTTGCTCCATTTTCATCCATTTTCATTATAAAAGTATTCCAAACCAATTGTAAGACTCTTACTTTTATAGTGCTTAACTTGTTTATGTATTTACTTTATATAAGGGTACACATCCCTGGATAAAATTCTAAAATTTATAAAAATTATTGTAAAGCTCTGTAAAAGGTGTTTAAAATATTTTAATAACAAATACAAATGGCACCATCTGTTGCACAATTTTGTTGAAAAGATCCCACTTTCAAAAATAAAAGGTGCGCAACCGTGCTTAAAATATCCCAGTTTTAAACCGAAAATTTCAGTTTCATTGCTTTTTCTCCATTTTCTCATGGAAATAAGATATTTTTCCGGAAAAAAGTATCCTATATTGGAATCAGGATGCTAAGGTACCTCCTCACAAAATTTTGTTAAAATCCATCCGGTAGTTTTTACGTGATGCGAACACAAATGAGATGCAGACAGACAGACAGACAGACAGACAGACAGACAGACGTAAATGAGTTACTATTTTATTATATGTATAGATTTTTTACATAAATTTATCGCTTAAATTTTTACAAAATTGAAAATTACCCCATGCTACTTTCAATATTACTAGCTTTGTCTCTATGGGGACTTCCCCTCATTTTAAAGATTTTAATTTGTAGTTTAAGTGACCGTAGCAATACATCTTCTATGAAAAATCTCAAGCGTCTGTCTGCTGCGGTTCAATAGATATCGCATAGGTATTGCTAGGCTTTTATTTTTACCCTTTGGGTATGGAAAATGTGCTTTGTTTTATTCTCAATAAACACTAAAATACATAAAAAAGATACTACTGAGGAGAGAGTCTTTTTTAACGAAATGTGAAGAAAATTATTCTACTGAGAACGGCAGAGAAACTCGATGAATTTATTAAGCAAAGCTTCAAAACTAATCCAGTTCAGTTGAAAAACCATAAAACAAAATTATAAGTTCTTTTGGAAAAGCATATAAACTAAACCAGTTCAACCAAAAAGGTTTGAAACTGAAAAGGTTTATTTTAAATGATATGATAACAATTCATTTCACTAAGAATGGCATAGAATCACCACTCATCGAATAGAATAGAAACTGATAAGGTTTTAATAGAAAAAGATAACAACCAACCGATTCAACTGTTGGAGTCTAAAGTGAACCGGTTTACAAAAAAAAAAAAACAAGGTTAAAAAACAAAAGTATGAAAACATAACCGGTTTAGTTCGATAAACTAGCTTATATCTATTAAATCGTTCGCAGTTTTATTACTGGAACAATCGCGGGTCGCCCGTATAAAGTGAGTTTACTCGGAGGCCATTAAGGACCATTGTGATGTCCCGACTACCATCTAGCCACACAGTTCCCTATATATTTTAGTATTTTGTGTCCATAAGAACCACCTTGAGCTTCTCGCAAAACCTATCAGGCAAGTCAGTATCATGTCCCTAAGATAATATCCACTGATGAGCTAGTTGAATCTAGGAAATAAATCAATTAGTTGGTATTAAAGCACTACACAAGCAAAAAAAAAACGAAGCTCATAAGACGCTCATTATAATATTTCATTGAGTTTATATATGTTTGTTGCGCACGAGTAACGATGAGTTGACAATAATAAACAGCAAAGACAAGCGAGCTTGCGTCAATGCGATGAGCTTGCAGAGTTTCCATAATGAAGGTTGGATAAGTATGAGTAAGTGTTGAACATAATAACAATGAGAATTGGCGAGTTCAAGCAGTTTTATGTTTTAAGTGAAACGAGTACAGTTCGAGTGTACAAACAAAAAAAACAGAGTTTTTTATCAATATTTCTTAAGTTCATTTTATCTTTGCTTGGAAAGAAAAATGTGAAATTAATATGTCATTCTAATGTTATAAAAATCGTTTCTAACAAATGTTGTAACATACATATTAAGACATGGAAAAACTACACTTAACACTAACATGATGTTAGTGTTGATGTTTTTCATTTGAAGTCTAATGCGGATGGGGTGTAACGTAACCTAACATAAAATCGGTTCTCTAAAAATAAAAAAATAAAAAACTTAATAAAAACATAAAAAAGCAAACAATGACTTGTAATTTGAACAGATTCAATTCGAAACAAAAAACTACAAACACAATGACAATCCTTTAAAAATATCTCTTCTATCAATTTAATGTTGTTTCTCTTAATTTCTTTAACTACAAAATCTACAAAACACAGAAAAAGCACTTAGAACACAAAAATTAAAAAAAAAAATATGTTCGACGAATCATGCAATAATTTTATATGACAACAATAATAGTGTAATTAACCGTTAAACCGAAACTCGTTTAATTTGTTCATAAATAATTAAAATTAAGATAATTTTAAATTTTTAACTGAACAAACCTAAAAATATCTTTACGACAATTGTTGTTTTTTAACAATTTTTTTTTTACAAAACCAGTGCAGAGCTAGAAATTAATAATGAACATTTAAAAGATTTTAAAAGAAAAGAAGAGGTTAAGGAAAGTTACAGAGGAAATGGAACTAATTTGTTATTTAATTATGTGGTTAAGGGTAGATATTGGATTAAGAAGTTAGTATTAAAAATTAATTGAAAATTAGATATTTTGTGGAAAAAAAGTTAAACGAAAGCTTTTTATTTTTGCAAGAAGAATAAAGCTTTGCATAAAGTTGTAAAATAAAAGCTTACCGTTCAATAGAGCTGACATTTCCAGTGCGTTCGGAGAATTCTTTAATGTCATCATTTGATTTGATGTTGTCCAAAAGAGTTTCTCCATGTTTGGCCGCCGCCAATATTTCCTCTTTGAGCCTTTGGTAGTCAATGCCCTGGTCATCTAAGAGCTTTTGTGTGGCTTCAACAGAATTTGGAAATTCTGTGTCATGTATGGCCTGTATGAAAATGTCTAACTCGGCCGAAACCTGATGCGTTAAACTAGAGAATTTTTCTAAGGACTATAGGAGAAAAAAATTAATATAATTTTTTTAATTTAATTTTAATAAACGTTTCAACTTACTATTCTTTGTTGTATCCATTCATGGTGCGAATATATTAATGTGCCGCCCATGTCTGTCGTTAGTTGAGTGGGAACAATGTACTCGTGCAAATCAGTTAGAGAGGAACATATGACTAAACGAAAGCGATATTCGTCTTTGGAAAATTTAGAACTAACTTCCGAAATGGCCTTTTGAAAAAGACCTGACGGCCGCAAGACATAAACGACATGTATAATGCCGGGAAAATAGATCTGAAATAAAAGGAAAAATAAATGCATTTTGGAAACTTTCAAATGTTTTTATTTTACAAAATTTTGGGGTAAGGAAACTACCCCTTGCCCTCTCACTATTATGCTCAAAAATTATACAGCTCTTCATCTTCATATACCAAAGGCACATACTAAATTTCACTTTGATATGTCAAACGGTATGACCTGTACAAACTCCACAAAAATAGTTGCATACACACCCTGAACCTGTCCTTTTAATTAGAGCGGAAAGTAAACCAGTTCAATTTGATTTTATACAAAATTCGAAATGAACCAATACATTTTTAAAACAGAAAAAGGAAAAAATTATCTTAAAAAAATTGTTAATTTTTAAATAGAAATTAAACTAAACAACACTTTGATTTGAATGGAAAGTAAATCGGTTAATTTTGATTCAAACAGCAGTGAATTGGTTTATTTCAGAATATAAAGTAATCCAGTGATGATGAAAATAAAATAAATAAACAGTAAATAGGAAAGGAATACAAAATTATCCAATTCATTTGCAATGGAATGTTAAATCAGAGGGTTCAAACAAATTGAAATGATTTATTTGCAGTGAAATATCGAGTGTTTTTTTTAGCTGCATGATAACTTACAAGACAGAAATATTGTTAAAATCAGTTTATTTATTTTAATCTTGTAGATAATTCATGGCATTTATTTGAAAAAAAAAAATAATTTCCGGCATACGTACGACGTGGAAATAAAACTGTCACTAAATTGATTTTGCATTAAATTGTTAATGCGCTGTATGGCGCCATCTTGTTGAAACCAAATGTCGTTGATGTTTATCTGATAATATTTTGAAAGCCAAATTTCTGTCAGCATTTCACCAACATTTCACAACAAATTTGAAGTCAATGGGATCACCCGTTTAAGAGATAACCTGGTTTTCGCGCAACAATTTACAAATCAATAGTTTATTTCAATTTCTCCGAAAACCAACAGAAACTGACTTTTCCGGAAAACCTTTAATCTTAACCTAAACAGGAGGTATACCACTTTAAAGAGGGGATCAATACAAACATTTAACAACAAATTTAAAGTCAATCGGATCACCCGTTTAGGAGATAACCGGGTTTTCGCGCAACAATTTAGAAGCGCTCGCTATTCACCGTAACGGCAGCTCCTTGCTCTTTTCGAAAGCTACAGGGACCAATGATGTCGCCAGAGTGTAAACCGCACCAGTAAATTTTAAAGGATGTCATGGTGATTCGTTAACGACTTGAGGATTGTCTTTGCTCCAAATACGATATTTTTGTTTATTTATTCTGAAATGAGCTTCATCACTAAACATAATTCTTTGATAAAAATCCTCATCTTCGGCCAGTTTCAAATGAGTCAACTCAGCAAAAATGCAACGAGAACGTCGTTTGTCTTCAATTAATTCACGAGCTGTTTTATTGTATAAAAGACAAAGGTCACGACGTTGTGAACGACGACAAATCGACATTTCGGCTTCTTCAATACTTCGCGTTACAGCTGCAAAATTTCCTTCGGTGCGAACATTTTTTGTCTTATTGATGGGTTTCAATCAAAAAGAGTAAAATTTGTGTAAAAATGATCAACAACTGCACGTATTGGTTGGTCGCTAGGCCGATTATGTTGACCGTAAAATGGACGAATTGCTCTATGAATTTCGCAAATTAGTTGTTTCAAAGTAAATTTCCACAATTTCGAATCGTTGCTTTGGCGTTAAACGATTGATAGTGACCTGCAAAACCTTACTGAACAGTTTGATATTCTCTGTTGTCAAACCCTAGTTATCGATATCAACAGTTTTCATGCAGCTAAAAAAGCACACGATACATAAGGAACAAGTTCATTTTTCCAAAAAAAAAAAATTTACTTCGAATTAAATACAACATTAATCGATTAGTTTGAAAAAGAATATACAATAAACCATATTGTTCATGTTGTTATTTAAGCCTAGTACTCTGTCGAATTTGTGAAAAATGTTTAGCAACATTGTATTATTTCACAAGGAAAATTTTACATTTAAAAAGTGGTGTCTATCTCGCGATTTGGAAGAATTTACGATTTTATTACATTTAAATATGTATACCACATTGTTTATAAAATTTTCCACAAAAATTTTACAAAAAATTCCGCATGAAACAATGCCCATTTAATTTATTTCATAGCTTTGGTAAAATGTTGCCAGAAACATTTCAATGATTTTCCTCAGTAAAAACAGAGTACTACTTATGCAACAATTTTTCATGACTTTTTCATACAAATTTTTTATTTATGTAGTTTGACAGCAGTACGCATGAAAAAATGAACAGAATACTGGGCTTTATTCGAAAAGAAAACGGAAAAAAAATGTTAAATAAAATAATTGGTTTTTTCCATTTTAAGTAATTTGAAAAGTGATCGGATTTCTTTCTAATAGAATATGATAACGGGATCACTACAAACAGTAGGTAGATTTCTTCGGTATATTTTTTTTGATGAAATGAAAAGTCAATCGTTAAGAATCCTTTCGCACGATTTAATTGGAACAGAGTAAAAAGTTAATCCGTTTTCCCCTTGGTCTTTTTAAATTATATGAAAAGTGAAACAGTGAAATGGATGATAATTTAACATGGTTCGTTTTAAAAGAAAAAAATTGTACATAGAATTATGAAATTAATGATGCCTTGATCTTTATCTTACCGAAATGCGCTGTAGCACTGTCTTCACCGAAGTCCATTTGTCTTTGCGTCGATCGATTATTAAATGAAACCCCAAATCCGCATCTTGCAGCCTAAAAAAAATATAAAGCAGTTTATTACATAAACTATTATCTCTATAACGAAAGAAGCAACTTCGCATTTACTTACGATGGCACTGACGTTAAATACAATATTAGCTTTTGATAATCCACCTCCTCCAAGGTGTTAAAATTATTATTATCGGGAAATATAATTAGGGGACAACCCTCCTGAGAACGGCCGCCAGTAATGATGGCATGTTGGGGATGTAGCAAATCGGCAACATCACCAATATTTAATACACCCTCACTGCTCATGGTAGCCGGGGCGATGTGTTCCAATAATGAATTTACACTGCCTGATACGTTACGCAAACTGCCGGGCAGAGCTTCGATGGCATAGGAAATGTTCTGTTGGGAATTAATGGATGAATTTGAGTTCGTACTAATGATCGAATGTTGTTGTAGCATTGAAATGCTACCGTTATGTTTTGGCGAATTGTGTATGACAGATTGATGCAAGACCGTCTGTATGGAAGTTGTACTATTAATGGAACATTGTGATTCCAACATTTGATGACTGATAACTTGTTGATGTTGTGGTGTTTGTTGACGTTGTTGTTGTTGTTGTTGCTGTTGTTGCTGCTGTTGTTGTTGTGTGGATGTCATAACAATTGCTTGAGATTCAACCAATGCCGCTTCAACATCATTATCTAGAGAGAAGGAAAAAAATAAACAAAAGAAAAAGCAATGAGTAAAAAACGAAACTATTAGATAATTACAAAAACAAAAACAAGAATATGAAATTGTGGCAAACCAGAGTTCTAATGTTTTTTGCAACCGCCTAAGACCACATAAATAAATGAATAGATTGGTTGGCTTTATGGGTCAATTCGATTAGAGAAAAAAGTTGATTTTCCAAAGAATTTAGTTGAATAGAAAAACTTCAATTTGAAAGAAAAGGAAATAGAAAAAAGTTGTGCTTTTTTTAATTTTCTTTATTATAAGGAGAACTAATGTCAACCAAAAAATTGGGTGCCTTGTTAGACAAGACCAGTTTTCTTTACATCTTTTTGCTTTTACATCAAGTAATTTAGACTTTGATCTACAATTTCTGATTTGTGGTTTTAGGGTTCGTTAAAAACTGAAGGGCTGGTTTCAAATCGTACTGTTGCAACAAGAGCTGCTGGCAAAAGTAATTCCTGATTTTAACTTGAGAGCATAGTGCATTCTCACTCCAATAATTATAAAGCGCCGAACAATTGCGTGATTTTAACTGATTCATAAAAACCATTAGTTCATTTTCAATCTTTGGAAAAATCGAACAAGTTCAAGATTAATTCCCAAGAGTCCGTTCTTTCTCCTAATCTATTTATTATTATTCTAATAAAAATTCTTTGTCAAACTTTTAACCCTATCTACTCTTATGCCGATTCGAATTTATTCAGCAATAGGCCGAATCAAATGGAGGTGGGGTCCAAAAGGCAAAACATGTCGTATGAATAGAGTCGATTTTAATGCATACAAGACTCCATGTTGCATTCTTCATGCTTACGTATAGACATATGTTCGGCAATGATGCTTCTTCTGTTATTATTGGTGACTAGCTGTGGCTTGTATGCGTCCTTACAATATTTTGTTCGATTTTTCTTTGAAAGTAGTCCACACCAAATTTTAAGACTCTTACGTATTTACTTTTTACAAAGGTACCCATCACTGGACAAAAATTTATATAAATTTCTTAAATTTTCAAAATTATTGTAAAGCTCTCTAAAAGACAGACAGGAAATGAGTTACTTATTAAATTAAAACAGCGCCATCTGCTGCGTAACATTGCTTAAAATATACTACTTTCAAATATATGAGAAGCCTTAAAGTATGCAGTACCCTTAAATCGGTAAAAAAAAATTTGCATACTTTCACTGCTTTTTCACCACTTTCTCTTGGAAATAAGATATTTTTGTATCTTATATTGGAATCAGGATATAAAGGTACCTCCTAACAAAATTTTGTTAAAATCCATCCAGTAGTTTTTACGTGATTTACGGGCACAGCTTTTCAAATAAAATGGAAAGTGAATCAATATGTATTGAATATAATGAAAAGAATACCAATAAATATGTATTTGGTATGAAAAGTAGGCAGTAGCATTGCAAGAACTACTTATGCACCCCAAAAAATGCACGGTTTGGTGTGGATTATGGGCCGGTAACATCATTGGACTGTACTTTTTGAAAGACTACGAAGGCAGGATCGCTACTGTGATTGGCGAGCGCTATCGTGCGAAAATTACATTATTTTTTTTCCTAAAACAGAAGAGCTGGACTTGGCTGACATGTGGTTTTAACAAGACGGTGCTACATCACAAAGTATACAGAGATGTAACCAGTGACTTATGAAAATGACCATAATAATCATTTAGGCAAGATATATTTATTTTACTAGGTAGTGGCATCCCTACAACAATACAAGAACAACATGGCATTTTGTTGTTGCTTTGTAGTTCGAAATGTCAAAAAACATATAAGAAAACTGAGAAGGCGTGTGTGTATGTGTCTTATTGCTTTCTCACTTCTACACTATAAAATTTCTGAACACATACAACTTTTGACATGTCGAACTACTAAATAAGCTTGGAGGACGACACTACCTAGTAAGATAAATATACCTTGCATTTAGGGCATCTTGTCAAGAAAGAGACAAATATAGTACCCATTTTATACAGAATGTAAACAAAACAAAAACTAAAAATGTTGAAAATTTCATTAAAAGCACATGAACAGTTTGTTAAAATTAAATTGTGATTAAAAGCAAAGAGGACCCATTAAAACTACAAAGTATTATTAAAATAAACAAAACTTTGTTCTCTTCTCTTTGGTGGTGTGAAATTCAATAAAAGTAATTAAGCAATTCCTTTATAAAAACAAATTGCGAATTTGGAAAAAAATATTCGTTGGTTATCATCCCTTATTCTTATACCTTTCAAAATACGTTTAATTTTTATGCGCCTGAAAATAGAACAAAAGAGAATTCACAAATTGCACTTGTTTGAGAATGAGACGGATATAAGGTATAATTTTTTTTATCGCCCTATCTCACCGTGACACCTCTTGGGTTCTTTTTGGCTACATGCCGCACAGCACGCGAAACAATGGCCAATAGAGAGGCGAATTCGGTGAACAGTTTATTTCACTTTTAGGGCCGGTCAATTGGCTGTCTAGATCGTGCGATTTAACGCCTTCAGAAAATTGTTTGTGGGGCTCTGTTTAGGTTCATGTCCATAGGGACAAGCCCGCAACGGTTGAGGCACTGGAAGCCAATATTTAGGAATTTATTTCTCTAAATTTGAAGTGTTTTTTTTTTTAATCAAATCCTAAAGCTTTTAAAAAATCAAATCTTAGTTTATTTGTAGCCAACTTCACTACCTAACGCACTCTTAAAATTAGATTTTCCATTTGCGAAGCATTCACGCCGTGCTAATTGTGTAGGAAGCAACATTTTTAGAGTTCCGTACCAAAAGGGTAAAAATGTTACCCTATTATTTTTACTACAATGTCTGACCGTCTATCAGCTCTTTCCATCTCCGAAACCGTAATAGGTAGACTCTTGATATTTTCACAGAAGATGTATTACTGTGGCCGCTATACTAAACTAATAGGGTTTTCCGAAATTGACGTGTTATACGCGAATATGTGTTTATTTCTTGAACTGTAGGAAGCATACAGTTAAAATTTACAAACAGAAATTAAAACTTTGTTCGCTATATAAACAAGTATAAAAAAAGAAACCTAAGAATTAAAGGGTGTTCCGATAGTGACGTGATTTGCATGTATATGGCTTAAGTTTTGAACGATAATAGGTTGACTATTGAAATTTTTACACAAGGTGTATTACTATGGCTTCCATAACGGGTGTTCCGATAGAGACGTGAATTAATAGGAAGACTCTTGAAATTTTAACATAAGGGTGTTCCGACAGTGAAATGTTTTTCACGTATATTGTCTTAATTTTTCAACCGTATTGGGTAGGGTGTTCCGATAGTAATTCGATTTTGATTTAATTTTTTAAACGAAAATGTATACAGAAAAAAATATAAAATTTAAGGGTTTTATGAAAGTGACACAAATTTCCGTATAATCGATACAAAGTTAAAGGGTGTTTCGATAGTGAGATGATTTTGCTCTTATCTTATATTTGATCAATAATAAGGTGACAGTTAAAATTTACACATATTATATTTTACAATATTTACAGTCACAACAAGTAACGAAAATAAAGTTAACAAAAATAAAAGGGTATTCCCCAGATGTCGCGTCTTTGAAGAATTTGGCCTTCTCTTCTAAACGTTATAGGCAGACACTTGATATTTAAAAAGGGTATATGGTACTATGCTTTAGTATACAAAAAAAACAATTAAAAATTAAAGGGTATTTTTGTATTTTGTACTGAACATATTATGGAACTCTACGTCTGTGAGTCTGACTTGACTGGTTTATTTATGTATATGTATGAGAATTTTTGACAGATAGACAACGCTTAGCGCGCTGATTTAAGTTTGTCTGTTAAACAGTTCCTATAAAACAATTAAAGCAAAACAAAAAACAAACAAAACAAAGCACTTGTTATTTCAACGTAATTATTAAACCAGAAGAAAACACAATCTTCTTGAGCGTTCCGGCCACTACCAAACATTTGATACTTTTGCAGACACGCGTTTAAATATCTATTGCTTTCGTTGTTATTATTATTTTTATATGTGATTCTTTGCTTTTATAATGCAAACAAATTTGAATATAAGCGAGAATACGAAAGCGAACGAATGCTTAAGTACGCAAGTAGACAACAAACAAATAAACAAATTTACCACCACTTCAGCCAGCCAGCCACTCACTCACTCACTCCATTGTGATCTCTTCTGAATGCATTCATTCATGAAAATACAAAATCCAAGCAACAACAACAACAACAAAAATTGTAATAAAAACTAAAACAAAACAATCTGAATACAAAGAAAAACTCATTCACGTAAATTAAGATGCAAGTCACTTTTGAAAAACTCATTTTCCTTGACAGGAAAAAAATAAGATGGGACCAACTTCGTCATGACCATAAACTCTTTGTCAGTGGAAAAATTTCATTGGTAAGAAAATAAATGACTGCATAATTTTTCATTTTACTGCTGTTTTAAATTCATGTTTTTGAACAAAAACAGTGTTGACAACAGAGCGGTTTTATAAATAGAGAATAAGGGTTTTGTGAATTATTCAGAAGAACCATTTTTTTGCTATTGGAATTTTCTACAGTTTCTGATATTTATAAGTTAGATCATTGAAAGACTTAAAACAAATATTTATTTGCGTTTGATGTTTATTTCTTCATTTATTTCTAGAGTAAATATTTTTTGTGCTCTTTGTTTTTCAGAATCCAGCTAACAAACAAGCCAAGGCGAATTTATAACAGGTGATTGCAGTGGCGAAAAAGCTCATCATATGCATGAAAGCGAAAAGTCAAACTCCATATAAAAAAAATTATAAACAATTTTTTCTATATGAAATTTGACAACTGCAAAGGAGGCGAAAAAGCCTGAATTTGCCCGTGCAATCACCTAGTATTAATTCGCCTTGAAACAAGCCATTTAAGTTTACCGCAACAATTCGAATTATTTTCACGGCAACGTAAAAAGTTTTACTTTAGGATTTGAGTTGAGGTACCCGGCTTTGCTCGTGGAGTTTATATAAGATTGTGCGGTACTCATGAATGGGTAGCCCCATACCCTTGAATGGATAGCCCCATCCATACATAAAAAGCGGCGAATGGTTTACAAAAATGTAGAGAGATACAACACCATATAACAACCTTGATTGTATTAGTATCTACTGGTACACATTGTTCATTGTCGGGGATGTGCCTTTGAGTTCCACAAAAGACCTCTGGTCTGATCCACTACAAACTGGTAGGAAGGCTAGGAGGATGCTTGGATATAATCGGTGTAAACTGCTAACCTTCAAATATTATCATATCCAAGATCAAAATCGAAGAAATCGATACTTTCAGACTGTATCTGAATAAGGCTGAGACGAAAGCACACATTGTGTGTGAATGTGCAGCACACTAGCTAACATTAGGCCTATGACTACACATTAAATATGGATGCTACGGAGACCTTAGCCTTAGACAAATGTTCGTAACTAAGAGAGACTTTGAGATGAGAAAGAAGGTCGCCAGTTATCAGTCGCCACTGTAATTAGAATATACGTAACAGACTCAATGAAATTATGTAGTTATTAACGACTACATCATTTCATTGATGTAGGCACCCATAAAGGTAGTGGTCTGCTTCGGTATCCATCTATAAAAATAATATTATTGATAAGAAACAAACAGAAGGCAAATAGAAGATGGGTTTCTCAGAAAGAGTCCACTTATCTGAATGCATGATCATTGCTTCGGAGCGAGATATGATATGAAATTTGTGGAGCTGTATTGACCTTTAAACCGAGCTTAATCATAATGGCCTGGGCCTTTTTTGAAAATTTGTCAGAAGCCATATTAAAAAATCTGGTGTGGCCTACACTCAAATTTACCATACCCAATGGAAACAAATATTTTTATGGATATATTACATAAAGAATATAATTTCAAAGTATATTCGAATCGAGAAACTAATTATTTTCGTATGGGGTGTTAAGTAAACTACCCCTTCCCGATTATGCCTAAAATTTATACAGCTCTTTATCTCCACAAACCAAAGGCACATACTTAATTTCAATTTAATGTCATACGGTATGACCTGTAGAGCGTTTACAAAAATTGGGAGTAAGTAAACTACCCCTTGCCCCTTCCCGATTATGCCTAAAATTTACATAACTCTTCATCTCCATATACCAAAGGCACATACTATATTTCGTTTTAATATGTCAAACGGTATGAGCTGTACAAACTCCACAAAAATAGTCGCATACACACCTACAGACATCATCGCGATAATAGCCAAAATGGATTCAGGAGACCTTAAAACGTATAAATCCGTCGAAATCCCGACCTTGATTTTTTTCATGATTACTATACTTCATCTTATATTACGTATGGTAAAGTAACAACAAGTTCCTGAACCTTTGTGGGGTAAGCAACTGACAAAAATGCTTTTCGGTCTCCGGCCAGAGATTAAACACACGGATGCTATGGGAATAATTATCTCCAGGGTCAACAAGTATTTGTTTGATTATTGGTAAGAAAAGGAAAGAGGCCTTCATAGAGCAGAAATAATGACTTAGGTTGACCGATCTTCATTTCATATGGGGTTTATTTTACTAGAGAATCGATTAGGAGTGATCCTGAACTCCGCCGAAGTCGAATTCGTCGAAAAGAATTGGGTTGTTTTGTACTCAACAGAAAAAAAACATAAATTTTATCCAATTTTTTTTTTTTTTTTGTTGTTAAATTTGTCTTTCAGTGAACCGCTCTGAAGGTTTAACCTATTTTATAATTGGATTAAAATTTAGTAAGAAATCGAATGGAATTAGTCCCAGTCCTTCGATCTAAATGTAAATATTAATATTTTTTCAATGTTTTTTTTCTTTTCAGCCTCTAGTCGAATTAGATACACTGAAAATATTTGATAAGATTACCTATAGAGAGAAAAATATATCTAGATTAACTTCTGGATACATCCAGTGAATGGAATGATCTAATTAATATATTTGTCTTTACGCCTAGTATTTGGCAATAAAGACTAAATTGTATTTTATAGTTGGTGGCATTATTACCCCTGCTGTAAGTAGTCGTCGTACATGCTTGATATACGATACGCCCGGCACAATTGCGAGAAGTGTAACGAATTAGTGTGTGCCACTAGAGCTGTTACAATTTAATTCATTTGGTTTTGGTTTCTTTTTTTTTTCTTATTTTTTATTGTGGTTTATTTCTATTACTTTACTTTAGTTTATTTTTCCTTCTTTTTTTGTAGGTCTGAAAATTGTTAAGTAACAGATTTTGGGTGGTAATCGGGAGTTGCATATAAATGTATTTATGTGCAACAAAATGCAATTCACAAACGTAATCTTAATACAATCTCTTTGCATTTCTTTCACTTGTGTAGTTTCGTTTTTTTCTTTTTTCTATTTTAATTGAAATCTGCAGTCTAACTAAACACACAACAACATTTTTTTTTAGTCTGGCGCTGACGGTGTGTGTGACCTATATACACATTTTGATGGGTACTATAACCCAAGATACACCCTAGCACTCACGCCTGCCTGCCTGCCTACGTTTCTTTATTTACATACGCGACACTCACATCCTAAAATTATGTTTGTTTAAGCGCTTACACTGCTGGCCTGCAATTAATTATACAAGTCTGCTATTGCTTTTTTGTTTAGAATACTAATGTGTAAATACGAGGGCAATTGAAGTGACTTTCTGGATAAATTATAATACTGCCCTCGTATAAATCTAAATATAGTAAATTAACTAAAAACAAAAACTCAATTTTTCTTATAAAAGAGTCATTAGGTTTTTTCATTTAAATTCTTTTCATTATTTTTCCTGCTGATTTAAAAATTATTTGTTGTGGTTTTGTTGTTTTAAGGTTAAAGATGAAAGTTTAAGAATTTGTTGTTGTTTATTCATTTGGTTTTATTTTTATTTTTTATTGGCTGTTGTCAGTCAATAACCCTCAGAAAGTGGTTAAATAAAAAGAAAATATTTTAAACAAGACATGAATAGAGTGAAAATCTTCTCACTAATAAAATTTGCTATTAAATAAATAATTTATGCCATGGAGTTTACATATTGGGTTATTTAATTAGAAGAGGTCGATGTATAAAGTCTGTTTTAGCAGCGCACGGCAGTGAAATAAACCGTTCCAAAATTTTCGGCGATGGCGGCTGGGTAATTATAAAGCTGCGGCGGCGGCGTCTTTTATTCAATGAAAACGGCTGAATTTTCGGCTCTATTTTTATGTTTTTGTTTAAATAAAAGTGTTTAATCGACCAATTTCAGTTTTGTTCTTTTTTCAAACCTTTTTAATTTAAAAAAACTTTATTTTTTTTTTTTATTTAACAGTACAAATTTTTTAAATTCGAAAAAAGCATATAAAAGCGGTTATACTATTGGAAAAAGAAACCGGCGGCGGCTCGCCGTCGGCTTGGAGGCGGTCGGCTTGTTTCTCAGCCAAAAATCAAGAAATCAAAACATCAAACTTCTAATAGAAGACCCTTCTGGGAAAACGTTAGCTCCACCCGTTTTACATCCGTGTTACATCGGCTACGTTACCTATTCTCGGCGCTCTTTAAAACTAATTGCGAAAGAGCAATTTTATATATCTAAGTTTCAAAGTGAACGTAAGAGTTATGGATCCTCATAAAACAGGATTTTTACATGTGTAGAAAGTGGGAGCTCTATCTTCTTTTTTTTAAGATAACACTACCTCTGCGAAGCTTTTTGCTTGTCTGCAGAAAAAACCCGGAGTCTTTGGTGGGAATCAAACCGACAACCTCCAGACTGATAGACTAGCGAGCTACTAGTTGGTCTATATAGCGATATAGCTATATAGCGACTTTAATGTCGATTTTAGCTTTATAGTCACGAAGCAATGAATACTGTGATCTTTTCTACATTTGCAATAATTTATGCAAGTGACTGCTGTAGCTTAAACTTCTTCGCTGATATGATCTGAAGACTATTCTTACGAAGCTTTAACTTATCTGGGAATGCCTCTTTTCATCAGATTTTTTGTGTGACAGTTGGCTGTCAGCTCGAAAGCGCATTAAGACCCATTCTTGCAATTGCACAATGCAACACAGTGCAACAAATTAAAACTTTTTGAAAAATACACGGAATTGACAGTATAGATTTAATTCTACTACCAATGGGTAGTAAAATCCCATATTCAGTTTGGCGATTTTGGTGAACAATATGTATTTATGGGCCTCTAAAGATTCTGAAAAACGATGGACCCATTAAAAAAGATATCATAAGTTGTTGTCTAATATCTAGGTGATAGCGTTTAAATTTTTTGGAAATAATGTAGCTGAGGATTCATTAAATAAACGTTATTAACATTTATGCTAAAAAAATTAATTATTACTGCACTTAAAAAAAAAATTAAAAAATATTTCTTTATTTTCTATTTCCAGCATAACTTACAGGGACTTTTATATGTTCACTAGCTGTATATGGGGAAATTTTAGTCACAGTTAAACTCTTGTAACCATACTTTTGATTATGATTTGATACCTATGCTGTTAAGTCCGTGTATTTTTTTCAGTGTTGCACTGTGTTATTATTGTAGTTGCTAGTAAACAGGGACTTAGGGATTTTTAGAAGTCGCTGTACTTATTGACTCTCAGATACTGACAATTTTTGGAGGGGATTCGAAGAATTATCTAAGTTTCGACGAAACTCCTTAGGACAGATATTCGCTACTTAAAGGTTATCCTCGGAAAGAGCATACACTAAATAGGGCCTTTATCACAATTGTTCAACTCACAAGCCCCTGTTATCATGTTATAGGGTTTATCGTCAACTTATTTTACAATAGTTTTTGGTTGTTGTTGGTAATTTGCAAGGTATATTTATTTTACTAGGTAGTGGCATCCCTACAACAAATACAACAATACAAGAACAACATGGCATTTTGTTGTTACTTTGTAGTTCGAAATGTCAAAAAACATATAAGAAAATTGAGAAGGCATGTATGTGTTTTATTGCTTTCTCACTTCTACACTATAAAATTTCTGAACACATACAACTTTTGACATATCGAACTACTAAATCAGCTGGGCGGACGACACTACCTAGTAAGATAAATATACCTTGGTAATTTGCTTTGAAAAATTTGTTATAAAAATACAATTTCATTTCATATGTTTTAAAAATATTGTATCGAGACCATTTCTGGGACTAAGTTTTTTATTTAAATACATTATGAAAATCTTTGTAATATGTAATCATCGGTGCCTTTATTTTATATTTAATGTTATATATTTATAGTGCTTTTACCCCGCAAATTTATTCAATCTATGTATATTAAAATTACAAATTGTGTAAAAATTATTTTTTACTATATTTGTAATTACTACTTCCCATGCATGACTCAATTTCATTTTATTATTCTGAACAATGTTGCCGTTGCTAAAAGTTTTTATTTTGCCATTTTTTTAATTTACAATAATCCTTTACAACAAATTTGTAAGCTATCTGAGTGCATATCTGAATGCACATACACATGAAATTAGTAGAAGTATGATTTTATTATAACAAATGGGAAGAAAATTGTAAGGTTATAAAATATTTAAACTAGTCAAACTTTCTGCATAAAATACTATGGAAGACATAATTATTTTTATTAATTATATCAAAATTTACCATTTACATCCATAAAATCGAATTTAGAGTCATTTTGGTAAGTTACTACAATACAAGGTTTAATATTTTTAATTTCATTCAAAAATTTCTTCGAATTAAAATTTTTATCAATGCATATTTCGGATTTTAAGCCAAAAGACATCTATGTGGCAATTTTCAATTGTCCAATCCATTTCAGTATTTTTACTAATAACCAAATTTTTTTTATAAAATTACTCAAATTGGTTAAAGTATAGAATTTATTTTTGAATATAAATATTGTAAGCATTAACTTTCTGACTGGAATTCTTTGGTGAGATTATTTATCTGAATTATAACTAACTTAAGAAACTTACATATATCTCCTACAGTGAACTCGAAGATTCTAATCAGTTAAGTTTTGGTTTTTGTGCGCTATTCTTTATGTTGTATAAAAAGTAGTTTTTACAATAAAAACTTTTTAAAAAGTAATATATTTTCTCAATCTTACCAAAAATAGCTATATCCTGCCATTCTAAAAATCCCTAAAAAAAACTACCAAATTTGAGAGGAAAAATCCAAAAATGGTAACGTTGGTTTTGAAAATATTTATTGTATTTCGAGTATTATTATTTTTTAAGTAAAAAACGATACAATCAAGGCACATTCATAAGGTAACCTCCTAGGCATATTAATCAGGTAGCCTCACTACTGAGGGGAAATATTAAGGCGAAAATAATACATTTTTTTATATGGATTTTGACACTTAAACTTACAATTTTTCCCCTTAAATGGAAGTTGAACTATCAAACTCCATATAAAAAAAAATTCAAAATGTTCGCCTTATTATTTACCCTTCTTAGTGAGGTTACCTGATGAATGTGCCTTGGTAACCTCACTACGAAGGGGAAATATTAAGGTGAAAATTTTTATTTTTTTTTTTTTTATATGGAGTTTGAAAGTTCAACTTCCATTTAAGGGGAAAAATTGTAAGTTTAACTGTCAAAATTTATTATTTTCGCCTTAATATTTCCCCTCAGTAGTGAGGCTACCTGATTAATATGCCTGGATACAATTCTGCAATTTCAATGCCTGCTCACAAGCTGTTTGAGTTAAAGTGTATTTATATAAACTTTAAACGATACAAGGGAGCATGTGAAATGAGCAAATATTTATATTTTATATTTATATACTATATCCTTGCTTTTTTCTTAGCTGGCTCTTTTTTCACTTTTAGCGAAAATAAATAAATAACTGGCTCAAGAAAAACCAAATTGAAAAACTAAAAACATCAGATGGTTGATGAAAAGCAACACAAAGGAAATTACTATCCAGCTAGTAACCGCAAAAACAAGTGCTAATAGCAGCATAAACAAGGGCTACTGGTTAAAGGTAATTTGAACAGAGAGATCATAAAGATGAACTGAATGGTACATCTATACATACTCGTATAATAATATAGTAACTCATTTCCGCCTGTATGTCTGTCTGCTTTTCATTTATGTTCGCATCACATAAAAGCTACTGGATGGATTCTAACAAAATTTTTTGAGGCGATACCTTAGCATCCTGATTCCAATAAAGGATACTTTTTTCCGCAAAAATATCTCATTTCCATGAGAAAGTGCAGCAAAAGCAGTGAAAAAACGCAATTTCCGGTTTAAAGGTACTGAAATTTTCGGTTTAAAACTGGGATATTTTAAACACGTTTACGCACCTTTTATTTTTGAAAGTTATATATTTTGAACAAAATTTCGCAACAGATGGCGCCAATTAAATAAAATTTGTATTTTTACTTTGTGGAATTACATTGTTTTAAACACCTCTTACAGAGCTTTACAATATTTTTTTTTAAATTTTATCCTAATTTAAAAATTAGTCGAAAGAGCAACCTTCAAAAGTGGAGCAATTTACACGGTATTAGAGAACACTCTGTTTCAAGCTCGCTCTTTTGTGATTGTGTTAGTAAAAAAATACTCACACGTATAGGAGAGAGTGAGTTTGAAGAAAATCTAAATACTTTTGATTTTCACTACCGTCGCCATAGAAATTTAAAGCCAGTTTGATGTGTGTGCGCGTAATTACTTCAAATTTCATTTTTACATAATTTTCAAAGCTACAACATCTACTACTTTTTTCGACGCGGTATAATCAAAATGGAGGAGAAAAATTTTATTGTAGAGTTAATTGAAGTTTATATCGATTTTCCTGCTTTATGGCAAGTGAAAAGTGAAGAATACAGTAATAGAACTGAAAAATCATCTATTTTGCTCATTTTTAACCAAAAAAAAAAAAAAAAAAAATTAAAAAAATTTTAAAAGATTTTGCGTTTAAAAATTGTACGTGTTTCCCTTTGCAAATCAACTTTAAAATGAAGTTTGATGGAATGAGTTTGATGTGTGGCTGTGCTAAGCAAAATTAAATATTACCAATACATATACAAATTTGAAGCAGCAGTTTGATGTGTGGCCATGGCGCTTTAAGCCTATTATTTTAACTTGCCAATTGTCGTTATTATAAATAAACTAAAAAAGGCAAGTTATAATAGCGATCCTTACCTCGTTATTATAACGACAAGCTACCTATCTCCCCGATAAAATTCAAAATTTTGCTATTGGCAAGTTATAATAATGATCCTTAGTGTGTCATTTTAAATAGGCGAGCATAAATGTTTGCGTTTATTATGTTATTTTGGCGCCTTTGAATTTTTTCCAACTTTTAAACTGAATCAACCATGCCTCATAATCGAGTTCCATAACACCATATTCCATATTGGTTTAAGAATTGAATTGTAAAAGTTTTCAATCTAAGCTGAGAGTAGAGTTGCTACCAATGAGATAATAGTTTGACAAATCTCCCACTGTGCTTCGTAAACTAGTCAAATGTCTTTACATTTTGCTTTTATATTTAATTTTGCAATAATTTTTAAGAACACTTTTATTAGCGACATAAAATGATTGAAAATTAAACATAAAAAAATATTCGAAAAATCGACATTTCGCCAAATGTTGAACGCATATCTTTTAACCATGAATTCAATAAATTTTTAAAAGTTTTTGTCAATAAACCGTTTCAATCGACTACCCTGGATATGTACATTTAAAAAGTATAATTAGTAGATGACGTCGGTCTATTAAAAACAGTAATTTTATATTTAACAACTAACAATTGCAATAACAATAGAAGTTGAAAAAATAACTTAATATTTTAATTAAAACAAGTAGAAATGCGATTTTAATAATATAAAAATTGTAGGTAACTACGAGCTAACATGCTTGTACTCATTAAAAAAATTATTTATGTAATGACAACGACGTTTTTAATAATGACTGTCAGAAAATATTCGTATGTGACCGCCTGACTGAGTGTAGTTTAGTTTTGTTACAAACAAAAGCTACTTTTCAATTTTAAAACTTCATTTAAATATTCTTATGTGCTGGGTTATCGCTTTTGTGATCCCAAAGTAATTATATTTAAAACACATTTTCAAGAGATTTGTAAAAAAAAATATATTCTATATGAGGGAAGTTGAATTTTTCAAGCTCCTCAAAATAGACGTCTAAACACGCAAATAAAAAACATGGTTGAGGTAACCATAATCTAAGAGCAACATATTATGGTTGTAGTGAAACCATATATTGTTAAACATTATAATATTATGGTTAAATTAACAATTATAGTATGGTTAAAAATATGAAATGTCATATGAAATGGATATGCCAGTTTTTTTACATTTTAAAATACAAAATTATTTATTATTTTCTATTAATTATTTCATATAAAAAACAGATGATTTTATTAATACATAGATAAAAAATTTAATTAGCATTTTTCTTTTTCCAAACAGTGTTTCAAGGATATAAGGGAGGAACACTTTGGCCATCGATTTAACGGCATTCGTACATGGCCCAAACCATCGCAGTTCATGGATTTACCAGTAAAGAATTGTTCTTGAAGACATCAATTTCGGGGTATTTCTTTTCCAATTCAGCCAACACCTTTTCCAAGGAGTCTTTCAAGTACAATGTAAAGTTTTTCTTATCTCCTAAAGCATTCTTGTAAATTGTGATTGAGAACAACATCAACGTCGGTCTCAACTGTTGAGTTTGTATCCTCATCAGCTTCTTCAGCTCAGGTATAGAAATATTCACTTTTAATGTCACCTGTTAAATTACATCACCGACCAATTTCGTTTTGTATCTGCGAACATTT
Source organism: Phasia obesa (assembly GCA_949628195.1). Lineage (NCBI taxonomy): Eukaryota > Metazoa > Arthropoda > Insecta > Diptera > Tachinidae > Phasia > Phasia obesa. The sequence goes on from OX451219.1 coordinate 109,247,659, forward strand.
CATCATCAGTAATATTATCCCTGTTGATTTACATGATTTCGAGGTTATATTAATTTTTTTTTTAAATTTTAAAAATAAATTACAGGAATCGAATTGCGGGTATCCAAAGAATATGGTTGCCACGCGCTCAATTCAACAGCGAAAAAGAAATAATTAAATATTTAATTTTAAATTGAATTCCCGAAACGATTGTTAATACATTTTTTATTATTTTTTAAAGCACAAACCAATAAAGTCCGAGGACATAAACAAACAAATAATTTTTATTTCTAAAAATCTTTTTATTATTTTTTAAAGCACAAACCAATAAAGTCCGAGGACATAAACAAACAAATAATTTTTATTTCTAAAAATCTTTTGGTTACATACAAAAAGTCTTTGATTGTGGATTAAACATTAAATAGTTAAAACCAACCTTGTTAAATTTTTTGTACGTAGGAACCATTTAATGATAAAATTTTAAACAAAACTTTTTTACCGGGACCAAAGTAATGTTACAAATAACTAAAATGTATTCATCGCAACCATATATTGTTACAGAGAACATACTGTGGTTCCTGTGACCATACCATAACCATGGTTTTTCTTTGCGTGAATTTAGAAAATATGTTCGGTATACGATCACGCTTAATTTATGGAATTTTACTATGATCGTCCTCATTACTTTAAATCAATATCAAATCTGTCTTACAGTTGTGAAGACTCGCCGGTGATCTTTTAACCCTTTTGAAGCTAATTGATTTAAACGACATCGAAAAATTCTCACTTTGACCTTTTCTCTTACATTTGACTTCTATCTAACATTGACCTACTCTTTCCCCCGCTGACGACCAGTTTTTTTTGTGTTGCGATGGACTCATGTGTTGTTTAGGATTGCAAAACGACACAAAAACTATTTCGTATTGTGGTTGAAAAACGCCAAACATTTCTTTGAAGTAGTGGTGGCAATTTCTACTACTTTCAATTACCCGATACTACTCAATACTTTTCAATTGGATACTCAATAGTAGTCAATACTTTCAATACAATTTGTCGTCGTAGTCGTCATAAATTCTATTGAATTTATTTTTTAAAAAACTAACCTTAAAATATTGATTATCTACTTTTGGTAATTTATGACCACCTTACTTTTATTGAGACTCATCCTGTCGCTATTTTAGTGATTTCACACTGTTGACTGGTAACTGTCGATCTTCCTTTTCATCACAGAAGTGATAAATTTTATCTAAGATATGTTGCCCATTAGCATCCACAATTATTATGAGCCTGCCCTTATTCTAAGCACTATCATCTCAGACTCTTCCAGGCATAATCTGCATGTATAGACTTCTTTGATTTTCAGCTTAGCTTGATGCTTGTAATTTCCATTTCCTACTAGTAACGCAGTTATTCCTATTATTAGATACTCCAATTATATCCGAGCTACTTTCTGGCATTCCTGCCGAGGGACTATTGCCTCAGGAGTGCCTTAAGGGATTAACCCGTCCGCCTCTTGCGAGTATTTTTGTCCTCTTTTCCGAAATCGTTCAATAGCCAATAAAAACCGGAGTTCCTTCAGAAACTAAAGCAACTCTCCAAATCTTGCGATGCTTCCGTATCATGTTTTTAACAAAACTAGAATTTAAAACATCCCACGTGTAATAAAAAGAGGATATCCAAACACACAAAGCTACATAAAGACCATATTAAAACTGGAGGTCGACAGGTATTAAGTTTGCATACTAGCAACCAAGCTCCCTCAAAGCCACGCATCCCTGTTCCACCGTAGTTGAGGGTTATATTTTTAATAAGAAAATATAACTTCTTTCCACTTGAATAAATTTAGCCAGCCTCAACAGGATCCTGTTACCGGCCGCTAGAAAGGTTCTTATTACCTTTGACAATCAGTCAGTTATAGAACGCGTACTACAAACTAACTGGAATGTGTTCTGAAACGAAACACATGGGTCTCCTTGAATGAAGTAACGTTGATGTGAATTAAATGAAGCACAGCATAGAAACAGCATACTAACTTGCAAAAAGCGGATCGGCTGTGTAAGTCTATGGAACAGAACCCAGAGTTGCGCTGGGGAATGTCTTAGTTTTAGAACAAAAGTCCTACAATGTGTAGACTCATTAAACCTAAAAAGTTAGAGACTGGCTATCGGAAGCTCGAATCAAGCTCAAAGAGCTTCTACGTTTTCGGCAGGTCAGGGAAACTTCAAATATCATCTGGCCAAGATGAAAATCGAAGAAGAAGATAATTGCAGACTATGCCTGCTAGACGGTATACACTTATAGTATGTGAATGTCCAGCACTGGCTAGCAAAAACGGTATCCATGATGAGGAAGACGGCTGACAGTTGGCAGTCCCGGTAAAGGCTAGTGTTAGCACGAGACTCAATGAAAGTAAGGTAGCCATAAATTAAAAACCAGTTAAATAAAAGCAATTCGAAAAACGAGGGAGGTTGAAAAAGGACCCATGAATTAAGCTGTCTGCTTAATTTATGGGTCCTTTTTGAACATTATGCAAAAAAATCAAGTTAATGGTGTTCGCGGTCGTAACATTATATCTAACAGCAGAAATGATTGTGCTTTTGTGCCTCCGAACTTTAATTGGCCTAAGTAATCGTGAGATTTTACACCCCTCTTGATTTCTTTCTTTGGAGTTATTTGAAGAGTTGACTACACGAAGCCAAACCAAATTCGACTGCTTAACTGAAATAGAAGAAGGAAAATAACTGATATCAAATCTGCGCTTTTGGAATAGGTCATCGAATATTAGGACAATCGTATTAAGTCATGCCACATGAGTCGGGGGCCACACTTTTATAAACATAAAATTAAAAAATAAATAATAAAAGAATAAAAGAATAACGTTTTTTTGTAACGTGGAAGTCTAAACAAAACCAACCCTAACAATAAAATACAACTCTGTTGCTATCGTCATGTCGAGAGTCTAATGATTAAGTCAATTTGAAAAAATATAAAATTTTCTAAAAATTTAATTCATTTCATTTCGCATTCTAGATGTAACTAAAATGTCAAATCCGGACCATGAAATGAATTACCCATTATTTACATATTATTATACATATGTTGGGCTTTAATTTATAATTAATTGTTAAAATTTCCCACGTTAATATTACTAAAATAATAAAACTGAAAAAATATTTCTGCGGTATTTTTATTTTAGTTTCTGAGAAGGTCATTTGAGAATAAAATAGCTGTGCCCGCCACGTCGTGAGCAACCTGACAATATTTTGCTCGCTTTGGCTTTGAAAGTATTCCACACCAATTATAAGACTTTTACTTTTATAGTGCTGCAGTTGTGGTTTATGTATTTACTTTATATAAAGGTACCCATCCCTGAATAAAATCTATATATATAAAAAAAGTTGCATTGTGTTAGAAATAGATGTTCTCTGGAATACGTGAACCGATTTCGTTTCTGCAAAGTTTATATGAAAGGTGACGTCAATACCAAGGTTTTTATGTACAAATGGTCTCTGTATGTGTATTGGTTCATGAGTTATAGCCGGAATAGTTGGCGTAGTACCGCCCATACAAAGTAAAAAATTATTATCGTGTTCCTGGCGAACTGCAATAGATAGCGCCTTGAAACTTTGCAAGAGTAGCCTTTGTACTAAGGCGCATAGTCAGCCAATACAGAATGAATTGGGACAGTGGGCGTGGTCCTCCCTTACAAACTAAAAATTTGGCGTGGTACCTCCTATATAAAGTGAAAAATTATTATCGCGTACCTAGAGAACTACATTAGGTATAGTCTTGAAACTTTGCACAAGTAACCCTCATACTAATGTGCAATGGATAAGAATACTGGGAGTGGCATATCCCATTAAAAGTAAAAAATTGTGATCGTTTTAATACGTCTAGCAAAAAACAGGTTGGATGGGAACATTTTTGACTTGAGAATAGCGTGCTTTTTCGCGTTAAAATTTGGTCATAGTTTTCTTCCAAGTGTTTATTGTGTTTTTTGTGGATGAGTGTAGTGAAGCGGACCGGGGATAGCTTGTTCTATATAAAGTAAATACGTACGAAAGAGTCTTAAAATTTGGTGTGGATTACTTTCAAAGCAAAATCGAACGAAATATAGTCAGGACGTACACAACGTGTGTGGGCAAAGCTAGTTATAAAATAAAAATAGTTAAACAGTTCTAATCTTAAATTTTGGGTCACCCTTTATATCTGGTGTGAACAAAAATTAAAACTTTTAACAAAATATGAAACATAAACAGGGTAAAAAACAAAAGCAATAAAATGATTAAGAAAAACTCTGATAAGCAATAAAAACATTGAAATTTTTATTTTTTGCAACATTTAAATAAATCTAATAAATTTTCTTTTTTTTTTTTTTTTTGCTAGACATAATAACATAAACCAAAGCTAAAAAAAACAAAACATATTAAATTTTAGTGCATATTCTACAGTAGACCCCTTCTGACACGTTACTCTTACAACGCATTTTCATATTACGTGATTTCAGTCCCTCGTATAACAAGGGTATTCCCCCACGCGGCGATTTTCACATTATCTTTCTGTACTATAAAAGTCAAGTTGTTTTCTTATTTTATATTTCTTTATTTTATGAACCGTATAAACTAGTATAAAAAATAAATATTAAAATAATAGGGTGTTCCGATAGTGACTTGATTTTATGGTATATGGCTTAATTTTTGAACCCTAATAGGTAGATTCTTAAAATTTTTAGAGAAGATCTGTGTTGGCCGTGTAGGGTATTCGATAGTGGCACGATTTGAATTAATTTTTTTAAATGAATATTTTTTTTCGCAATTTTTTATTTATTGTATCTTCAATATAATTGAACTATCAATAATTACTCATATCTTAAGTCTACAAATAAAAATAAAATAAAATGAATATGAATTAATTTTTTAACCATAAGCTTATACGGAGTGTGTTAAATTACGCCCGCTATAGATAAAAATAAAAAAGAAATAAAAATTAAAATTAAAAGCTTGTGACATAATCTAAACAGATTATGTATATATTTTTCACCTATAATCTCACGAATTTGAATAATTTGGCATTCTATACAAAACGTTATAGGCAGACACACTTAACATTTACACAGGTTATTTAGTACTATGTTCTAGTCCAGTGATGCACATTTAGTGAAACAATTGTTTGTAAGCTCCACCTGTTCTCTTTAGTTTAGTCGCCCAACAGACGTTGGTGAATGCACATGTTAGCGGATGCCTATGAATCTTTTTTTCAATTTTTTTTCAGCAGCAATGGTCAATATAAGTAAACAGGGAATTAAAAAATTATTTTATGATGAACAATGCTTTTGAAAATGTTCATTGCCTTTTATGTCATCAAACATTTAAAAGCTATAGAGAAAATGTTATTAAAAGGCATTATGATTCTTTCCATTCTAACATAAATAAATATAATCGGGTATGTTCTGTAATCCGAAACCGATTGAAATTGAAATAGAATAAATTTTTAAAGCAAAATATAACTTAGTTGCGCCTATAATTTTAAAACATTAGCAATCAAGGAAGTTATGTGAATGGTCTTTAATCAAATGTATAAAAAATAATATCAAAATGTTGTAAGATTTAAAAGTTATGTCAATTTAAAATTTCATTCGGATTCAATTTCACTCGGTTTCGGATTACAGAACATACCCGAATGATGACGAGAAAAAATAGCTTTTTAATAGATCTAAAAAATTATTTTTAGAAAACTTTCCTAATTATGAACCAGCAGAGAAAGGTTAGAACCCTTGATTATATTATGATATTTGAAACCTTTTTTTTTAATTTTGAAGATAAGTTTCAAGTTTCATATGTATTTACTAATGTTGACATTAGTAAATATGAATACAAAATAAAAATAGAACTTATTATATTAAGTAGCGAGTTAAAAGCTCTACCGGAAATAGACAGGGTATTATTTTGGAAAACTTTGGATAACTCGGCCTATCCTGAACTCAAAACAAATTCTTTAAAAATTCTTTCATTTTTATGTGAACAAGTTTTTTCGGACTTAAAATCATTTGTACTAAACAACGTAATAAAATTGGTTCTACGTCTTTGAAATATATATTGCTTTTGGGCAACTATTCTTCAATTGGAAGAATAGTTGCCCATGAATATTATATGATTGGAAAACTGATACAAAGACGATAATGTGGTGTTCTATCAACCAAACAACTTGTTGAAATCTATTGGTTCATGTTTGAAAATAAAAATGACATAAGTATAAATACAACAACACGTTCACGTTAAAATTATGTGTTAAGAAGTTTATCGATATTCAGAAATAATCGCGAACTAGAAGTTTAAATGAAAAAAAAAAAAATAGTCTACTTAATTATTTTACATTGTGTTGTATAGGTATAGAGCTGCCCCCGGGGCACTTATTGTCATTGCGGTTTATTCTCAAAGCTTTGACGCAGTGCTATCGGGGAAAATGGGGGCGCCAGACGCCAATGTTCCTTGAACCTTAATCTGGAAGAACCCCACCCTAATCCACGGTGGAACAGCATACGCCAGGGATGCGTGGTTAAGAGGGTGCTTGGCCGTTACTATGCGAACTCTGGATACCAGTCGACCTCCAGTTTCAATGTAGACTTACTTACCCATGCATAAGGAGCTCTGTGTAGGTGGACAACGTTTTCTCCAATAATGGCCTAGGAAGAATTCAGAAGGGATGGCCAGGAACGCCTCGAAAGGGGTGAACAGGTTAATCTCTAAAGGTTCTCCTATGGCGTTGAACCGGTATATTCCGATAGGGATGGACAAGGAAGCCTCGTTAGAGGTGGAGAGGTTAATCCCTTTAGGAACTCCGGTTGCCACTGGCCAGGGGAGGATATCGAAATAGAATGACAAAGAAACCTCGCAAGGGATGGACTGGTCAGTCTATGAAGATACTCCTGCGGCTATGGAGGTAAATGTGGATGAATTGGACGCACCTGGCCCTGTGGTCTTTGGCAAATCCTTTTCGGAAGCAGGCACCTCAAAACGTTCCTTCCACGTCGAGTCGGAGTCTTCACAGCTCATGCCTAAAAGTGAGTGGCAGAGGCAGAAGAGGAGACGGGGAAAGGAAAGAAGCTGAGACGGCAGCGCACATTGTGTGTGAATGTCCAGCACTGGCTAGCATAAGACTCAGGACCACTGGTGGATGCCATGGGGGACCTGAGCCTTGTACAAATGCTAGCAATTACTAGAGACTGCGTGATGAGAAATAAGGCCGACAGTTACCAGTCGACAGTCTCAAATGACTAAAGTCAAGATTAAGGGCTGGTTGTAGCACATAACTCAATGTAAGTAGATTGTCGTAAATTACATACCGGTTGCCTGTAATCATAGAGGACGGAAGGAGGTCGAAAAGGGACCCATTATGGAAGTGGTCTGCTTCGATATTCCCCCTACATTACATACATACATACATACATGCATACATACATACATACATACATACATACATACATACATACATACATACATACATACATACATACATACATACATACATACATACATACATACATACATACATACATACATACATACATACATACATACATACATACATACATACATACATACATACATACATACATACATACATACATACAACCTATTACTTTAAATAGAAACTTTGGGGGTCCGTAACTCCGAAGCAAAGGGTCACCACCAACTTTTTCATTTTACATTTTTTGCTTAAAATTATTTAATTTTTATGACGTGGCCGTAAACAAGATACAATAGTTAGCTCTAGACAGGGTTGAAGAACTATGAAATCAGAATTGTTTATTAGTTTAAGAAAAATTATTAAATCAAAAAATTTATTGAATAAATTTATATTAAATTGTACCATAAAAAGCATAAAAGGTACCAGTGTACCACTGATGTGTTGATTGTACCAAATTTGGTACAATTGTACCACAAATCCCAACACTGGTGGAGCTTACAAACAATAGTTTCACTAAATGTGCATCACTGTCTTAAAGTTATCTATCAAAGGTAGTACGGAATCCTACGTGTGTGAGTTTGACTCGCACTTAACTGTATTTAAATTAAATATTTAACACTGTCTTGCAGACGAACAAGAAGATATGCTTTTAAGTAAAGAAAATAACAAAAATTCAAATAGTAAATCCTTTAAACATTCTATTAAAAAAGATGTAGGTGGAAGGTTTTTTCAGATAGCTAAGACGTTGAATAAATATGTAATAAAACTGTTCTCGGAATTATGTAATTTTTTTATCTGTGTTTTAGTTAAATATGTTTTTTATTTAAAATGTTCTTAGTTTGATTTTAATAAAACTCACATTTGTACATAACGCGTTATACGGGGTCATACGAGAATACTCGTATAACGCGCTTTCCTTTAACGCGGAACTAATCCACCGTGTTATAAGGGGGATAACTGTATGTGCTTCTTTTTTTAAAAATATACCATCGCAACCAATGTGTCGAAGTACAACCGCCATTAAAAAGACAGAGAGAAACGAACAAACAATAATAATAGTGATGATGACACTATTATTAACAATAAAAAAAATTTACGACCACAAAAGTGAAACTACAAATATTCTTTTTATTTTTATTATTTTTATTTTATAGAAATATGTTTAACTAATGATAACATCCGTTAGCAGATTGATTTTATTCAAAAGAAAAGAAAAGAAATTAATTAACTTAGGATTTTCACTTTTAATAGAATCTCCAGCTCCAAATGCGGCCACAAAGTAGTGAATTTAACATCATAAAAAGTATAGAACTCTATAAACACATACTCGTATATTGCGACGTGTAATGCGGAATGGATCAAATTGTTTTAGAGTCTTAAAATTTTAGTATTTGAAGGATTTGCTAATACCACATAAACATGGTTTACCTTAACCATAATCTAAGAGCAACTTATTATACAATAATATTTAATATAATAATATTGTAAAATATAACCATGACTATGTTTTAATACAAACATATTATAATGAATTATTTATTTTATTTGTTTTAGTTATAATTAAAATTGTAAATAATGAAGTTTGATTATAATATGATAAAAAAAAAATATATATGATCCCATATAAACATTATATGTGACCGCGCACAAAAAAAAGGGACCTAAGGGTAGGTTTACCGATTTTTTTCTTTTCATCGGGGTAAAATTTACTGGGGAATCGTATGGCAATGGTCCTGCACCCCGCCGAAGCCAAACGTGAGTTTAAAATGTAGTTTTTCTACAGTAAGTCGAGTACAGAAAAAAAATCATTTAGCGATTTAGCAAGATATCGAATGGAAGTGGTCCCAGACTACCCGAAAAGTGTTTCTGACGTCATAAGAGTCAATTTTTCAGTGTTTTATTTGAGACGGGAAAAATTAGGATTTTTTTTATAATTGATAATTTCGAAGTCAAATATTGAGAAAAGGGTAAACTTTAAACGGCTCTCCTGTAAAATTCTCTTTTTCAACCTCAGGACCTCCCTGTCAATTTGCGCGGTCACATATTGTTAAATTACATCTAGGATCTAGATCTAGAATAAATCTATAAAATAGTTAATTTTTGGTTTTAAAACTTTTACTTATTTTCTTTTGACAAATAAACCAATACCACACCAAGTAATTATTTTCCTATCCCCCCTAAACAGAGGGGGATACCAAAATATTTTTGTAACCAAACGTTATTTGGGAGCAGCACCCGCAACGTCGTCAGCTTCCCTACAATGTCGTTTTTGAATTTTCCAGCACTCAGGGGGTGATCCCTACCTACTCATTCAATACATTAGCTAGAACTAGGAAATTTGGTCATGGGAAGGAGGATAGGAGAAAATAGTGGTTGTGGACATTCTATTTGAATTTTCCCACATTGTAATGACAGGAAAGACCATACGTGGAAGTTGTATTAAATTGTTGGCCAGTTGAAGGGTACATAAAAATAGTAAGAAGATCAGATGGACTGAAGTGTCTTTTACACCGTTTCAAAAAACCGAGGCACCTAAAAGCTTCTTTGAGAAATGTGTTTTAGCCACTGAACATCACATTGGATTTTCATGCCAAGAACATCAAGGTCTCTCGATTCCTTAATACTTATTTCACCCATACAGATGAAACAGATTTTTCTGTCTAACTGCTGTGCGTAAGCATACGACATATAGTCTTACGAACACTAAAATCTAGTCTATTCGCTTGGCCCCAAACAGATATTGTGATTGAGCGTATCACTAATTTTTTGCCTCTTGGCAAAAGTCATTTTGCTTAATGAATACGAATGGCAAATGCATAGCAGTAGATAGGGTGGAGAGTTTGACATAGAAAGTAAGTTATAAAAATGGGAACGGTGCCCCTAAATTAATCTGGAACTCGTTTGATCAAATCCCATCTATAGCAACTCGTATAGTGCGATCCCTGAGGAAGGTTATAACCGACAATAAAATAAATAACTTAAGCGCACTATGCTATCAAATGCCTTGAAAATATATAGAGCCACTACCTTACTTTTGCCGAAATGGTGTAAGGAATAACCCCATTATTCAGAAAGGAAAGCTAGCAAGTCCTCTGTAGAGCGCCCCCTAGGAAAACCATACTGTCGATCGCTTATTAAATTGTTGGACTCCAGATACTTCACAATATTAAAATTTATTATTCTTTCCATTACCTTAGAAAGCATAATACAAATTACAATTGGGCAGCAATATTCAGGCTTGTTAACCTCTTCTTGTTTTTGGGGATTGCCACTACATTTGCTTCCTTTCAGTACCCCTTGCATCGAACGAGCTCGAAAGAATATGCGTGGCATAGTTATTTCCTTGGGATAGAGATGGGAGTAAATAAGACAGATGGTTAGAGTGATAATAAAGCTTCATTTTCGGTAACACTGCAATTGCATGTTATGATTATTAGAACAGTGCTGCACCTCCTCTGGTGTTATTTAGGCGTATTAATTTAAAGCTAATTATAATCATTTTATTTCGCCGACGATTTAGTGCTATATGGTAGTACCGGCAAAGAAGGGCGCTGTGATATGTACTATAGTGAATAGAATTAATACATATCAGAAAAACCGATGTTGCCACGGCTGACCATGCTTTAGTAGTCAAATTGCTAATCACTTGAGTTGCAGCACCTTACGAGCCGGCAGGTTAGCCTCATTCAGCCGGGTCAGTGATTATTACCGAGCAGACCTTCACTCATTGTAGCAAAACATTCAGTTTTTGAAGGGAACCGAACCCACAACCCCCAGAAAGAAGGACTAGAAGTATAGACTATTTACAAGTCTACCGGGGCACCCACTCAAAAAGTTGAACATTAGGTTTTATATAAGATTCTATTATCATTAGGTTTTATATAAGATTCTATCATAGATTTTTTAAAATAGTATCAAAAATTTTTCATGCTAAAAAAAATAAAAGAGCTGCCAAGTTTTCAGAATTATTGTATCGGTAAATTTGCGTACTTTCACCTTCGATCTTGGAAGTGAGATATTTTTACGAAAAAAAGTATCCGATATTTGAAAGTAGGTTCTGCGGTACCCTCCCGAAATATTTTGTAAAAATTCATGTAATATTAATAGATTACAAATAAAAATAATAGATATGTATCTAATATCGTTACTAATCACGTGAATAATATTTTGATTTATACTAATCTTCATTCTTCTCCGCATCTTATTAAAAATGACAATCTAAGCACATTTATCAGGTAGCCTCACTACGAAGGAGAAATATTAAGGCGAAAAATTTTAATTTTTTTTATATGAAGTTTGACAGTTAAACTATCATTTAAGGTGAAAATTGTAAGTTTAACTGGCAAAATCATGGTATAATAATACAGGTATATGCAAGGCGAATTCAAAAAAACTGAGCAACCCGTTTTTGCCCGACTGCGTCAAAATATTTTACTAAAATATAAAGAAAAATTTAAATAACATGAGCTGTGTTTGCAAACACTTGCATAAAAAAAATTATTCTTTATAATAAAAGTAATTAAACATTATAATAAAAATAAAACTAGTTTACATAGAAATAGGTATAAAAAGAAAGTTAAAATTTATAAAGATCAATCTCTAATAATTCATTTTGTACAAGATTAAAATTGCGTAAGTTCAGTTTTCTGGTTGGTAACCTGTAATAGCCATAATATAAAGATAACCAAGGCACACTGTCAGTATTCTAAAACATTGTGGGCTTCAATATACGACTGCTTTACATTAAGGGACTCTGTAGGACCCTGCAGATATAGAAAAAACACCTAAATAAATGTGCAGTATTTGCGAACTAAATCTAACGACCCTTAAGCCGATATGTCTGCTTTAAGCATGTCAGGAATTGATTGGGCTGCATATGGCCCTAGCGGCCTAGAACTTATTTAAATTAAGTTGAAAAGTTTTACTTAAAAACATATACATATGTATGTACATATATTTTTTCTTTTCTTTAAGTAAACATTGCAAGTTAAATAAAGGTTTAAATAAAATACAGCAAATAGTCCACAATGCAGTGAGTAACATAAAAAAGTTAATTTTTTAATTATTATTAATTTTTAAGTGCGCGAACAGAGTTTTATACAAGGTTTGACATTTTCAGATAAGCAAATTTAAACAGCTGTTCTAACAGTTTTACCTGTATTATTATGCCATGGGCAAAATTCTAAAAAAAAATAAAAATGTTCGCCTTAATATTTCTCCTAGAGAGGCTACCTGATAAATCTGCCTTGAATCACAATCATAAAATTCTTAAGAAATCATATGTAGTTTTGTTTTTTTTTTTTTATGCAATAATATCCGATTAAATTGGTCATAAATTTTTGATGATTTTTATCTCCTTGGTGTCGTCCCGTTGCATTCAAAATAAGTATACAACAAAATAAGTTTGAACAAATGTCATGTGTAGTACAAAGAAAATGAGGCAAAATAATAAAAATATTCTGTTGGCATGAGTTCAATAAACCCTTTTTTAGCTCAGGCATGTTTGTGGTGCAGCTGACAACTGTTAGGAGCGTGCCGCATACCCATACCAGTAAAAAGACTGTTTAGAGTAGAAAGAGGCATTAGCAAAAGATTAATTCCTTTTTATTATTGTTTGTTTTTTTTTTTTTTGCTTCACGACAAAAGGGATGAGTAAAACAACAATAAAAATATTTCCATTTCACAATTTGTTAATGAATGGAGCAGTATTAAGTTGTCACTAAAGCCAATTCAAGTTCATGCTCGTGGCAGACACATGTTGGAAAGGGAAATGTTTGAGAAACTACTAATTTTCGGGGGAACGTTGAGTGTGGATTGTTCTTTTTTACTTTACTATACGTAGTATAAGGGAAGGTATAGTAATCATGAAAAAAAATTGAGGTTGGGATTTCAACGGATTTATACGTTTTGAGGTCTCCTGTATCAATTTTCGCGATAATGTTTGTGGGTGCGTGGGTGTGTATGCCACTATTTTTGTGGAGTTTGTACAGGTCATATCGTTTGACATATCAAAATGAAATTTAGTATAGGGCATAATCGGGATGGGGCAAGGGGTAGTTTCCTTACCTCCAAATTTTGTGATCGCTTTAAAGATCATATCGTATGACACATTAAAATAAAAAAATGAGATGAAGTGCTGTATAAATTATGGGCATAATCGGGATGGGGCAAGGGGTAGTTTACTTAACACCCCAAGATGAAAATAATGAATTTTTCGATTCGAATATACTTTGATCTTATATTCTTTATGTAATATATCTATAAAAAAATCTGTTTCCATTGGGTATGGTAAAGTTGAGTGTAGGTCACTCCAGATTTTTTATTTATGTATGAAAGCTAGAGTAATCATTCCAAAAATAAATTGCTATGCATCATATTGTTAGAAGAACGAATTATAACGTTTCGGGGAATCACCTAGAATTGATCTCCTAGTAGGTGTGCGGACCCAATAATGGAAGCGGAGAAAAGTAAACTCTGTTAAAATTTCTCTAATCCACGGTGAAGCAGCATACTTTAAGGAAAACACAACAAAGTGGATATTGGTCGCAAGTATGCGGATTCAGTATAACGAAAAACCTCCACTATTAGTTAAGACCTACCTGCGTAATTAGAAGCTCTAAGCATTTGAACTTGGTTTCTCTTATTCCACGGTATGCAGTGGATCAGACGATACATACAATGAAGCATTGCTAATAGCGGTGAGGTTAATTCCTAAGGTAACTTTAGTCTAAAATCGTTTGAGAGGACCATTTCGGCAGGAGGTAATCGGGAAACATAGTAAAGGGGGTGTAACAACAATAGAAATATAGGCCTCTAAAGGGGAACAAATCCTCTCGTGAACTAGAGATAATCTAACAATCCGCACAAAAAAGATTACCAAGCTAAGATGGTTAAGCTATATCCAGATTAATGAGCGAGGCGGCTATTCTAAAAGTAGAAGCACCGGGAAAGAGGTTTTGGGGTGACAACTCTAAAAACTTCGACCTAGTTAGCGTAAGGAGAATAATCCTCTCGTAAACTGAAGAGAAACGAAAGAGATAGACAACAAAGATTTGGAAAAAAAGGAGGGGTAGTCTGCAAATTAATTCCAGAATAATGCATAAGACGTCTTTTCCGGCAATAGGAGGTTAGGAAAGGAGGTTTAGAGGGAGGAGACAACCATAGAATGAGTCGATAAAATGACCATCCAAGGGCCTAAACTCGGACATAAGCTAAGTAATGCCATAGGAGTTGAACGTTACTCAAGGAATGTAGGCAAGAAATTGAAAAAGCTACTAACAATCAATGTAAGTGTTCTAAGCTAATAACTACGCCCTTCACCACTTCACATATCAGCTGAATGAAGAGATAATTTAGGCAAATTAAATTTTTTCCCCTGTGTCTGTTATATATCTGTTTATGTATGTATGTATTACAGCCTATGTTGTGCTATAATAGACAGCTCTCTTTAGCATTAGACTACGGACTACAGGCATCGTAAACCTAAAAACAAGGGTTATGCAGATTTAGTGATGAGAAGGGAGGTTGATAACCATCGTGCCTTGTGTGAGTATTTTGTTGTAAATATTCGACCTTCTAAAATCACATTTTGGTCTAGTTTAGCTATGTAGTTTGTAAAATCAAAACATAAAATCAGCTCAGCATGTTCGGCCAATGCCTAAGAGGTCGTTCATAGGCATTGGCGTAGGAGAACATATTTTCTAGGGGGAGAAGAACCACTTTTATTAGAAAATTGTATTATGAAAACAAAAATATAGTACAATTTTCAAAAAATTCTAGGGGACAACAGCATGTCTGGAGAGGGCATTGCACCCTCCAGAATGGTCTTCCTACGCCAATTTTCATAGGAGAATATTGACAAAATTCGACTCGTTATTGTGCGCAGCAACTGGGTTATTCGTATTTCACTACGATACGAGCTTTGACAAAGAATTTGCCATTTGACCATCACAGCGATGTGTGTTTTGCGAATGGGAGCATGAACAAGAATAAGATTTTTCGAAGAAAATTTTGTGTAGCATACAATAAAGTTTTTACCTAAACGAAACAAAGAAATATTTGACATTTGAAAATCGCAATATCCAAGACAGATGCTCTGTGTTATGGAGACGTAAAAGGCCTATAAAGATAATACGAAAATTTAATTCCTAAAACACTACTTCGAAGAAGATAAAAAACTTATTGGACCCAGACCAAGTTTTTGGTAGATTTGGATATCGGCGACCAAGGGTTTTAATATTGAATAAATTTAATAAAGAAAAAACATGGTTGAGGTAACCATAATCTAAGAGCAACATATTATGGTTAAATTATATGGTTGTAGTTAAACCTTATTATTGTTGAACGTTTTAATATTATGGTTAAATGAATTATTATAGTATGGTTAAAAAATATGAAATGTCATATGAAATGGATGTGGAAGTTTTTTACGAGAACATAATGTGGTTCCTGTGACCATACAATAACCATGGTTTTTCTATGCGTTTGTCGCAAAATTTATATTGGGCGGCGTTCATTGCATGTTTTTTAAATCTGGAATGATTTTTAGCATATTTCCATTGTGTTATACAAATTGATAGGGTGTAGGGAGTATTAATTTTATGAACCTTGGACTAATATCATCCAGATTAAAAACCTTCTTCAACATCATTCAGATTTAGGCACCTAAAACTGTATTTTTCAATATGTGGATCATATGATGCCCAAAGGCTGATTTAAAACAAAAAAAAAACAACAACCTTTTCTCTTAATAATTTATTATTGAAGTCCATATTAAATCACCCTTTGCTTGCTCAGACAAACATACATTGAAAAAATATTGTAATGTGATTAACTCTATTTTATGTCTCCATGTAAAAGTTGAATAATCTAATCGTTGGATAAGTCAGCCCGTATAGCACAGCACCGTTTAGTAACAATTTACTCGTACAAATATTTAGTAAATTAAATAAGTTGTGCAATCTTTTAGATAAGATAACATATGAAGTTCAATATTAACATACGAGTACTGCTATCTTATGACGAAATGCTGTTTCACAATCCATCCCTCACTGTGGTTTTTTTTTATTTATTAAAAAGATATCTATATTCTTTCGTGCAAAAATGTTTGCTTGATAAATTACTTAAACTGATAAGATATTCTAAACTTCGGTTCGTTAAACGAATAAAAATAAAATTGAAATTATTAATGAAAAAAGTTTGCAAAACCATCTATCTTTTTTATAGCAGATCCTTTAGAAAAAAAAATCTGCAAAATGTACAACAGCAACAATGCACTAAATGAAGTGTGATTGTTGTTTTGGGGGAGTTACAAACTCAAGCAATAAACAATAAACAGTTGCATAAGCAAACTCATATCATGGGTGTGCTCATAAGCTCATGAGCAAGTGTTCCTACTCGAACACAAACTACCTTACTAAACACATGCAAACCTGTATTTGTATTATACACGCAATGAGCTGACCGAGTAAAACGAACTTTCTTTAAAACATATTTTTTTAGGGCTTCAACCTTATTGTGAAAGTTACTGTAATTCGGCGCACATTATAAAGATGAGCATCACTCAAGTGATTGGCGTTAATGAATCTAAAGTAATCGTGAGTATTTTCTTTCATTCACTTGAGCTTTTATAACCGGTCGTAAACGTAGTGAGTAATCGTTTATAACAAAAAGTTTTAATGCATTTCAATTATATATTTCCAGACCGTTTAAAAATTAAAAATCGGTGCAGATATGACTACTAAGATTTTTTTAGACCTTGAATTGATAAAATTCAATGTAAATTTTGAGGATGTATTTGAATTTTTGAAAAATTTAAAGTGATTCACACCACTAGTCCTGCAATCAACACTGTGTAATCAACACAATTTTTTTTACAAAAAAAGTTAATATATGACATTAAACTTAATTCAATAGCAACAAATTGATCAGTGACCTATGCACCCTTGCGTAGTAAGAACTTGATGTCTATGATGATGATGATTGTGCCAATTAAGCAATTAATCAAGAGAGAACATCAACAGTTAGCCAACAAAGATGCATTCCATCAAGGTACTGCATACACGCAAAGAAAAAACATGTATTTTTATTTGTTTATTTTTTAGTCATACTTAACATATTATGTTTAATAATAATAATATATTATGGTTATAAATATAATTTTATTTTTATATATTAAAAAAAAATTTTGTTGTGGTTTGATTTTAATATGGTTCAAATCAACCATGCTGCTTTTTCGGTGCGTATAACCATTGAATCATTAACTGTTAACCAAAAATTGTTTATCGTGACCAAAGTATTGTTAAAAATATCTATAATTTGTTCACAGCAAATTAATGTATTGTTATAGAGAACATAGTGTAGTTGCCGTGACCATACAATAACCATAACAGACAACGATTCGATTCAAGTTTCGAAGCGTTGTCTGTTTCCAAAATTAATAAAATTCTGAAGTAAAATTCTGTGTTGATGACCTTTTCCTAGATGCCCTTCAAAAAATGAAGAATATTGGGATGAAAAGAATCGTTTGTAGGATTACAAGAAATTAAAATTTTTCACTTTCACTCATAGAACGACTTTCAAAAATTGATTTTTGTATTTTCTTTAGATTTCTTTTAAGAGACGCCGGCTGGCAGACTCAAGGCTATGGTTAACCATAACTGAGTGTACTGTCAGAAGTTCGATGTATACCTTCTCGCGGTGGCTGCTACAGGCTTTTAATTAGGTCTTCTTCCTCTCTAAGACGCTGAAAAAATTAAATTAAATTTCTACAAAAAGGTTACCCTAATCCAAGGCAGAAAGAAATATGTAGCCATGAGGAAGCTTGGTTGATACAATGCGAACTCGGTTGACCTCCAGTTTTAATATAGACTTATCTACTCATATTGATATCTTTTCTCCATTACTCGTGCGAGAATTTTATGAATTCTGTTTTTAATAAAAGCAAACAGGACCTTGAGAAGGATGGAGGTGAAAACCTTCATCAAGAGGTAGAGACTTTGTGACGTCTCCGGTTTTAATTTACCAATGAAGGAATCTGAAAGAGATGGAAAAAACACCTAGCAATAGGTAATAGCCCCTCGCAGGAAGACCAAAAGGTTGTTCGGTGCCTAGTTTTGCATTAATGACAATTACAAATATCAACTGGCCAAGATAAAAATCAAAGACGACGATACTTGAAGTCTGAGCCTCAAAAACACGGATACAGTAGCACACATTGCTTGTGAATTTTTATCACTCGCTAGCATTAAGCTTTGGATTAAGCATGGGAAGACACAGGTAAAATGTATATACTGTAGGAACAGTCATAAGCATTTTTTGATTTCCTATACTCCTATACTACACTATGCGTTCAAATATGAAAATCAAGTGAGTTAAGCCGTAATGACACTAAATTTTTTCGTATTTAAGATTTTGGAGAACGGTGCAAAAATATTGTAAAAGAAAATTTGAAGAGTTCGGCTCTTCGGCTATTTAAAAAAATCTCCAAACGCCAAAATTTCTATACATGTTATCGATAGAAAGTGTATAAAGTCAAAAAAAGCTAAAAAAAAAATTTAGCTTTTTTTTGGATGCTACCAAAAAAAATTGGTAAATGGCAAAGATACGAGACCAAAGCGCCAGGGTTTGATTGCCTTAGCTTCCTCCAAAATCTCCAAATCTTCCTTCAAAATCTCCAAATTCAGTCCAGTAAAAAAAAACTTGAGTTTAATGGTTCTCCTCTAGTGAAAAAATTGAGTTTAATGGTTCTCCTCCAGTGTATAATTGAGTTTTAGAAATAGTGCTCCTCCAATGTTCGACTTATTTAATTAAAATTACAAGGTTAAACACGATAACCAAAACGATTACACGTGGCTGATTAAATCAACCACCAATACAGTACAACAGTACAGGTATTCGAGTAAGCCAATCAGCCAGTGTGAATGAGACGTAAACCACTCGGAAGTCCGAGCAACAAGGACCGCCTGATTGACTTTAAGCGATAATGACAATGACGCCCGCACGTGTTCTCCAATCCAGAGCTACTTTACGACTGTTGAAAATTTTAGTTTAAAAATGGCATTTCAAGCTTAAAATATTACAGTGATGCTAATTCATTAGTTTTATTGTCGAATATAGCGATTTTAAATTGTATTTTTTCATCTTGCCGTTTTTTTGCGAAATTAAATGATACACCATTGATTTTATTTATTTCATTTTATATATTTCTCTTCTTCTAACATTAGCTATTTCATTCTTTCAATCTTAGATTAAGAGAAGACGAAAAAAATAAGTGTCATTACGGCTTTATTTGTGCGGCTTTGTGATTCTGATTGAAAGAAAGTCTCATAAAATACAAATCTGGTATGAGGAGAGAAATGTGTAGAAAAGTAACCCATAAAGTTAGTAGTCTGATTCAGCATAGAAAAAAGTTATAGAAAATTTTGGTATCGATAACAAAGTTTTCCATAAAACATTTTCACTATCGATAACTTCAAATTTATTTTATTGGAAGGCTTAATTTTAAACTCAAAACATTTTTATGTATAAAAAACAAATTGTATAAATTATATATCATATTATGATATTATTGATTAAATCAATTTTATGTACAGTTTAACACAAAATGTTTATTTTCACAAATTTCTTTTTTATATGTATAAACAAAAGTTTCTTATTTTTTGTCACCCACTGTTTAAATATTAATTCTAGTCTCAGAGCGCGGTTTATTTGCCAAATATCAACAAATAACAATCATAACAATCATGTGAATTTTATTTAATAATTTTCGAAATTCTTCTAAAATAAAAAATTAATAACAATAACAACAACAAATATTAAGTAATATAATTCATGGCAACCTTTTGCAAAAATAAAAAAAAATATTTAAAAAATACTTACTTGTTGGTAACAAATTAATCCATAATTGAATATGAAATTTACACCTTGTAAAAGTCAAAACTAACTGTTTACTCTGCCTCAAGTTTTTTTTTAAAATTGAGAGTAGAATTTTGCGCAGGCCATTAATTAAAAAAATATTTGTATGTACATACTCGTATACTAAGGTTTTTTTCCGATAACAATTTTAATTAAATTCCAAAGCAAATTGCCAACCGTCACGAGAGCTATTTTAAATGAAGGCAGATTGTAGTTCTTTTTTCTGGTTTCTTTACAAATGCCTAATTGAATAGATAAACACTCTGAGATACAGATAGTTCCCTCAATATTTTTGTACTTTCGATTTCTATGTTGCTTTCTTGCTAAAATTTCGCATTTGATCACATCGAATTTGTAAATTTATATTTTTAAAACACCTTTTTTCTATTCATAAATCACACACGTTCACACACTTGCATAAGTTGTTGTTTTAATTATTTTTTTTTTCATTTCTGGCGGGAATCCTAAAAAGCTAAATAAAGCAAACATTAAAACGTAATGATCGTAAATTAAACTTTTGGCATTTGTCACATCTGTTTTTGGCTCTGTTGCCTTCTTGTTGGTCTATAATGCCTCTTCGTCTATAATGAACCGAGACATTTGGCGCTTTAATTTTGTAAAATTATATTTGGTGGATGCAAAATTTGCAAAATAAAACATAAATTATTTTTTATTAAATTTTAAAAGTTTAATATCGTTTTGAACCTGCCAGTATACACGATTTCAATTAACGGTAACATGAAAACATTTTATAAAGAAAACCTTGCTATCGGTAACAGAATTTCATTCTATGAATAAAATATTAATAAGAGAAAATAAGCGCTAAATATTACCACTATATTTTCAATAGCCAAAGGTAACAGTAAAAAACATTTGGCGTAGAAATAAAAAAGTTATAGAAATTTCGGTGTCGATAACAATTTTTCCATAGAACATTTTATATATTTATTTTTATGGAAGATGTAAGTTATAAAACATAATATTTTTAGTATCGACAACAACAAAACTAAATGTAGAAAATCTAGTAGCCGATAACAAAAAAAATTCCTAATAGAAAATCTTGTTATCGATAACAGCAAAATTATTATTTGAATTCGATCACAAAATTTTCCATACACAATTTAAATATCGATAACAACAAAATTAAATGTATAAAAAAATCTAGAGATAAATAATTTTTCTTTGTGGAATTTTTTACCTATAAATGCAAAAAAAAATATAGATAATTTTGGTATCGATAACAAAATTTTTTATAAAATTGTATAATAATCGATAATAAAGTCTATGTTATCAAACACAATAAATGTTATTTATATGATAACTATAAAATTAAATGTAGGAAAAAATGTAGTGCCCATAACAAAATTAACTTCATTATAGATAATCTTGTTATCGATAGCAAAAGTATTATTTGGAATCGATAACACAGTTTTACAAAAAAAAATATCGATATCAAATTTATCTTTTTAAAAAATCTAAGTATTCACACACAAAAAAATGTATGAATATATATAAAAATATTTATAATCGATAACAACAAAATTAAATGTAGAAAATAATCTAGTTGCCGATAATAAAAAAATAATGGAAAGAAATGTTCCAAAAAAATTATAGAAAATTTTGGAATTGATAAAAAAGTTTTCGATAAAACATTTTCACTATCGATAACATCATTTTTATTTTTATAGAAAATCTAAATTTTAAATCTAAAATATTTTTATTTTGTATAAAAAATAAATTGTATAAATTATATGTCACATTATGCTATTATTGATAGATTCAATTTTATTTACAGTTTAACACAGTTTTTACTGAGTTATTTCACAACATTTTTGATAAAGTTTTTTTTTTGTTATCGATACTATATTTTGTGGCTGTTATAAATAAAAAAATTTTAAGAAATTGTCAAATTTTCTGCAAAGTAAATTAAAGTTGTCATATAGAGAATCTTGTTATCGATAACAATAATAAATCCTTCATAAGCAAACTTGTTTTCGATAAATAACAAATACTTCATAAGCAAACTTGTTAACAATAACAGGAATACTTTTTCAAAGCAAAATTTGTCGTAGATAAAAACTAAATATTCATGACATGAATATTCATGGATTATGGAATTTAAAAAAAAATATTTTTGGCATGCTTCCTTGTTATCGATAACAATTCTTTTGAAGGAACAAAATTTTCTTAAAATCATAGTTATCGAAAATAACAAAATGTTTTATAAGAACAAAGTTTTGTTGTTTAGAAAATTTTTTTATCAATAACAATATTTTTTTAATATAAAATGATGTTATTGATAACGAGAATATTTATTTGGTTTACTATAAAAAGAAATTAAGTATTCGTGTTTATAAATCTGTTATCGATAGCTGCAAATGTTCTTAAAATTTTATCGAACATCGACAATATTAAAATCCAAATGATTTAATTAAAAAAAATCTTATTTTTTATAAAAAAAAATAATTTCTTTTCATAAATTAACAACAATTAAAAAGTTATAAATATTTTTGTCTTTGAAATCAAAATTTTCTCGTTACTTATTTAAGTCATCGTTAACTATAAGGACTCAATGTTTTACAAGGCAAATATGTGCTGTTTATAGCCGAAAAGCTTTTTTTGATTAGAAAATTTTGTTATCAATAACAATAATAATTTTTCAATAAAAGTGCTGTTATCGTTTAAGAGCGTAATTTTTATAGACAATCGTGTTATTGAAAAAAGTTATATTTTCAGCACAGAAAGTTTGATATCGATGACTATAAAGTTTTATATAAAAACATTAAATTGTCGACAATATTTGATGGAAATAATTAAAATTATCGATAATAGCAAAGTTTTAATTTAATTTTTTTAACTATAAATCTTAGTTAGAAATAAAGTGATTTATAAAACTATCGATAAATAGCTTTGTTATCGATATAAAATCAATTTATCAATAACCACAAAACACAAGTTCTCTCTAAAAATTTAGCTATCGATAGCAAAATTGTGTATAATCTAAATTAGAAAAAAGGTAATCTTGTTGTCGATAATAACGTTATAAGGAGTTATCGATAACAACTTAAAATTAAAATAAGAACGAGTTAGAGAAACTTTTAGAGGAAATGGCAACATGGAATTTATTAGTTATCCAGCATATTTCACGCTCTTTTCGATATCAGTCACAATTTTTATATTTATTGTGTGTACTTAATAAAGCAGACTTCAATACTTTCATTAAAATATTAACAATTTTATCACTAATTTATTGATTGTGCGCAGTTAAAACAGATATTTTTTTAATTTTTTTTTTTTTTTATTTAATTTATCCTTTTGTTTTGTTTGTATTTCTTGTATTATTTTATTTATTATAGATTCTTAGACCGACATTCAGAGATAAATTTTCTTTTTAACAAAACAGTAAATTTTAGTTTTGTTAAGAAAAATTTATATTGAGATGGTAGACGACAAAGATTTTTTTTTTTTTTTGTTTCAGAACTTTTTTTTTTCAAATGTGCAATTTTTTATTATTATTTCTTATTTAGTTTTTTTTCTATTATTTTTAACATTCACAGGTTTTTAAATTTGTTTTATTTTTTATATTTTTCTTTCATAAGAAAAGCCATATTATATGGAGCAGGTTAAAAGCGCACTTGTTTAAGAAGAATTGCCCGTCATTTTATTTATTTCTTCTTTTAATTAAATTTTTTCTGTTGGTTTCTTGTTTTGAATTTATAATGAATTTTATCGTAGAATTTTTGTTATGGTTGATATCTGCACATTCACGTACAGACGTACATTTAAATGAAAACTCGTGTTTCTTCACCGGCAAAGATCAGCAAACTCCCATATGTAGACATTTGAAAATGTTTCTAAAGTGCACAAAACAGACAGACGGTTAGAAAGACGGACAGATGTACAGAAATACAATATTTGAGAAAATTATTTTCTGCTACAAAACTAAAACACAATAAAGAGAGAAAACTTAACAATGACTGAATGCTCTTTTTTGTTAAATCTCTCCTAATTTAACTTTAAAAATAATGGGTATGTACTTTTTTACCCACAAAAAAGTACTTAATTCTCTCAATTTATTGTATACGTTTTTATTACATTAAGCAAATGTAAGATATTATTATTTAACTTGAATAATAAATTTCCTTTTTACATATTTATTAAGTTTGATGTTTGAATTTTGTTATTGTAAAACTTGAATGACATTTTCGAAAGTTCCAAATTAAGTTCGTATTTTCGAAAATGCTCTTTAATGTTGCATATACATATGTATATTAAAACATTAACGAAATAATTAATCCATAAAATTCACTCTTTGCCGAATTTCGAACAAAAGTTAGACTTTTCGAACATTTTCCCATGTTCGAAATTTTGCAATTTTGACTAAAAAATAAAAGAAAATAAATTTGTACAATTGAAGTTTAAAAAAAGAACGTTGATCTTGCTGATCTTAAACTGTCGTATTAATTTAGGAGTACTGACTTGCTATAAAAAGTTATATGTCGACTATGCCTTTTTATAGTATTCCGGGAGAGGAATACTGAATCTTAATTTCTTCAATCTAAAGTTGTATTTTAGTGGAGCACGGTACAAAACTCAAATTATTACGTCTTCTTCGTAACGTTTTTACTGAAAATATAAGCCTTTTAGTCTTGCCCACCTTTTAAAATATCTTCGCCCCATCCAATAATGGCTTTAAGTAATTAGGGTTTATGACTCTAAACGGTAAACTTCTTGTCGGCTTCATATTTTATGAAGAAATAATAAATGCAACAAACAATATGAATGTAGCGAAGACTTCAGAATATCAAGTGAATTACCGTTAATGAGGCAATTTGGCTTACTAACATGTTTATTAAGTCAAAAATAAGCTTCATCACTGAACACAATATTGAGAGAAAGCCTTTCCTGAACTGAGGGTTCAGTTTCAGAAAAAAATTTAGGCAATTTGAAGGCGTCGATCTTATGTACATCATCTTATATATGTATATTCATGACTATATATGTATATACATGACAATATTTTGCTCGATTTTGGTTTGAAAGTATTCCTCTCCAATTGTAAGACTATTACTTTTATAGCACTTCAGTTATGGTTTATGTATTTACTTTATATAAAGGTACTCATCCCTGGATAAAATTCTAAAATTTATAAAAAATTCTAAAAATTATTGTAAAGCTCTGTAAAAGGTGTTTAAAATATTTTAATAAAATTGTAATTCCACAAAGTAAAAATAGAAATCAAATACAAATTTTATTCAATTGGCGCCTAATGTTGCGCAATAGTTTTTAAAATAAACCACTTTCAAAATTAAAAAGGTGTGTTGAAAATATAACAGTGTTAAAAATATTCCAGTTTTAAACCGAAAATTTCAGTACCTTTAAACCGGAAATTGCGTTTTTTACTGCGGGTTCACTTTTTCTTGGAAATAAGATATTTTTGCGGAAAAAAGTATCCTATATTGGAATCAGGATGCTAAGGTACCACCTCACAAATTTTTTTTTAAATCCATCCTGTGGTTTTTACGTGATGCGAACACAAATAAAAAGAAGACAGACAGTCAGACGGAAATGAGTTACTATTTTAGATAAAATATAAAATCAAACTGTGTACTAATAATAAAACAAGAGCAACATTTATATGGATTTTGACATTTCTAAAGAAGATTAAAATTAATAATTGTGTTGTCGTTTTGTATGAAAAGATAAAAAACAGAAAATGAGTGGAACAAAAGACATGTCATGTCTTTTGTTCCACTTGCTTTTCGATCCATTTTATTCATTAGCACATTTTATAAAAAAAAAATGATGATTGTGAATGTAGTCGTATAAAAAAAATTCTTTAAATAAAAATCATAAATTTTTTATTTAAAATCTTTTAACAATATGGAGATAACATCTAACGTTCCATTGACCTATTCCTAGAATTAAAAAAAAATGAATCTGTTAAAAATTATACACAAAAAAACAAATAGCAAAAAATCGCCCTATAAAACTGGAATATTATTGCTTTTGTCCAAAAATGTACTTTCTCATCCCTAGTCTGCAAGCTTCCTCTCTTACCCATTCTCTTAGTTACTTGACTTTGTTATTAAACAAATACATATAGCTATGTAGTTTTTGTATCTTGAAGTAATTATTCATATCTAGATACATTTTTTACCCAGCCAGACAATGCAATCAATGTGTTCGCCTGTATATGTTTTGTTTATTTAAAACAGCTGTTGTTGGCATTTAAAGAGCGTAGAGAGTGGAAGTAAAATTTTCAATAAAATTTACTTCCCTCGTAGAGGTGAAGGCCATGCATGATACGTACGTTCATTTAAAATATTTATTATTTGTGAATTACAAAAGCCGAAACAACAAAGCAATGCATAAATTTAGTGCAGTTTGTTGCAAAGATTAATAAATTTAAAATTATTAGTATCGAGTTATTTTTGTATTAAATGTTATCAACAAGGTATATTTATCTTACTAGGTAGTGTCGTCCGCCCAGCTGATTTAGTAGTTCGACATGTCAAAAATTGTATGTGTTCAGAAATTTTATAGTGTAGAAGTGAGAAAGCAATAAAACACATACACGCCTTCTCAATTTTCTTACATGTTTTTTGACATTTCGAACTACAAAGCAACAACAAAATGCCATGTTGTTCTTTTATTGTTGTATTTGTTGTAGGGATGCCACTACCTAGTAAAATAAATATACCTTGGTTATCAATTTTAGACATAAAAGCATTTGTTGCTATTTTTTATTTTCGAATGTTTTAACTGGAAACTTTCATTGTTTTTAAAGAAATTTTTGTTTTTAACGATTATTTTTACTATTATGTCCGTCCTGTGGTTCCTCTAAGCAACAATTTATAAAGCAACGAAATTAAAATGATTTTTTGTTTAATAAAAAACTTAAATTTTTAAAAACGATTTTTTGGATTGCTAGAAATATTTAATAATTTATTTTCCGTTCCGTTCCGTTACAAACGGATAAAAACGTAACTCTATTATTTTCTCAACAATGTCTGTCTGTTTGTTAGCACCTGCTATCTCTGGAACCTATTAGGCAGCCTTTTTACATTTCCGCTATAATAACAAATGCTTAATATTAAAAGGTGATCCGATAGTGACATGATATTCATGTATATGGCTTTTTTAAACTGCAAACAAATACTGTGTATTTAAAACTATGTTCGTTTATAAATTAAAGGGTTTTCCGACAGTGACGTGACTTTTACTTTATAACCACACTTTTGAACCATAATATGTACACTCTTTTGCAAAAGGTGCATTACTATGGCAATAGCAGAAACTACTAAAAGTTAAAGGGTGTTCTTATAGTGTAGCGATTTAGAGTTACTTTTTTTTTAAACCGTAACAAGTAGGCACTTAAAATTTTCAGACAAGGTGGACTGCTATGGTCCCTAATACTACAAATAATAAAACTTAAAGCGTATTCCGAAAGTGTCTTGGTTTTAAGTAACCGTAATTTTTTAACCGTAATAGGCAGATACCATAAATTTTTACAGTCAGTTATACAACGTGTACTATTACGACAAATATAAAAAATGAATGGGTGGACATTCTTACAGAATATGACAAGATTGTAATGTATACATATATGCAAAAAATTAGGCATTATTTGGCAAGAAGTACTTGCCACATAATGACTTACCTTTGGGATTGCTAAATTCTGTTGTTCGATTACCAAATACATTATATTAAACTTAAAAAAATGTAAACTAGCTATTTAAAATGTTGTCTTAAAAATATTTACAAAATATAACACTATTTCAATTAACTTTAACACTGCTTTTACATTTGGACAGAAAATAGGCAGACAGACAAAATTTGTATAGAAAGTAATACAACACACACTCTACCTCTTCAACCCCTTGCCGACAAAACCCATACGTCACTTTCGGAACACCCTATATGTGAAAGTTTCGAGAGTCTATCTTTTATGGCTCAAAACGTTGGCCATATACATGCAAATCACGTCACTATACATGCAAATCACACCTTGTATGTACATACATAGGTATATACTATAGACCCACCAAACCACATTTTCCAATTTCGTAAAGAATTTGTAAGGACTGTTCGACATAATCTTCCGATTTCGAAACCGAAATATAACTGATATGTAGTTACGAAATCGTAATGATATATAGGTACGAAATCGCAACGACATGAAGGTACTTAATCGCAACAAGTTTTCTCTCAGTAGGTCCGTAAAAGCTAGAACTTTCGTTCTCTGAAAGGTTAAGTGAATAATTAAGTGAATAATAATAATTAGTTAACGATTTGATATTAAAATTTTTACCGTAATCAATTCAATTGCCCATCTTGCGAGCATTTATTAAATATTTTCGTTTTTTTTTATAATTATTTTATATTTAATATAATTTTGGCTTTTATTTACTTACATATAATATATTATATCGTCACCTAAAATGCAAAAGGGCGTAACTACACTTTTTAGTTTTTTACAGGAGAAGGAATAAACGTTATAAATTAAAGACTACTTAAAACTTAATATCCACATTTTAGATTCAAACTTAGAAAACAAACATAACACACAATGAAAGATAATCAAAACCAACTTTGTTTTGATTTTTTTTTTTTTTTTTGGAAAAGTGCAGTTGCGGCTTTTTGGTTTAGTTGACGTTGCAGTTACGGCGTTTTGTTTTTCACCAATAAAGTAGTTATTTTTGGACGTATACATGTAAAATTTGCTGTGTAGATGTGTTTCGGTTAAGTTCGTCATAATCAATCAAAAAGTAAATTTTGAATTTTTGAGTAGTTACGGCCTTTTGCATTTTAGGTGACGATATATAAATAAAAGTTTTATATATATATTTTTTTTTTTTTTTTGTTCAGACAAACAACCGAAATGTCTTACGACAAATTTGATTTCAGAGAAACTGCAACATTTTAAGCGATATAAGTACATAAAAACATCTTACTTTCCACTGAGATGGTTTTAATATACGACCCGTTTATTTTGAAAGTGGCATAAGTAACTTTCCAAAAATACCAAGTTAATAAAAACATTGATTACAATTTAACGATATTTTTTTCGTTTTTACAAAAATTTGCAATCAAATGTTAAGCGCCACTTACCCAATGTCATGAATTTGGTGTAATAGAAATGACTTTAGGAAAACCAAAATATATATATACACTCTTATCCTTAAATATATCGATTGAAAACGAAACTGACTTATGCCACTTTCAAAATAAACGGCTCATACATACTTAGGTATAACAATGCATTATAAAGATTATGCAGAATCTTGTGACCGACGTTTCTGACTTCAAATAACTAAAATTCTTTTCATCTGTTGGCTTCTTATCTAATGTGTGTTATTGGAAGTTAAAGGATCTATAGATGGGAGTGAGTTAATCTGTGTTGGGTAAGGTTTTAAAACATTTTTTAGTACATATTGATTTTACAACTTTTAATTTTCTTTTTCCTGAGAAATAAGTGCAAATTCTTGTGTGCTAATTCCAGTTTGCCAAACCCTAGATGCCATACAAACTGTGTATGAAATCTTGTTTAAATCATTCTTGGTACATACATACCTACTTACATTTAGTATGCATATACACGCGTGCACCTGTATTATTATTTCAACTTTTTGTCCTTTTCCAAAACAAAGTATCCTCCTCTTTGCTTTTTAATCACAATTTTATTTTTGGATATTTTGTATAAACCATAGATTTATTTTAATTTAATAAAAAATTATTTGCATTATATAATAAAAAGAAAGACAACTATTACAAACACATTGACACATCCATATGCACGTAAAATCTTAAAATTAAAGGTCATAAGCCTTTTCTAAATCCGCGGTCTTAACCAACGAGCGTAACTGTAAATTACACGAGTTGTAGGCATATCCCAAGCCAAAACCAAATCCTAGCACCATGGGCCACTTCCTCCGCTTTAAAAATAAGGTTGAAGTTAGAACACCAATGAAGAAACCGGTTGATGATTTGACAAGAGCATCTGTAGAACAACGATCAATTAGAGAAGCAAAGTCTTCTTCGATAAATGAAGGAGTAAGATCAGAAATTGTCATTTTGTTGAATATAAAATAAATTAACAATTAAATTTTGTTTTTTGGCTTAAAGTCTTGCTTTTAAAATTTCTTGTATACAATCTTTTTTTTTGGATAATTTATGCAGCATAAATTACTACAGCTGTTTTCAGGGCGCAAGTATTTTTGAGGTTTATTTTAAGCAGTATTGCCAGAAGTAGAAAAATGCCTCATGCATGTCAGCGTTGCCACAAAGAAAAATATTTTCCTACCAAAGTCATCCCTAAAATCTACCAAAACTTTTGCTAAGTTTAAAAAAAAAAAAAACTACCAAAATTTTTTTTATCATTAATTAATTGTATCGTTTATTTTGTCAACTACACAAATTCGTTTGCATTGCTTTCATAATATGATTTACTACGTTTTCTTTCATTCATTTTAGAGTAGGTAAACTTATACATACATATATATTTTTTCAATTGTTTTAGTAAATTGTACGAGCTATAGGCATATCATAAGCCAAAACCAAATAAATCCCAGCACCATAGGCAACTTCCTCAGCTTCAAAAATAAGGTTGAAGTTAGAATACAAGTGAAGAAACCGCTTAATGACATTTTCGCGCAATATTAATTTTTTTAATACGTTGAGTGCCCTGTGTACCGCCGGCGGTAGACAGAGCATGTCGGCATGTGAATTCAATTTAATATATTTTCTGTGGCACTACAGTAATATGAATAAATATTATTTTACGGCATCTAGAAAAAGTATATTTTGTTTTACTTTGAGAATTTTCACTGTATCTTTTATTTTAGATTAATTAACATACTTAGGATTTTTTCATTGGCATTGAATTTTCATTGGCATTATTTGAAATAGTTACAATGAAAAAATATTTAACTACCATTTAATGCTACTGATTAATTTTTAATTACAATTGTTTTTACCAATGGTAATGGAAATGTAATGAAATCGTATAATTACTAATTATAATTGATGAAAAAATCATTGTTTATATAAAACACAAATTTATGATCGCAGTAGGTTTTAATAACTGCAAATAAAGTAAATAAACATTAACCCATTTCTAGTCGGATGAATTTACAAAACTCATAAAAATTCTTTAAAATGGTGCAGATAATGAAAGAAACTGAAAAAGTTTTATTTACATAAAAACACTTTAGGCCTTATTAGCTTGAGAATTATACCCTTCTAAAAGAAAGTTAAAAAAGTTAACAATTTGCAATGAAATAAACTCAATACAAGTGGCAGTTAGTCCATCAGAAAACATTATGTTTCATCTGTTGCGAAAATTTGCAGATACACTGACAAAAGACATGTTTAATGCAACACTGCTTATTAATACATTTTTCACCATGATTATATTTGCATAGATTTTTCTTATAATTCTATGGTAACTAATCTAGTAGTTATTTGAAGAATAAGCTAAACATATAGGATATTTTAAATTGTCAGTCAAAACACATCTCTGTATAACAATTTGGAACTCCTAAAAACTAATTTTAAAGTTTTATGTCTACACCAGTATGGTCAAGTATCATATAATTGTGTTTTATTTATTACTTGACCAAATATCATCTATATGAGTTAAAACCGCAAGCATGAACAACAGAATACAATAGCACTGTAAATTTAGTCGATATTTTACCATTTATTTATGAACGAGTAAGACGAAAAACTCTAGGATGCCAATAAGTTATCAAGGATTACGTTGTTCTCCGGAGATAGTGACTTTACTACTTTTATATGAAATTTTTTATTAAATACACAACTTAGTCCATGTAGGCCGTTACTACTTTAGCATTAACGCCAGTTTTTAAAATTTATACTAGCTTACAATTTGGTCTTATCGAAGGGAAACAAATAAATAAAAAATATTCTCCAACGGGTTAAAAATTTGTCATAAAAATTTAATTTTCAGAAATTATTTTTATATTTTTTCTGATTTTTATGAGTTTTTATTGGAAAAAATTCACATAATTTGGGAGAAAGGTGGAACTTCTTTGAAAACATCAAATAAATATAAAATTTTCCGCATTTTTTTACTGTGAAATGTTGATTACAAATGTGGCCAATAATGATAATGCTTTTTTATAATTTAATCATTGGTTAATTTTCATTAAAAAGCATTACCATTAATGAAAACAATTGTAATGAAAAAAAATTTATTAGCATTACTTACAATTCAATGCTAATGAAATTGCTCGATATAATTAATTAGTCCCATGTATGTTAATTAAGGAAACAAAAATTATAATTTTATTACAAGGTAACAACTTCAATAATTCAGGATTCAATTAATAAAATAATAAATAACTTAATATTAAGCTTACATACATATAATAAAAAAAAGGAAAAAAACAGTCCAGACAAAGAGGTAGATTGTCCTCACATCCATTGCAGAATGTTGTGACCTTTTTGGTTTTTTTACTGCCTCTTTTTGACCGTCTTCCTTTTTTATTTTGATATTACAGACTACCCTTGAATAAAGCAAAAAAAAAAAAATATTCAAATAATAATGAAAATAATAGTGTTGGTCCTTGCCTTGCCTATTATATTTCGCTGCCGGATTTTTCTCTACAATAATGACCATAGGTGCTTTATTTTATCCATATGGATTTATCAGCTCTTGCAGCATATTATATGGGATCCAAAACTTTACGACATCAAAAGCCGCTTTAGACAGTTGTCATTTTGAAAGTAAAAATCGGTAGAAAAAACGAAATATCCAGCAATTTGCCTTATATTTCCTATTAGAATATACAAGTTCGAAAATCTGTCCAATATTGAATGCATCAATTCCAAATTGCCTACTACACCGGATTCCATGTAACCCCTAAACATGACGGATTCATCTGCATGCTTAACCGTTGTGAGAATATGCTGTTTTCTCCACACAATTTTTCTTCCCTTGTTTCCTGAAATACACAACTTGCTTAAATTTAAGCTTTTTATGTGTAAATGCATGAATAGTGAAAACTTTGCATGTGTAAAATTTAAACGTAACTCCGGCAACACTGCTTGCATTGCTAGGTGGTATTTCTTTTCACAATGGCAATGCTCTGACTTAACAGGGCTCTCTTCACCTGTTATTTGCTTTGAAGAAAAAATTATAAACAAACTTAACATTAACTAGAGTTGTGCATAATAGTTCATTTCGCTGAATCGTTCAGATCGTACACCAAGTTTTAATGAACTAGGTCGTTCGTTACGGTCATCGTTCTTTATTTTAAACAGATCAAACACATCAGATCATTCTGGCAACACTTCAAAATTGTCAACAAATGTTTACAAAAAGTAAGTACATAATAACATAAGTACATAAATAACATAAATAATATTTAACTTATTATTTATTTTACATCTGATTTATCAGGTTTCTTAATTCTAGCTTTAAAATTAATCTTTTTATTTTAGTACCTGAATAAAAAAAAAAAACGCAACGAACGATGAACGATAAAAAAGAAAACACTGACCTAGTCAGAATCGTTCAATTACGGGAATCGTTCAACTGAACTAGGTCGTACATGACCGGCACAACTCTAACATTAACAATCGGAGTCAATAAAAATCAGCTAAGCTGCGTCGCCGATAAATGTTAATAGATGCAAACAAAAAATATCGACATAAATATTCACCTTACAGAAAATATTAAATATGATAAGAGCTAAAAACAGATGATTATAATACTCAACTTAAGGAAAAATGGCTTTCTTGCAGGTCTTTAATATGGATGTTATGTTCATATTTAAATCGGCGCAGAATGTTAGCTGCCGTAACGCTTTACATGAGCCGCAGCCGCTGTAAAATATATTCAGCTCAGGTGCCTTTACATAAAAGAACGAAGAAAGATTATAATCAAAACAAAATATAAAAACAAAAAATGGGTGTGAAAAATATTGCCAACATTGAGTTATTTTATAATTTTGACGGTTTAAATTGAAAACTTAAAAAGCAAAAATTAAGGAATCTAAACGTATACTCTTGCAAGTGTAAGTTTATTAAATTCGATTAGATTAGAAGAAGAGAGTGCAAACCATCAAAAATATATGTTAGAACTTACGACCGAATTTTCCACAGAATTAATAGAGTATTTTTCAAATAAAGTTAATAAAAATTAATTAAATAACCTAATCAAAAATTAATGTTTAATTAAGTAAGCACATCGATAGCAATTTTAAACTCGCTGACCAGCCTTGATTTAACGCTGTGACCATGGCACAATAAACAAGGTAGACTCGCGGCGAAAAAAGAGTACAACTCTGTAATAAAAATACGTACATTTTGTTGTTGTATAAATCATTTTTGGCTGTCAAAATAAAAAATGTTAGTACATTTTGACACTGTAAGATGGTGACAACAAATAGTCAGCTGAGCTCTCGAGTTTACCTGTTATGAATTCGCCTTGGCTGTGACCTTTCAACGCTTTAAACGCCGTTTGGCTGTCGACGTACGGAGTGCTCTTCTCCCTAGAGCTGGCAAACTATCGATAGTCACGATATTCGATAGTTAGTTGAAAAACTATCGATTTTATGAATTATTAAATTTTTTAATAATAGAAAAATTATATTTAACTTAATTTGGTTTCATATTCTTTTTAAAATCTAATAATGAGGTCTATTTTTAATAAAAATATGTTCATATAAATACTATATCGAAATCGTTGGTCGTAGTCAAGGTATATTTATCTTACTAGGTAGTGTCGTCCGCACAGCTGATTTAGTAGTTCGTCATGTCAAAAGTTGTATGTGTTCAGAAATTGTATAGTGTAGAAGTGAGAAAGCAATAAAACACATACACGCCTCCTTAATTTTCTTATATGTTTTTTGACATTTCGAACTACAAAGCAACAACAAAATGCCATGTTGTTCTTGTATTGTTGTATTTGTTGTAGAGATGCCACTACCTAGTACAATAAATATACCTTGGTCGTAGTAGTATCTCCAATAATTTTGTTTAAAAAAATAGTTACCTAATAATTTTTTTATTACGACCAACTTATCGGGTGCCGTAGTGGTCTAGTCGGTAGTGTGCATAAGTCTGGGGGTTGTGGGTTCGATTCACACCCTCACTGCAACGAATGTATTTTTGCGTTATTATGCTCGGTAAATTTAGAATATAATTTAAAATATAATTTGTAATTTTATTACTTAAATAAAAAATTGTTAAATTGAAAATGAAAAAAATGAAAAAATATATAAACATTAGACCACCCATATATGCAAATGTGTTATTTTTAGCTCCCCGCGCATTGTCGGTTATGTAGGGAGTAAAAAATATGTTGTGCATAAAAATTTTGTTTCTAAACCATAAATCGATCAGTTTTTATGTTGTTTTGAACGTAATTTAGTTAATATATTATCAAAAATTCATTTACTTTACGATGAATCGACCGAAACGTGAAATATTATTAATAAACTTGTAAGATATAAACTCTTTCGATTTTATAACTTGATCAATAGTATTTTAAGCCATAGACAGGTTTTGGTCCGTTTTTCGTAAAATATATGAATTTATGATAATATATTAGCTAAATTACGTTCAAAACAACATAAAAACTGATCGATTAATCGAAAATGTTTTTAAGTTTTATTCGATTAATCGGTAAATATTATGTTTATCTACTATCAAACTGATTCACTAACACTTAGAAAACGCAAATAATGGAATTGGGTAATTTCTAGAGTTTCAGTATTAAAATTACTGGATAATATTGCAGGCCTGAGTCAGTTTTTGGTCATTAAGCCATAAAATGCAAGACATTTAAAAAACCTTTATTCACGTATTAATTGAGCGCAAAGTGTTCTATCTAATATGATAAAGAGAGTACGTATTTACATGCCTTCTGAAATGAATGAGAGCCACTCAAAGTTCAGTTTCAAAGTAAACTTTGAATTGAACCGCTAATAAAACCACTAACGCTTTACCGTGGGTTAAAAGTTTGTATGAACAAAATATTTGTCCCTTTGTAACGAATAAAAAGTTTATATAACTAAATCACGAAAAACTCTTAGTTTAAGAGTTATGGATTAATAAAGACACATATTTTTTTTACAGCTTTTTAAGGCCATTTTTACCACTTAAATGCGAGGGGCCTGACCGGTTTACATTTTAGAAATTAAATTTTAATGCACATCTCAATTTTTAATCCCCAGATAACCGAAAATGCGCGGGGTGTGTAAAAAATAATACTTTTGCAAATCCCCTACATTTCATGGGTGCTCTAATAAAAATACATATTTTGGTTTTAAGCTATATCTTCTATCTGAAATAATGGTCCCTGCTTTGCTTATATCTTTCGAATACTGTGGAAGTTGTAGTTGTACAAAAATTAACGTAAGGCTAATTTTATAAACTATATATGATTAGCCCTCTCCTATATAATCTATTTAGTAATGTATCGAATTTTCGACGATAGTATCGCTATCGAAAAAAAAACCTATTGATAGTCCAATTGAAGCATAACTATCGATAGTATCGATAGCACTATCGATTGTTTGCCAGCTCTAGATCCCTCTCCTAACACGTACACATGCACTAATTCGGTGGCCTTAAGAACTGCCAGTGCCTCTGCCTACATTCATCAGAGAGCGTATACTTCCTGCGTATACTAAAATATGAACTCGAACATCGGTTCATTCATGTTCGTATCATCAGTAAAAACCACAATCCTAATACTAAATTATCATGCATTTTCCTATTATACTAATTCTTTATTCCAAAAATTTGAAATTAGTTTTCGCTTTTCGGTACACTGTTTTTCTCGTTCCTAGATTTAGTCGCGAAATCTTTGTAGCTGATATAAATTTTAATTGGGGTCATCTGCTCTAAACTTCTCTAAATTCACCTACTTAATCCACCTGTTCACTCAGTATTATCCCTAGTGTTCTAAACCCCACATTTATATTCAATACATTTTTCTGTTTCTGGTTGACAATTTTTAATGTGAATATGTATGTACTTAATTAGTCCCTGTCTGTATGCATATAAACAAAAAATGTTGCTTGTTTGCAAATTACTTCATATTCTATTCAAACTTAATTTTATTTTAAATTTAAATTGTTTCTTTGAATCTGATATTTTCTACTTTTGCCTTTAACTGAAATGTAAATTTAATATGTAAAAATCCCTCTTTCACCAAATTGTGTCATACATTTCTTTTAGTTCTTAATTTCAACATGCCAATGTAAATGCAGAAAGGATGTGCGAGGGTAATTTAAAAAGTCATGATTAAGTAATATAAGGGGCAATCAAAAAAAAAGCTTCCTGTATTTGGGCAATTTGATAATCCCGAGATTTTGGGTACGATACTTTTTCGGCACATACATTTAGTTAAGATTGTTTTAGTTTTTCATTTCCTCCTAATTATAAGATTTTTTTAATTCCCTCAAAGCGTTTGTTACAATCATGACCTTTTGATTTTATACAAATCTCTTAACATACAGCGATTTCCTCAAAATCTAAAACAGGGAATAATCGGAAGGTGCTAAATCTGGGGGATTACTGTGTATTTCGATTCGAAAGAAAAATCATTCGAATTTGTATGTCTTTTCCATTGTGTTTCGAACAATTTTTCATTCGAATCGAAATAGGCAGTAACCCCCCTGGAGAGTATGCTGGATGGAGTAGGAATACGTAGCACAATTTTTTGCCCATCAAGCCGATAGCTTTTTCATATCCACATATTAATGGAAAATTAGCCACCTCTGCGCTATCATTCTCCGATCGTCCAATATCATTCCATGGATTTTATCGACAGTATCAGGCGTGACGACCTATTTGGGGCGATCGGAACGTTTAGTGTTATGTGTACTGATGCGTCCACAACGAAACCTAATTAACCTGTATTTAACAATTGAAATTTATGGTGCAGAGAATTGTTGGTCCCTATAGTATTTTTCAAGTCTTTCTTTGGTTTCGTTGATGGTTTTTTATGTAAAAAATAATGTTTAATCAGCTCGTGAAATTCAATTTCTATTAGACTAACTAATAGACGCCGCGTGCTCACAACTGGACAGTGGTCCAATAATAGATAACAGTTAAATTTAGCAGTGTTTCATTGATGTTTCGGCGATGGAAATACAAAAAGTCACAATATAATTAAACTGACATTGCAGTTCATCGCAAATCCGCACTAGCGATTAAATTTTTAATGGCAAATTTGGTATGAAAAAGCTATCGGCCGTCTTTTATTACAATCGATAGCAAACGCTATCGTGTGACTAATCTGGTAGCTTGTCTTAAGCTTTTTCGTCATAATCGCGATGCCTATTCTTGCCGATATATCACATATTGTAAACGTGGTCCATTTACCATTTAAATATCTTAAGTTAGGACAATAAAACCAATATTTCCACTACGTCAGAGTAAACCAAAATAACTCCATGTCATTACTACATAAAGTATTGAAAATCAGTTTATTTCGTTCGTTAAACCACTAGGACTTGTCGTAGAATAATAAATACTTATTTAAAAAAACGACACTTCAAAAAGAATGCATTACATGGGACCATGTTGTAGTCACTCCATTCTAACTATAATAAACCGCGTAGTCCAGGGATTTTTACAGAGATAAGGGAGCAGGAGTATTCCAAACATAATTCAACGTGGTCAATTTAAAATAACGTGGTCCTTGGGCAGAACCATATAATCTGGTTTATCCTTATATCGGAGTAGCCAAATAATATTCAATGGATTATTCACAAGCATATAATTTCGTTAGACAGGTTAGGTTAAGAAGGGTTGTGCCAGAAATGACACACTCACTCGGACCTGAAGGGTCCATTGTAATTTTCTTCAGCTAGCTAAAACAATGAAAAACAAAAGGAAAAAGAGAGACCGTCCTGCTAATTTTCTTGATGAAGCCGACGACATCTTTGATTTTACACCACGAGATTTCGAAGAGCCCATAGAAAAATCTTGACAAACGATATGCTCCACAGTTTCTAACTCATGCTCGTCCTCGCACATCCTACAAAAGTCCGATGTACCGGTGAGCCAATTGCTGATTCTTACCCTAGTGGCAAAATGGCCAGTGACCACACCTATCACGTCACTCAGAACTTTCTTATCTAGACCCAGAAGTACCTTGGTTTTCGCAGCGTCCAGTCTGGGCCAAATTGCACGTAAGACTCTGCAATCCTCCCTTACTTCCCAGGACAGGTTGGTTCTCCATACTACCCAATCGGATATAATCCTATAGTAGTGGCTAATCGGTCGCTTGACCGCTTCTACACTAACTAATTTATTTCTCTCTGAGCCCACTCTTACGAGTTCGTCAGCGATAACGTTGCCCTCGACATTGCAATGACCCGGGGCCCAATACAATGTGACCCTATACTTGACCGCCAGCACATCGATAGCCTTTTTGCATTCGCCTACCAGCCTTAATTTGACACTATGTCCTTTCAAGGCTTTGAGGGCCGCTTGACTGTCGACGTACATAGTGACCTCTGCCCGTTCTAAAACTTGTCCAGACGCCAGCTCGGTGGCTTTCAAAACCGCCAACACCTCTGCCTGGAACACGATACATTCATCTGGTAGTCTGTACGGCATGCGTGTTCCATAATAGTTCCGAGAATATCGTCCGCAGGACCGGTGCCCGCTTCCATCTATAAACCATCTATGAACACCGCAACCCCGTCTTACAATTTACCAGACCCCAACCAGTCTTCCCTTTTCGGGGATACAACCAAGGGTATCCTACCGAAATCGAACTCAGTGACAATTAGTTGAACTAAAAAAAATTGTCGTGAAACAATTATTCTAGTTTTTTTAACGACTTGGCCCATTACAGGAGACCTTGTAGTTGTCAATCTATTTTAACTACAATACACCTCAATTCAAAGATTTTTTCAAAGCGTCTGGGGAAAAAACAGATTCGAATTGAATAAGAATGGTTTATCTACAACGAAGGTATTATTGTGGGGACCCTTCGAAATCTTACTTTGGAAAACATGTAAAAAAAAATCATTAAAAAATATTTTGCAAAGGATATAATCAAAAAACTGGTTTTTATGTTTTTTACACAATTATTGATTTGCCATCGTACACCACACTATTACGTAGATGTGTGCACATAAATGATCTGTTATAACTTGATAAAGTTACAAGGATTGTTATTTGATTGTATATTTTGCTATTGTTTGCATATTTACCATTCACACGTCTCTACATAAGACAGATAAGCCCAAGGGTATTCAAAAACGATGTACTTATATTTCTAGCCATTCTACAACAACATGAAGCCAAAAACACTTAACGAGTCACAAGCAAAAGTTAACTAATGAAATTGACACTTGTGTACCAACAGAGAATTACAAACGAACACACAGGCACGGCTGCTTCAAATAGAGAGGCTGAATAAATTTTCTTTTTTATGGAATAAAATAATCCTGCACAAGTTTGGGTTTTGAAATCAGGACAATAACACGAAGATGTTGAAAGCACTTATGTTTGCATGTGGCCGTAGAAGATATTGCAGCTTTATTATCATCAATTTCATCATCACCGTCAACTTTTCTTAGTTTAACAATTCAACAATTCTTTTTTAGCTGATAAAAACTTAAATGTTAAACATCATAAATAGTGCACAGTGGTTTAAAATGTTATTTTTTTAAAATTTGGTAGCTTTAGGTTAGGTTAAGCGGGCCACCCGCACAAAGCGAGTTCACTCGAAGGCTATTAAGGTATATTGTAATGCCCCGACGACCATCTACCCCTACAGTTCCTTATAGAACTCTTCAGTTAGTAAGAATCATTGGGAGCCTCTCGCAAAACCTATCAGGCTAGCCAGTGTCTCATTCTTAAGACAGTCCAGGTTCTGAAAGAATCTGTGGGCCAACGATACAGTGCCCCATTATGATACCTACTAGAAGCGATATCAAACTTTTCCGAGAACCAGTTGGTCCTTTTCTTGTCAGTTGAGGTTCAAATAATTTTAGGTGCTATTCAAAAATTTAATGTTTAACTAATTGTAAGTATTTTTATATTCAAATAGTCCTTTCAAATATCGTATGTGTCAAATATTTTTTTTGGTTTAAGAGAAAACTGAGTTGAAAATTATGTTATTTTTATTTTTGAGCGACCTTATCTTGGTATTTATGATGTTGTGAAACGATTAAGGGTCAGATTTGTTTTAAATATCAACGAATAAAACTTTTTAAGCCATTGGTCTTTGTTCGAACAGTATTTTTCTCCATTAAACAGCACTGCTTCATTTACACAATGAATTTTGTTGAAATTAAAAGCTTAATTATTGACATTTGACGTTTGACAGTTAGCGCCATATTTCGCTTGCATACATTCGTACCAAATGATTCTCGAAAAAAAATATTTATTTTTATTTTCTAAAGGTATTATTGGCTTAGCGCCCACTGTAAGTCATATAGTGAAAACAGTATAAAATGTGGTAGATAATTTTAAAATCTTTTTTCTCCCAGTAGAGTAGTGCAGTTTCTACATAAACCTTATTTTCATTGGAAATATTGTACATATCGCGCACTAAATCATAAAAAGTCACAACTCAAAACGTCGCCACTATTTTTGTGGAGTTTGTACAGGTCATACCGTTTGAGATATCAAAATTGAAATTGAATTGATGAAAAGCTGTTGTATAGTTTTGGGGCATAATCGGGAGTGGGCAGGGCGTAGTTTTCTTACCCCCCCCTAATTTTGTGAACGCTCTAAAGGTCATACCGTATGACATATTAAAAATAATTCAATATGTGCCTTTGTTTTATAGAGATGAAGGGCTGTATTAATTTTGGGCATAATCGGGAAGGGGCAAGGGGTAGTTTACTAAACACCCCAAACCAAAAATAATTAATTTTTCGATTCGAATATACTTTGGACTTATATTCTTTATCTAATATATCCATATAAATATTTTTTTCCATTGAGTATGGTAAAGTTGAGTGTATGCCACTCCAGATTTTTTTTTAAGCTGAATTGATGGGTCGGAATTCATTCTTTGCCGCTTAAATTAGGCAATTAATGAAGACTTTGGTAGGATTCGAACGCAGAACTCCACACTGAGAAACAAGCCCAATTGGGCACCCTGGAAGGAAATACCTCCGTTTCTATTTAGTTTTAAAATTGTGTAGATCCAAGGAGCATCCTTTAATAACGATTACCGAAAAATCGAAATTTTAAATTTACTTAATTTTATCTAATCTTTTTTTAAAGCACATTTTTTCAAACACTCACTTGATGTCTTTTTAATACTTTTAAATTTTTTATTTTGTTTTTTCCAAAATTTTTTAGCTTTTAACATGTTGTTTGCTTTTTTATGAACTGTAGTTTGTTAAATATTTATTTAAATTACATAAATACATATGTATTAATTTGCTAAATTTTAATTGCAATTTATAAGCGATTGAATTATTGTCAATTGATTTTAATTTAGACCGTTTTCAAGGCGCACGTATTGAAGACTAGTTACTTTAAAAAAAATTGTGCATAAACTTACAGACAATACTACCAGTAAGTGCGTAATAATTATGTGAAGATTGATTTTTGTTTAATTTTATTGATAAATATTGAAGTAGAAAAATTAAATTCATATTAGTCATTGGAAATATGTATATAAGGTAAAAGTCGAATTTAATTAATGTTAAAATGATATGTTTTGTTTTAGGTTGGGAGGGTTTTTCTGCTTTGATTTGTATTGAAGACCTTTACAAAAAGCAATACACATGAGGTAGCCAAACAAAGGACCCACCGGGTACCCACTGGTAAATAGGAGCAGTTAAAGGGCACATAGGGGTTAATATTTTTTTAAGGTTTTTTTTTGCTTTAGTCTGACCATTCTAACTCAATATAGATTGCAGGAAAGTCCAAAATTAAAAAAAAATCAATAAAATTTTTAAATTTAAAAAAAAAATTTCTTTTTAAATATTTACAAAGAAAATTACAAAACATTTTGAAAAGGATATTTTTACAGAAAAATTGTCGAAAAAAATGTTTTAAAAAATTTTAAAATAAAATTCTACAAAAAATTAAAAAAAAAAATATTTTTACAAACAATTATCGAAAAATTAAAAAAAAAATTTAAATATTTCTATGAAAATGAAAATCATGACTGTAACATAACATAGAGAGTAACTTATTTTTTTAAATGCGTTTGATTTTTAAATAGATGAGATCTCTGTTTTAAAACCTAGATGCATCAAACACATAGACAACATCAGGATACCGACTACAAACTGTCAAAAATAAAATACACACGTTTATAGGTAAACGACTATTTTGAAGCCAGTACAGCTACATCGTCAACTTAGGCTAATTTATATTTTATTCAACAAAAGAAAATGTCACAAAATTGTAAATTACAAATTCATATACAAACAAACGTTTTGGAGGAAATATTTATAATTTTTTGAAAATGTCAGAGTTTACGATGTAGCTTTCGTCTTGAATATCATTAAAGGCTGTGGTTCACTATCATACTCAGTCATA
Organism: Phasia obesa; assembly: GCA_949628195.1. NCBI lineage: Eukaryota > Metazoa > Arthropoda > Insecta > Diptera > Tachinidae > Phasia > Phasia obesa. The sequence continues at coordinate 109,291,531 of OX451219.1, forward strand.
CGATTTGTCAAAAATTGCATGTGTGCTTAAAAAGTATGATAGTGTGGATTAAAAGTGTATGTGTGTGACAAACTTTGACAAACTTTTGACAGACTGTACGATTTGATAATCTTTTGAAAAAAATCATAAAATAGTATTTTCCATGCGATCACAGTTGAAATATCGTTTTGTATGATAGTGTGGCATCTAAAACGCCATTTTGAAACAATTTTTTAAGTAGGACTGAATTCTACCAATATGTACATGTCTGTATAAATAAAATCACCGTGGTAAAGGGTATAGGTTGTTTTTTTCATTTTGTAATAAAGTTTATACATAAATATTAAAGTATGAAATTCATTAAAATAAATTTTTACAACAAAATTTTTACATCAAAAAATTTTATATTTTAGTAGTCGAATACTTTTACGTACTTAGATTTTTCATATGAAAAATTATGTTTTAATTTTTCATCTCATTTTGCAAATTAATTATTTAATAAAAAAAAACTAAACATTTTTTTCCATATTTATGCTTTTTTGTTAAAAATTTATTTTTAACAAAAAATTTATTTTTAACAAAAACAACAAATTTGTTTTGTTTTCGTCAATTTTTAATATACCTTAAACACATTTTAGTTCGTGCTTTTATCGTATTTAGTTCCAATGCAATATCAAAAATGGTGAAAGATGCCAATATTTTAAACGAAATTGTAAAATTTTATCTGCATTAAATTTAAAAAATAATTATGTACAGAATAAAGAAGTTCCAACGAATTAATCCCCGTTTGGCTATCGTTCAACCCAATGTGTATAGATTCTAGACTCTAGAATCTAGAGTAGCGCTCGGTGCCACACTACATCTACATGACTCTGTAAGTACATTTTTTGCTATTTTTATTAGTTTCCACACAAATATAAAAAATATATAAGGGGTTTGTTTAGAGCACAAAGGGTGTGATAAGCGATTTTTTTTTTAAATTGTTTTAACGGGTTCGCTCACTAGTTGAAATTCAGGGTAGTCCAGAGCACAAGATCAGAAAGTAGAATTCTTATAAGGTGCAGAGATCCAGCTACTAATTCTAGTATTCCAAGTACATATATTAAAAAGTTTGCAAAACACTAAGAGCACAAGGGTAAACCCCTTGCAACCTTTGCCTGAATATATGTACATAGGTACCATTTGTTGTAAATATGATAGTGAAATATTAAACGTTTTCATCTTAAAAGACTAAAATAATATGTGTCAAGAACTATGTAAAGAAAAAAGTTAGGTTCTACGCAACTTCTTAATATTTTTATTCCTATTGAACTTTATGAATATTTCAAAATTTGTTACTTACAGTATACATAGGTACCTCTCGAGCTCTAAACCCCTATTATCATTATTTTTACATTTTATTTAACTGCCGTTACTTGTTTAACTACTTTTCTATACATTTTTAAGAAATTCTTTTTAGGAATTTTCGAATCGACGGAGTTTCTTTTATTGAACGAAACAAACAAATTTACATTAATTTTTGGTTAGGGTAAATGGCTGGAAAAAAACAGACACACATTTATTATTTTCAAAGGTAAAAAATACCTACATAAGTTTATTACATTAAGCTGCAAGTGACTATTAAAATCCACAACACGTCCGGTTAGAATTTTGCTTCATGTAATAAACAATTAATATTTTTTTATAAAATTTTTAAAGTAAAAGAAGTAAAAAAGTTCAAGTTGAAGAGCTGACTAAAAACAAAAGCAAAAAGAACAATTATATTCTGGGCCAAATATTAAGGAAAACAGCAACAACAACAAAGGGAAAAATGGAAAACACCCCAGACATAAGGGAGACACTTGAGCTATTATTTTTTATTTCCTTAAATATTTAAATTACTTCATTTAAGTATTATTTACTGCAAATTTACTTATGTATGTCTGTATATTAATAGAAACTCAATTGTTTACCCATATTTTTAATAATTATTGTCTCCCATTGACATATTTATTTCTTAGTTGCCAGAGGAACTGTACGTTGTATTGCTGTAACAAGTATTTTATATTCACAAGTTTTATTACACTTTTCTTTGTTATTATTTTTGTTAAAATAATTAAATAAAATAATTATTTGTTTTACTTCTTTAAATAAACACAATTCTTATTTAACAACCGCCTTTTTATTTAACACGAAAGAACAAAACCATTTTTCTTATGTATTTGTTTATTTTCCAACAGCTGATGATGTTAAGTTGCAAGTTCTGTTAACAGAGAGAGATACAGATATCAAGAGAGTATGAAATTATGTAAAAAAGGCAGCAGCAAACTATTAACAGAGTTGTTATACGGAAATTATGCAAAAACAACATTCGATTTGGCAACATTCGCAACAAATCAACGATATGTTTAGATTTTGTCAGTTATAATTGAAAACAAGTAAAAGTGCTATATTCGGCCGTGCCGAATCTTCTATACCCTTCACCACGGTGATTTTGTTTATGCAGACATGTATAAAGTGGTATGAGAAAAAATCATTATTCATGAGTTAAAGAAATAGAAGACAAATGAAAACAAACAAAATCCGTTTGCTACAATTGTCGCCGTGTTGTCAGCTACTTAATGATATTGAAGCCGACAGCTACATCGTAAACTCTGACATTGTTGTAGAAATACTTATTTTGCTTTTATAAAATTAAATAACTTTTTCAAAAACTTATAAATATTTCCTCCAAAACTTTTTGTTTGTATATGAATTTGTAATTTACTATTTTGTGACATTTTCTTTTGTTGAATAAAATATAAATTAGCCTAAGTTGACGATGTAGCTATACTGGCTTCAAAATAGTCGTTTACCTATAAACGTGTGTATTTTATTTTTGACAGTTTGTAGTCGGTATCCTGATGTTGTCTATGTGTTTAATGCACCTAGGTTTTAAAACAGAGATCTCATCTATTTAAAAATCAAACGCATTTAATGAAAATCAAACGCATTTAAAAAATTATGTTACTCTATATACACACATACATACATATGTATGTTCTTAATATTAAATATATGTTATGTTACAGTCATGATTTTCATTTTCAAAGAAATATTGAAATTTATGTTTTAATTTTTCGAAAATTGTGTGCAAAAATTGTTTGTAAAAATAATTTTTTAAAAATTTTTTGTAAAATTATATTCGAAATTTTTTTTGGAAAATTTAAAAAAAATTGTTTTTTGAATATTTTTCTGTAAAATATCTTTATGAAAATGTTTTGTAAATTTTTTTGTAGAATTTTTTTTTTTAATTTTTTTTGAAATTGTTTGGTAAATTTAGGACCTTCTGCAATCTATATTGATTTAGAATGGTCAGACTAAAGCAAAAAGAAATAATTAAAAAAAAAAAATTTCCTCATATTGACACATGGGGGTCCTTTTAACTGCTCCTATTTATCAGTGGGTATCCTGTGGGTCCATTGGCTACCTCTATGTATATTGCTTTCTATTAAGGTCTCTAATACAAATCAAAGCAGAAAAACCCTAGCAATCTAAAAACAAACAAAAATCGCCCCTCGCAGGGGGTTATTGATCCCCCAAAATCTGTATGCACTCCTTGCGATCTACCTGTCGCAGTCTAATATTTATTTGACAAAAAAGGCAAAACACAATTATAAAAGCCGAAAAAAATTAAAAAAAAAACGTGAAAAAAATATAGGTGCGCGTGGTTTTTGGCCCACAGCCTCCAAAGGAATGATCCGATGTTGCTGAATTTCAATACCAAAATTTTCGAAACTATGCCTGACAGATTGGTGTGCTTAAATTTTTTGTATCTCTTCTGGTGCCTTGACAAATGACATTACAACACTAACACGGACAGACGGACATCGCTTAATCAACTTCTTTATATATAAGGATCCAGAATATATATACTTTATGGGGTCGCAAATGAATATTGTAGAAATTACACACGGAATGACAAACTTAGATATACCCTTTCCACCTGTGGTGAAGGGTATAATTAATAATAAAGGGTGGCTAAATTTTAAGGGCCGATGTTGATTTTGAATAAAACACAAATTATTTAGGAAATTATTGTCATTTCTTTTTATTTTGATAATATTGGTATGGTTCTTTTATGTATGGAACAAAATATTAGCCAAATGGACGCCACGACCTCGTCGGCAAACCTCCATCCGATGCTCGATAACGCTGAGGCATAATTGAGGTTCTATGCCGTTAATGTGCCGAATTATCTCATCCTTTAACTTTTAAATTGTTGCTGGCTTATCGACTTACACCTTTTATTTCAAATAACCCCAAAGAAAGAAGTCCAACGTTGTCAAATCACATGATCTTGGCGGCCAATACACATCGCCACCACGTGAGATAACACGGCCATTGGATTTGTCGAGCAAAAGAGCCATTGTTTCGTTAGCTGTGTGGCAAGTGGCACCGTCCTGTTGAAACCACATATCGTCCACATCCATATCTTCCAATTCGAGCCATAAAAAGTTTGCTATCATCTCACGACTAAAAAGAAGAGATACTGCTTTTCTTGGCCGTACAATAGAGGGATGACCCGTAAATGATTTCAACAATCGTGGAACATACATTATTTTGTGTCTAGCACCGGCTGGACTTAAAAAGTATATTTTATTTTAGACTTAAGATACGAGTAATTATTGTTAGTTCAAACATATTGAAGATACAATAAATAAATATGAAATCAAAAAAAAAAAAAATCTCACGATAGGGAACACAATTCACAGCAACTACCTGACCGGCCTCATTTTGGAAAAAATACGGCCCGATGATGCCGCCAGCCCATAAACCGCACCAAACAGTCACTCTTTGTGGGTGCATTGGTTCTTCGACAATTATTCCTGGATTATCATTCGCCCAAATGCGGCAATTCTGCTTACTGACGAATCCATTGATGTGAAAATGTGCCTCATCACTGAAGATGATTTTCTTCGAAAATGTATCATTCAAGCCTAAATCACTCTAACGCGTTGCTCGATTGTCTATCTTTCCATGGTTCAAATTGAGTTAGTCTGAAATTGAGCAATTTCAAATTAAATGCTGAAAAAAATGTGACGTTTAGGTGTGGTTCACACTCAACATTGGCCCTTCAAATGTAACCACCCGATATAATGAATATTATTTAGAATAAATTCTTTAATTTTAGTTTTTATCGAATTGATTTTACAATAATTCTATTGTTAAGCGCCATGTATGATAACTTGCGACATTTTGGTGCAACCAAATGTCGTTGATGTTTTAATTCTTTAAAACAAAAATTTTTTTAATTCTTTAAAAAAAACATGGATCGAAAGCGCTCGATATTCACCGCAACGCCAGCTCCTTGCTAATTTCGAAAGAAATTATGCCGACAGCGCACAGAGAGGTATTTTGCCTATCTAGCCGAACATTAAGCCAAAAAATAAATTTAAAAAATTTGATTTGTCGTTTTGGGACACTGTTAAAATGCGGAAAGTTGAGTTAATTGCATACGTTTTTATTGACTTAACGGTTTTGATTTTTTATTCTGCGAAAGGCAATATTATAACAGCTACTTATATTAATTTAAAAAAAACTCTATTTAAAATTTTTATTATAAAAAATTTCCCTTGTTGCTCGGCCTTCGAGTGGTTTGGGGCTCACTCTCGCACTGGCTGATTGGCTTCCTCGAATAGCTGTACTGCAGTACCGTTATTGGTGTTTACTTTAATCACCATGTGCAATCGTTTTGGTTATCGTATATAAGGTATAGTTCGCGCAACAGATCCTGAAGGAGGCTAATGGATATACCCTGGCAATTTGTGAATACGATTATTCCGCCAACCAAATTTAGAGTTAAAAAATAAAAAATTTCGTTCGAAATTAAAAAAAAGGATTTTTTTTTTAAATGAGGGTAATCACGATCCTAAAAATGTTATAAATCACTATAAAATGTGAGATCTCTACTGTAGAAAAAAAAACGTTGCGCGTTTTTGCCTTTTTTCTGTTTTTGCTCATCTTGCATAGGAACCTTTTTGTCGTTTTTTGTTTTAAAGTTATTTTAAATAAATAAATTGTTATTATTTTTTTTAATAAAATTTATTGTTACTATCTATACATCTATATCTATATATATATAATAAAATAGTTACTCATTTCCCTCTGTCTGTCTGCTTTTCATTTGTGTTCACATCACGTAAAAACTACTGGATGGATTTTAACAAAATTTTGTGATGAGTTACCTTAGCATCCTGTTTCCAATATAGGATACTTTTTTCCGCAAAAATGTCTAATTTCCAAGAGTAAGTGGAGAAAAAGCTGTGAAAAACGCAATTTCCGGTTTAAAGCTACTGAAATTTTCAGTTTTAAACTGAGATATTCTTTTTTCTCCTTGGTCAAATTTTCTTATTTTATAGCTTTAACAGCCTATGACCAAAAGAGATTTTCTTGCCAAGTTTCATTAATCTAGTAGCACTGAGTAAATTCTCAGTGCCAATATAAGCTAAAAAAATTTAGTGTCCGGCTAGATTGTGCGACGTTGCGGTCACAGCTAGTCTTTAATATTTTAATATCTCATATTTATATAATTAACCCTCTTTTGTACAGAAGGCATATTCCCTGTATAATTTCTGATTCATCATTGCACTGTCGACATTTCCAAAATTTTAGATTTTAATTAAAAAATTGTATTTTTTTTTTTTTATTTTACACAAACATGACTCATTTCATTAATTGTTACATTTCAACTGTTTAACTCAAGGTCGTTAACAGAAAGAAATTTCGCACACACATACACACACACCCACCCACTCACAATCACCAAACAAGTCAAAAAGAAATGAATATTCACCAAAAGGCATAAAAAACGTCAAACATTTTAGCAAAAAGAAAAAAAAAACGAAAAGAATAAAATTGCAACCATATTTTGATATTTCTAAAAGTCAAAAAAGAAAAAAGAATTATGATAAAAAATATAAGACAACAACCCCTAATGGAACCAAGCAGCAGAGGCAAACATAAAAGTATGTTCGTTCAACGGCATAGAATCCTAAAAGAGTTACCTCCCTCCCTCACTCTGTAACTCATTCGGAATTGACATGGTGTACAACAACAACAACAACAATTTAATGTTCAAATGCAAAGCAAAAATAATAATGGAATAAAAATGCGAAAAGAATCATAAGGGAGCCAGCCATTAGTTGCACCACCTCTATTGACACCCACATAAATACAATCGTTCTACGGCAAATAACGCAATAAATAGCGATTACAGTAAAATCAAGGAAAGCGACTATTTAGGTTTAGCTCAGATCTGTACGGCAAAACGGAGAATTCTAAAGTAGAAGTCATTTCAACAACACAGATGTCCAGTTGTACCATTAGTCAATACTCCTTATCTTATAAAGGTATGTAGAGAAAACAACGAAGTAGGCCACTAATTTTGTGGATTTCTTTTTGACCCCCTTCGTATTATAATGATTTATGGTACCTGATTGGTAATTTACTTTAATTTAATTGAATCTTGTGCTGTAAATATTCTTTACTCCCGATTATAGTGATTTCAGACTGTCGACTGGTAACTGTCGAACTTCTTCCACTTCACATAATCTCTAGAAATTTCTAAAGTTCGTCAGAGACTAAGGTCCTCCATAAATTTTTTTTTGAAGACAACACTACTTGCGAGAAAACACCCAGAGTCTTTTGCGGGAGTGGAATTTGAAATCCCCAGACTGATAGATAGTTTGTCTGCCCGTTGATCCTAACCCATCGCCCTTATAAATTATTCACATCTTAAAGACACGGGCTCTTAATAGTATTTTCTGTAGTCTGTCAAACTGCACAACCTAAACAAGGGCGCAAGGCGTAAAATAACCTAAATAGCGCGGCGGCAACGATTTGCAATTGGAAAATCCAATTTTGACAGAGCTTTAGGTAGTGAAGTTGGGTGCAAACAAAATGTTATTTTTTTTTTATTGTGTAAGAGGGGTGCCATTTAGCTATTTTCTGCTTTATCTAGCGATTTTATCTCTCTTTTGCGCTTAAATTTATTAGATTTTACTAAACAAAATATGTTAACATTACTGTTTATTACAAAACGTTGCGCTCTTGTTTAGGTTTCTTCAAAGTTTGGCGTTAGGCGTCGTTAGGCCTTACGCCCTAATAACTTAGAAATATTTCTCATACTAGAGCAGAACTCTCCGGGTATTCCACTTAATAAGATATTTTACTCTCTTAAGCTCTTTTTTTTATTTTCTTATAAGCGCCCCTTGCATCCCCTGAGTTCATATCTCTCTCCCCCAACTTCTTGAGATCTTTGTCAAGGATTTCAGTGTTCCGTTTACCAGAGTGTCGGATCTTTTTCCTTCAGTACTGTAGAGAGTCAAGTATGCTCGAAAGATAGCTTAATAGTGGAGTTTATTCGTCCTACGGTTTTTGCTCGATTTCGCTTGTATTTCAATGTGCTCGGTATAGAACACTATCCGCGCGTTCCGCTAAATACTTCCTATAATTGGCATGATCTGTATTCCTCGGTCTTCTACCATACAGAACCCCAAACTAGATGGCCCTCTGTAGTTATCATCTGTGGTGTCCCAATAAATATTGTGCCAATGTCTAATGCGATATTAAAAATTTTAATAACTCTTAAGCCCATTATTCTGTTCAGTTTTTCTTGCCATCATTCATCATTCATTCGAATCGATGACTATGATCCTCACTTTTAAATTCTTGTCATACCTTCCGGTGAATACCGTCATCACTGGCTGTTTTTTTGGTACGGTTGGCGAGTACTTTCGGTGAGAGGACATCATTATCAATCCACGATTTGGATAGTACGTATCTTGATAATGAAGGCCATCTAAAGCGCTCATCAACCGTACCAAACAAACAGCCAGTGACGACGGTCTTTATCCGAAGGTATGACACCAGCATTTCATTTATTAGCGGAACAAATCGAGTTAACTCATTTGCCAATGTCAGCGAATGCATAATCGATCCATATTTCTTTCTAATTGAGATAGGAGCTGTCGTTGCAGTGTACGTTATCGAGATAAGCTAAATGATAATTTATTTCCAAAACTTAATGAGATAAACATCGACAACCTGTGACTCCAACAGGATGGTGCTACGTGATATAGATTTCACAAGACCATGGAATTATTGAAACGTGATTTCATCTTGTTGGGTTTTTAACCTCCTTTATTACTAAGTGATGATGATTTAGCAATTTTACTTTAATCAACAATGATCTGAACAAATTATTGAATACTGGATGATGGTACGACCCATTATAACTTTTGCATCTATGTAGCCAAAAGCCTCTTAGAGTAGAATTGAGCGTAAGTTAGATATGGTTTAAAGGAAAGGAGTATATAAGGTGCAATGCACACTGTTCTAACACAGGTAATGTTATTCTGGACCGATGAGTATTCTGGACCGATGCCAATGGAACGCATAAGTAGAAGAAAATTAGTGGAAATACCGCATCGGACACTCATTGCTGAACGTGTTATATGCAATGAGTGTATGGAGAACAATATCAGCATTTTTACTGATGGTTCTCCTATGGACGGTAAGGCAGGAGCAGGTGTATACTCAGCTGAGCTGAACCTGTCCTTTAGTCTTCCTTTACCAGGCAGAATTGCTTGGTTTCCTGCATGCCTTGAATCACCTGCTGATAGTCGGGTGCATGGAAGAAAAGTTATCCTTGCACTTGACAACCTGTGGGTTATAAAACGCATAAGGCAAGTGAACGTGTAATTTAATCTAGTGCTGAAACTTCTTACGTGGGCCTCGGTTAATGAGGTAATGTTGATGTGGGTTTAAGGACACTTAGGTACAGCTGGTAATGAAGCAGTGGACCAATTAGCAAAAAGGGAATCTGCTGAAAATTTCTGTGGACCCAGGACCCAGAGTAGCATTGGAAAAGGGTATAATGCAAAAATCCTATAATTGAGACTACTACGTGTAGACAGGCTCGAATGGTGCCCAAAGAGCCCCTTGGTTGGGAGGCCAGTAAGATGCTTAGATATAATATAGAACTACCTTAAGCTGGATAACTGCATTAGTGACAGTATCATTTAGCCAAGATTAAAATCGAAGAAAATGATACTTGCAGACTGTGGTTGGAAGAGGCTGAGACGGTAGTGCTCATTATGCGTGATTATCCAGCAGTGGCTAACATAAGACTTAGGATCACGGGCAGAAATATAGATGTCATGGGGAAACTAATCCTTGGACAAATGCTAGCAATTACTAGAGACTCCGTGATGAGAAAGAATGCCAACAGTCTGAAATCACTAATGTCAAGAATAAAGGCTGGTGGTAGCATAAGATGGTTGCTTATAATCATTGAGGATGGAAGGGGTCAAAAAGCGACCCATTAAGGAAGTGGCCTGTTTCGATATTCCCCCTAGATTAAAAAAATCAGTGTATCAAGGCACTCTCTTTTATTTATTTTTTTTTTTCTTCAACCACGCTCTACTGTATTCTACTGTAAGTTTAGTTGAACATAAATGTAGTATTGCAACTGTAAGTAGTTTGTCATACGTTTGAACATACTTGTACATATATTTACAAATAGCATACATATGTGAACTAGTATTTATGACTACAATACGGTTGCATTCATTCAAAGTTATTGCGCTCATTTAAGTGCACATTAACAGTCGAACACTCAGCTTTCTTGCGTTTGCAATCAGGCTGATGAAGCATTAAAAGAAGAATAATACAAAAAATGGCAAAAATAAAATCAACCACCCCTTCCAGTCAAATACGAATACGAACAAGTAGAAAATAATAAAAAAAAAATACAATAAATAATCATTTTAATGGATTTTTTGTTTTGGGTCTTTGCTAACTGACTGCTGAGCTTTTGGAATGCAAAAATAGGCAACAAGTTCAACATGTCATAAATGCAAACATAAAAGGAAGAGAGAAACTAGTGTAAAATTTCCGTCAACAAAAAATGTTTGTTTTGTGAATTTGTATGGATTTAAGGAATCTATTCTAATCTGAATTCACTTTAAATCATTTGGAGTAGAACTTGTTTAGTTTACCAGAAATTAAGTTGTTTGTTAAATCCTTGTGGATTTAGGTCTCTGCTTTATTTCTTCTTTATCTAGACGGCAATGATTAAGGGTTTTATGTCATGTCATTATGTGGACTATTACAACAACCTCCTTTGATCCTTTATATAAATATTTTGTTGTTGTTGTATATTTGTTTGTCTGTTGAATTCTCAAGAGTTTCCTTTATGTCATTTTATATCCCTTGAGGTGTATGTCACTCATTCATTAATTCTATAAAATCCTTTTATTTTTTTTGTTTTTTTTTATTGTTTGTTTCCTTCTTTTAACTTTAAGAAGTTTATGAAAATCGATACATATTTTTTTTTTTTGTTTCTTGGGCTTTTTTCGTTTTTCCATAAACTTTAATTGGGGGAGTTCAAATGTCGTTTGGGAAGTGATATCATTAAGTTCAAGGAAAAAATCTAACGAACTGAATATATCTTTTTCATTTTCTTTTAGCTTCGTTATGAATACGAAATTTACATTGTCTTACGTGCTTTTGTGATTGGGTGGTGACCGAAGTCGTCAAGGATATTTCTTTTACATAAATAAAAGAGGATTGACCTTACGCCTAAGTAGCTCAACATGATTATTATTTATAACCAGTTTTTATTTAAATTATCTTTAATTATAATTAAACTTACATTAAGTATACAAGTCTTAAGTTTAAAAAATTATACCTAATTAAAAAAATTTATAAGCCGATGATAGCCTTTGCTGCTAGTGCTTTCGTTTCTAAGATTTATTCTAAATTTAATTATAGTAAATTAACTAGCTGTGCCCGCCACGTCGTGGGCGTCCTGACAATATTTTGCTTTGAAAGTTATCCACACCAATCGTAAGACTCTTACTTTTATAGTGCTTCAGTTATGGTTTATGTATTTGCTTTATATAAAGGTACCCATTCCTGGATAAAATTCTAAAATTTATAAAAAATTCTAAAATTCTAAAAATTATTGTAAAGCTCTGCAAGAGGTGTTTAAAATATTTTAATAATAATGTAATTACATAAAATTAAAATACAAATTTTATTCAACTGGCGCCATCTGTTGGGCAATTTTGTTTAAAATATCCCACTTTCAAAACTAAAAGTTGCGTTTAAAATATCCCATTTTCAAAAATAAAAGGTGCGCAATCGTGTTTAAAATATCCCAGTTTTAAACCGAAAATTTTAGTACCTTTAAACCGGAAATTAGGTATTTTCACTGCTTTTTCTCCACTTTCTCCTGGAAATGAGATATTTTTGCGAAAAAAAAGTATCCTTTATTGGCATCAGATTGCCAAGGTACCTCTTTACAAAATTTTGTTAAAATCCATTCAGTACTTTTCACGTGATACGAACGAAAAAAAGCAGACAGACAAACGGAAATGAGTTACTATTTTATTATATGTATAGATATAGATAAACAAATAAATAATTAATTTAAAAATGTATTTTCATTATTATTAAGGTAGGGGGATATCGAAGCATGCCGTATCCTTAATGCGGTCATTTTCGACTTCCCTGCATCCTTAATGATTGTAGGCAACCGATTTGAAATTTAATTTTCACATGCAACCACCAGCCTTTACTGTTGATTTTTTTCAAGTCTTAAGTCCTCCATGATATCCACATTTAACAAGTTTCTACCCCGTGGTCTTGACTCTTATGACAGTCAGTGTTGGATCTGTCTATACGTAGGACCCTTCATCCACCTTTCCAGGTTTAGTGAGTTAATCTTCGCTCGCAAAAGGCCATTTTCACCGAAATTCACATGGAGCATTAGCTATATGTTCCAAAAGATAATTCTCGTAACTGGTATGATCGGTATTCTTCGGTATTCTTATACATACGTCTGCGGAACTTTCTTCGTCTTCTGCCATACAGAATCTCGAACTGGATAGCTCTGTGGTCAGACTTTATTAATCTGTCCGCGACCTTCTAGTCTAGCATACTGACAGAGCACAAGGTATTAATGACCACCTTTGCCCTGGGTGAATCAACATAGGTGGGTTCTATCCCCCTGTTTGGTACCAGCAAATCGCATCTTTCTACAAATTCCAACAACTATTGTCTTCTGTAGTTATCAGCAGTTCTGCCTCACACCATTATGCACTAGTTGCAATCACAGCCCATGACTAACGCCTTTCCGTCTCATGCTTGGCTTCCTGGTTCATCCCTTTCGAATTCTCACGGTCATGTTTATTTATTTTTATAAAAAAGAATTCATTCAACTCCTAATAGTAATGAAGAAAATGACCTCCAACCACAAAGAGCTCCATATGCGCGGGTTAGTCTGTATTAAAACTGGATATTCGCATACTAGAGACCAAGCACCCTCTTGGACACGAATCTCTGGCGTATGCTGTTCTATTCATTTTATTCATTTTAGTCGAATGGCATTACGGTGGTTAAGTCGATTTAACGGGATTTGGATATGTTTAAAGTTTCTTTAACTCTTACGTTGCCACATTTTTTGCATTTCTACTTTAACCACGTTTCGGTCATTGTGATTGTTACAATTAAAAATACATCTGAAAGCGTCGGCAATAATTTGCAGAATTTTATTTATTGACGCCTTTTATGTTTTTTCTGAGTTGGAAGCTTGTCTTAGCTTTTTATATCTTAAATGATTACCATAACACTATATTGGTTTGGGGATCGAATGGTAGATAGATTACAATCTAAGGTAAGATTGGAGTTTAGTTGTACAGCTTTCAACTTCATTTGCATGAATTTTGCTTCTATATGGCTTTTTCCAGTAAGACGCCGATCAAGGTAAAATACCGAGGTTATTGACCTCCAAGAGTAGATGTATCATTTGGTTATTTATTCGAATGGAAAGTCATGAGTCTCTACGCAGTGAGAGTGTTATCTGACCACATTTTTGTTCAATAATTTTTATTTTCCATTCTTCCAACTACGACTCCAAAAAAAAAAATATTTGGTCTATATCGTCGATGTCGGTGTGTGGTCACGGTTGCTAGTTGGCATATGCAGAAGCTTAATAATATAATTTCCTTCTTTAAGAATAAACCTTTCACCAGTATAATAATTTTCTACAAAGCTAAATAAATAAAGTCACATGAGAGTAAAATTAATATCGGCGTGTTTTATTTTGCAATTAAAGAATACAGGATGCCTGATGAAAGCTGTTACCAATCAAAAAAAAAACGTAATACTGTAAATTGATCTTTAGTTGAAAATAGAATTTGGATAGTGCGCCGCTTTCACGCTCTAGAGTCCGTAGTTTCCGTCCAAAGAGAATATAGGCACACGTTTGGCCACACTCCTCCTAGCAGATGGACTATAATAAGGGTCGTGAATAATTTTGCCGAGGCACAATGATAAGAAGGTCTTATCATCGAGATCTCTCAGTTCGGACGCAGGAAACTATAGCAGCTGTAGGTTCATTGTCGGGCCTTACTTTTTCGAAGAAAACGGTCTTACTGTTACGGTCAATGGAGACCGTTATTTAGAGATGTTGAAAGAGTTCTTTTCTAGAACTACGCCAAAAGAGAATCCCTTTCAACTCTGTGTGGTTTCAATAAGATGGGGCACCTTGTCACATAGCCACGCCCGTTATGACAGAATTGTGGTGAAAATTCCCCAATAAGCTGATTTCAAAAACTCCACTTTCCGTTGCCCCCCATAGGTCTCTTGATCCTACTGCACCTGATTTTTTTTTTTTGTGGGGATATTGCAAACAGGATGTTTTCAAAAGAAAACCAACGAATCTGGAAGATTGAAAGCAATCCATTCGAACGCTAATTGAGGCAAGTCCCGCTGCAACTCTCCAGGTAGTAATGAATAACTTTGTGATAAGATGTCACACATGTGTCACCGAGGGTGGAGGTCATTTGAATTCAATTATTTTTAAAACTTCATGAATTATTTTAATAAAAATGTATTATTTTAAAAATGAATTAATTAAAAATAAATAACATAAACTAAACAAAAAGTTATTTGAGTTTCTTAATGTAGCAAAATTCATCGGCCGTTCTTTAGTTACAATTAAAATTATATTAATATCATAACAAGTGCTATTAAAGGCTACAGGATCCTAAATAATTTTTTTGTGTCGTATTCGCGTAAGCGTGCTTCTTGCGGCCAAAAATATGGTAGTTGAAAACACTAACCATCTAAAAGCTCAAGTTGTAAGTTTATTTTTCAATTGTTTTTTATAGTAAATTAACCCTATTGCCATTTAAATAAAACCGTGGATTAAAAGGATTAAGAAATTTGTTTGCAATAAAACTCACCCATCATCATCATGTTATTTAAATCCAAACAACTTGAACGACTGCGTATACGTTGCAACAAATGTTGTTGTTTCTCGAAGCACATTTGCTTTGACGTTTGCATAGCAGACGTTTGAGGAGAAATATTCTCATCGTTTGTACTTGATGCGGTAGTTGAAGTGTTCGGCACTGTTGTCTTTGTAGCACTTCCGGTAACACTGCTACTACCACCACCAACACCACCAGTAACACTAACACTACTTGTATTGTTACCACCAATACTACACCATTCAGCCTCCATGGCCTTGGATGCACTACGCTTGAAGTGCTCCAGAAAATTATCTATTTGTTTTTCCAGAGATGAAGCTGCAGGTGGTGAACTCTCCATATTGTAAGTGATTTTATTTATAAAGATTTTTTTTTAAACAATTAATTGCTTTATTGGTATTTCCAAATATCTACATTTGGGTAGTTAGTATAGGACACTATCTCTAACACAAATCTGGAAACAATATTTATAAAAGTATCTCCATACATGAAACACTTAAATGATATGTATGTATGTGTTTTTGGTAGGGATGCGAGGGAAAAAAGTACACATTTTTAAAAGGAGCTTAGGAAAAGTACTTTTTTCCTTCATTTTTGTGCTTTAAAATAAAATAAAAAATTTCTGCGATTTATATTTTAACGTTTTTTTTTAATTTATCGAATATTCCAAATATTCCTAGAAACGTTTCTATATATTTCTGTTCTAACTTTTTAAATTTAAGGGTTTTGAAAAGAAAGTTTATTTGTCGAATTTCTATCCAAACTCTTTATCGACTATTTGCTAGTTCTACCCGACTTCAGAAATATTGTTTTAACTTTCACCAAAAAATCTAATGACGGCTAAAAAAATCTCTACTCAAACAAGGAATATTATTTTGGGCAGAGTTCGAATGCTGACTACTCCAAAGAAAATTTGAAACATTCGAAAGTATTCGAAAGCATAAGCTTGACCTTTACAAAGCAAATAAGTTTTTTATTAATGTAACATTTTCGTATAGGGATTAAGTTGTCATACGCTTCTTAGATCTGGCAACTCTATTTTATTTTCATTTATATATGTATAATTTAAAATGCACTTTAATCATGAATAGATTAAAGACAGAAAAATACTTGGAAATTATGTAAATGTATTTCGAAAATTGTGGCTTAGTCCGGATATGTTTAATAGCAATATTTTGGTTAGCGATACGGCTCATTTGAAGCAGTGAGGAAAACCACGAGAGATATTCACTGTTTGCTTTTGTTGGTCCTTACTTTTTTTTAAAAAACTATGCAAACTTATTTTTCTCGAAATGTGTTGCACACCAAAAATAATGTCTTTGGATATCTTCTTTGGGGTTACGTGAAGTCCTTTGCTTATGTGAATAGACTAGGAACTATTATGGCAACATTGCGCAGATCACTTTTAATTGGTTTTGAAAAGTTAGTTTTTATGGGGGTGCTATAGCTTAAGTGGTTAGCACGTTGACTACTACACAATGGTCACGAGTTCAATACTCAGCCGGGGCGAGCTCAATTTTTCTTATATGTATTAATTTCTGTTTATAATAATGCATATCCCAGCGCCCTCCTTCGCCGGTATTACCACATAGCACTAAACCGCCGGCGAAGTAAAATAATTATAAATTTGCTATGCTAGCTTTACAGTAATTCGCCTAAAGAAGAAAATCATCTTCATCACTGAAGATGATTTTCTTCGAAAATTGATCATCCATTGTTGCCATTTCTTGCCACCATTCTGACCATTGCTCGATTGTGTATCTTTCCATGGTTCAAATTGAGTTAGTCTGAAATTGAGAAATGTCAAATTCAGTGATGAGGCACATTTTCACCTCAGTGGATTCGTCAATAAGCAGAATTGCCGCATTTGGGCGAATGATAATCCAAGAGTGATTGTCGAAAAACCAATGCATCAACAAAGAGTGACTGTTTGGCATAATCGGGCCGTATTTTTTCCAAAATGAGGACGGTCAGGCAGTTACTGGTAATGGTGTTCGCTATCGTGAGATGATAACGAACTTTTTATGGCCCGAATTGGAAGATATGGATGTGGACGATATGTGGTTTTAACAGGACGGTGCCACACTTGCCACGCTGCTAACGAAACAATAGCTCTTTTGCGCGACAAATTTAATGCTCGTGTTATCTCACGTGGCGGCGATGTCAATTGGCCGCCAAGATCATGTGATTTGTCACCTTTGGACTTCTTTCTTTGGGTGTTATTTGAAATAAAAGGTGTACGTCGATAAGCCAGCCACAATTCAAGAGCTAAAGGATGAGATAATTTCGCACATTAACGGCATAGAACCTCAATTATGCCTCGGCGTCATCGAAAATTTTAAGCATCGGATGGAGGTGTGCCGCTAATTGGCCGATATTTTGTTCCATACATAATTGAACCATACTAATATTATCAAAATAAAAATAAAAGACAATATTTTCCTAAAAAATTTGTGTTTTGTTCAAAATCAACTTCGTCCCCTTAAAATTTAACCACCCTTTATATGCAAAGATTCAAATTTTATCTTTGCATATATCGTCTATATCCTCTTTCCCCAGAACCTAATTTCCTAGTTCTTGCATAATGTATTGCATGAGTTCGGGGTGCTGGTCCAAAAAAATGTGACTTTGTGTGTTGCCTCACTTATGTGTAGTTTTGTTTTGCATTGCAGCAATCATTGTCGAAAATATCAAAATATTGTGGACCTTGCGTACTATATTAGCAAAACCGAACGCAGCACGTATATTCAACAGTTGCCTCCTTAGTATTCAGCTTAGGCAGTAACGAAATAAAATTAATGTGGAACTTTAGTTTTGTTTATTTATAGTTCTGCGAATATTTTGAAAATTTAAAAAAAACTTTAACATTTCAGAAATACATCCAGATTTTATAAAATAAAACTGGTCACCCTACCCAACATTTTTTTTCCAATTCTTTTAAATTTTTTTTATTTTAATGAATTTATTTAATTTTGCACTAATTTTTTTTTTTTTTTTATTTTAATTTTTATTAATATTATTATTATTATTGTTATAATTATTAATATTTTTTAATGACTTTTTCGAAATTATTTTTTTAAATTGAAGATTTCTGTGATATTTTGAATCGTTTAATTTTTGTAACAAAATAGTACTCAAAATTGTACCAAACTGGTTTTCTCCCATCAATGCAGTGTAAAAGTACGACATACATTCACATATCCACACACACTTATATAAACCATGAAGGTCAATTAAAAATGCTCATGACGTTTTGCTACGTTTGAAAATTTTGTTAAGGAAAAATTAAAGACTACTTTTAGGCTGGTCTTGTGATTTACATTAAACATATTAAAATGAATTTTCCTTTGCTCATATGTAGTTTATAATTACATTTTTTAAATATATTTTTTAATGCTTTTCTACATTTTTAAATTTTTTTTATATTCACTTAATTCACTTTTATACAAACGCACACACACACATACACAAATACACTTTCATATACTTTATTTAACATCCGTTTTTATTCGCCCCATGTTTAATTATTATTTCTAGATTTTTACGATTTGTTTGTGTGACCGTATTTTCCTACTGCTCAATTCGTACTGATGATTTTCCTCATTTAGGTGGGTCTCTGTAATTGCTTATCCTAACACTTACAGTACAACAACATTTCATTCATATCGTTCGTCATCACAACACATTCCATTCATTCTGAGTTTTGCTTTGGCATGTTTTAACATGTTCATGTAAGCACAGCCTTGGAAAAAGTTTTGCTTTTTGTTCTTCCATTTCCTTTTGCCCCATCATTCTAAATACGGAACCGGCGCATTTATTTTGCTCTTGAACGTTTTTGTTTTTATTATTTTTTTTTGATAAAGCTGAGGAAAGAAAAATAAGACAATTAAAAGCTACATGTGTTTTTGTTCCTTTTTGCTTTAGCTGCATATATTTTGCGGTAAGAATAAGTGCTAGACAAAATTAATAGAATATTGTGAAAAATTTTGCGTATAAAATCGTCAAAAAAAAAGAAAACCATTTTAGGCCGTCGGCTAGCGGGCACAAGTGTATGACTCATCGCAACTGAATTTTGATCTGAGCCTTTTCGCGGCGGCGGCCTTTTTATTGAGTCTTTATATAGTGGCGGCGTGTTACCGAACAGGCTGCTAGTTAGGTCTTGTTAGGTCTTTCGACCTCCCGTTTTAATATGGACTTACCTGTGCTCAGTGTGGCTGGAGAGCATAGTATCTGAAGTCACTACGGTTTATAGTGGCTATGGTCAAGAATACCACATAAGAAAAGGACTGGTTAATCTCTAAATGCACTCCTGAGGTAAGAGATCCTCGCCAAGAAGTCCAGTATATTGCTTGGACAAAATCGAGGTACCTTGAAATGGAAACTTTAACAATCATCTGGGCAAGTTGAAATCAAACAAGACACTTACACACTGTACCTGCAAGAGGGATGTGGTACATTATAAGTTAATGACCAGCTTAGGACCGCGTCATAGAAGGTTCCTAAGTTTGAACGCAAATGGTTTAAATTTATTGGGGGTTGTAATTATTATTCTTTTGGTAGCTTCTCCTCTAGAATTATCTAGAATAATCTCGTACAAGTGGAATGGATTTAGAAAGCCCATAAATTGGTTCCATTTTCAGCGTTATGATAAGATCGTTATTTTTAAACTCAAAGATTTCGACTATTGACTGATTTTTTTAAGTTTTGTTCTGAAAAAGCTTTAAAATGCGAAGGTCCTTTAAAGCATCACACTGACTGACATCTGCCTGTTCAAATGTGGACTCATTTTTCCTAGAGTTATAGTTGTGGCTACTTTCTGGAGTCTTTTCATTGAATCTAAATTTATACAAACCCTCTACAACCTTTTATGGTCAAATTAAGTTCTGGAAATCAGGATAACTGTCGACCTCCTGTTTTAATATAGACTTATCTGAACATTTGAAGCTCAGTCTGGGTGGACATCTTTTATCCTTCCCTGGCAGTTATGGTCAAGAACACTGGTATGGTCAAGAATACTGGTTAAAAGAATACTGGAGAACAGGTTAATCTCTAAAGGCCCTCCTGAGGTAAGAGATCCTCGTCAAGAAGTACTGTATATTGCTTGGACAGAATCGAGGTACCTTGAAATGAAAACTTTAACAATCATCTGGCCTAGTTGAAATCAAAGAAGACATTTACAGACTGTACTTGCTAGAGGGTTGTGGCACATTATAAGTGAATGGCCAGGTTAAGTCCACAACAGAGAAGGTTCTTAAGTTTGAACGCAAATTGTTTAAATTTGTTGGGGGTTGTAATTATTATTCTTTTGGTAGCTTCTCCTCTAGAATTATGGTAGATATTTTCGTAAAGGAATACAATTGGAATGGATTTAGAAAGCCCATAAATTGTTTCCAACTTCAGCGTTATGATAAGATCGTTATTTTTAAACTCAAAGGTTTCGACTATTGACCGATTTTTTTAAGTTTTGTTCTGAAATAGATGTAAAATGCGAAGGTCCTTTAAAGCATAACACTGACTGACACCTGCCTGTTCAAATGTGGACTCATTTTTCCTAGAGTCATAGTTGTGGCTATTTTTTTGGAGTCTTTTCCATGAATCGAAAGTTACACAAACCCTCTACAACCTTTTATGCCAAGGATCGCGCATGGGAAACACATCAACGGTAAATTAGAAATACCCTATTCCTACTGCCTTAAGAAGAGAAGCAACCAGTAGAAGGCGAAATTTTACCATCAGTAAAAATATAGAATTGTGGCCCGAATGGCAAGAAGATTGTTTTCTGCAATATATGTGACCGCGCTAAGAGAAAGAGGCCTAAAGGTAGTTTGACCATTTTTTCTTTTTTAAATTGCGGTTAAATTAAAGTAAAACCGTAAAACCGAAAACCGTGCTGCATTTAAGTCGAGTCGGAAAAAATTATAAAATTTTTAAGTCTTTAAGTGAACCTTTTTAACAGGTTAACCAATTTTGTTAATTGGGGTAAATTTTAATGAGAAATCGAATTGAAGTGGTGGCAGTCTTTGGTCCCTAATTTTGGGCTAAAAAAAAGCGAAGGAGCACTAATATTTTGATATTATAATTTAACCGAAAAATGAAATAAAAAACGTAGAAATAAAAATTGTAGTTAAATAATTATTGTAATTTTGGACCTTTTTAATAATTTTATTTATTTATTTATTTTCATTTCCTGTACAACAAGACAGAGTCTTATATTTACAGTACATAAACGCATTACGTTATAAAAGATTCACTTCATTAAAATAACAAAATTCTTAAAAGTATATTAAATTTGAAATAAATTATCTAAGAAAGTTAAATATAAATTATTTAAAAAAATCAAATAAAAATGTTTTGAAACTATTTCTTTATAGCATTGCTGTTTAGTTGTTGAATATGTGGAAGATTGTTCCAAAGACGAGCAGCATGTACGTAAAATTGACATTTAGATAATAGGCATTGATGCAGAGGAATTACAATGTTCCTATTCCGTGGAGATTGGAAAAACCGTAATTTATCAAATAAATATTTTGGTGTTTTCGTGTTTATTATTTTATGTAAAAATATTAGTGTACGAATTTTTAACAAGTTCCTAAATGAAATTCCGTAAAGGTTGTTAGAAAGTGAAGAGATATGATCAAACCTTTTCAATCCATATGCATATCTACCAATTTTGTTAAAAAGAATATTAAGCTTCCTTGCTAATTGAATTAAATCTTGCAAACAATTCGCACCCATACATTAGGCTAGGGATCAGGTATGTCTTGGCAAGTAAAGTTCTTATGTTTATTGGAGTGGAATATTGTGTTGACCACAGAAATCGTAACTTTATAATTATAAGTTTGACTAACTAAATAGTTTATGTGATTATTTCAAGTCAAATTGCTATTGAAAATTATACCAAGATCTTTTACTGTATTGACAATTTCAAATTTCTCACCATTTATAACTATATTTTCTGATATAGAGGGATCTTTTACATATAACTATGCACTTGGACTTGCTTGGATTTAAACAGAGCACGTTTGCCCTTGCCCATAGATAGATTTTGTTTAACTCTTCATTTAAAGTATATATTCCAGATGATATGTTTCGAGCTGAGCAATCTAAAGTAACTTGCACATCGTTGGTTTGGTAAGTCATTTGTATAGAGAGAAAACAGGAGTGGTCCTAAAATAGAACCTTGGGAAACTCCCTTAATAATGGATAAGCTATTTGACCATACACCATTTAGAAATACTGATTGTTTGCGATTTGAGAGGTATGAAAATATGAGTCTGGTGGATGTGCCGGCAAATCTAAAAAAGTATTTCAGTTTTTGAGTTAGTATGCCATAGTCTACCGTGTCAAAAGCCTTCGAATGATCGAGTAACACTAGAAAATTTATATCTCCATTTTCCTGCCCTTGCCTTATAATTTCAGTAACTTCAACCAGAGATGTAACGCAGCTATGATTATGGCGAAAACCAGACTGTGCATCGGTAAGCAAATTATTGGTACTGATATATTTAAGCATTTGTTTGTACAGAAGTTTTTGTAGAACTTTTGACAAAAAACATAATATGGCTATTGGCCTGTATACTCCATTCGATTTTGGGAAGGGCACAATTTTAGCGTGCTTCCAGTTTGACGGGTACACACATGTCATAATAATACTATTAAACAAATAAGTAACGTACGGAAGAATCAAGGGCATTAATAATTTTATAAATTTTGGATGAATACTATCAATTCCCACTGCGTTCGATTTTATCGAAATGCTGGTTGAAATAATATCGTAAATTGAAACTGTTCGCCCACTATTTCGATGTTTGTATCTAATGCAGATGAGGAAAAATTGAAATATTCAGGATTTGGTTTGGCTCTGCTGGTGTCTGAAAATTAAATTTTCCCAATTTTTCTTTAATATTATCACCTAATTTGTAATTTAATTTATTTTCTCTTAGAGAAAATAAAAACAAACTTAAGCTTGATTTAAAATTTCATCTGTATTCATTTCTATTTTCAATATTTCGCTACACCATTGGGTAGCATCGTCTATATAGTTCTATAATATTATAGAACTATTTTTATTTCCAATAGTTTAGCGAAATATTGAAAACAAAAAAAAAATTTTTAATTTTTATAAAAAAGACCTAAAGCTTAAAAAACATAATTATAACTAAGGATAAATATATTTCGGTTTAAATCGGACCCTGAAAATGTTTTAAAATGGTATTTTGATTTTACATACTTTTTATTGAAAAATATCTCTACAGAATCTAGAAGGCAAATTATAATCATTGCAGCACGAATCGAATTTACAGAGTTCAAGAATAATTAATTTCTTATTTCAGACTTAAAGAAATTCATCGAACTAAATGTTCTTTTCACGTCGGCATTTGAGTACGATTTTCAACTTCATTATTACAAATATAAAATAAAGATACAGACTTTTTTTTGTAAAAATATAACGATTTTTTTTTGCAAAAATTTTATCGCAAAAATTTTGTTAAAATTTTATAGAAAATTTTTTGAAAAATTTTATTGAAAATTTTATGTAAAAATTTTATCAAAATTTTTTTTTGTAAAATTTTATAGAAACTTTTTTGTTGAAATTTTAACGAAAGTTTTTTGGTAAAAATTATATAAAAAATTTTTTGAAATTTTTTTGTAAAAAATTTATTGAAAATTTTTGTAAAAAATTTATTGAAAATTTTTTGTAAAAAATTTATTGAAAATTTTTTGTAAAAAATTTATTGAAAATTTTTTGTAAAAA
This sequence comes from Phasia obesa, assembly GCA_949628195.1. Classification (NCBI taxonomy): domain Eukaryota; kingdom Metazoa; phylum Arthropoda; class Insecta; order Diptera; family Tachinidae; genus Phasia; species Phasia obesa. The sequence goes on from OX451219.1 coordinate 109,315,567, forward strand.
ATTTATTGAAAATTTTTTGTAAAAAATTTATTAAAAATTTTTGGTAAAAAATTTATTGAAAATTTTTTGTAAAAAATTTATTGAAAATTTTTTGTAAAAAATTTATTGAAAATTTTTTGTAAAAAAAATATTGAAAATTTTTTGTAAAAAATTCGTAATAGTTTATAGAAACGAATTAATTAATTATTAAGGCTTAAGTTCTTTATTAAAGAGGGTTAAATACTACGTTTATACGCAGCACTTATTCACAAATAAAAATATTGCAAATGGGAAAATTTGCTGTATAAACACAGTGAAGTAATTTTTTATTTGCGAATAGTTAGCTCACGAAAGCAATTCCTGAATAACGACACTATTTGCAAATAACCCGTATGGCAACGCATTTGCATTTTAAATATAAAATGTATTATGTGAATTAATGGAAAATTTGTTCACACATTGCTTTAATTTAATTGTAGAAACAATTATTATGTTCGATCACAACATTAAACATTTAAGAAAACAGCACTAAGAAACACAAACATTAAAAAAATATAAAACTATTATTAAGTGCAATTTTCCGCATATACAGAACAGTGCATGAATTATATGCGAATATGTAGTTGTTATTTGCGAATAGGCTACGTATAAACGTGGTAAAAGAAAATTTAGATACCAGCAGAATATAATGCATTTTCTGTATTGCTACATCCGTCGTTCCTGGCAAGTGGATAGTGCCTGCCCACCGTCAAAACTTAAACATGTCAAATTGGATTAATCGGCCTACCCCCTTACAAATGCCTGAATTATTTCAGAAATATCTTGATTCTGCCCCACTGTGCGGCGTACCACTTAATTTACTTAAACATGTCAAATTGGATTAATCGGCCTACCCCCTTACAAATGCCTGAATTATTTCAGAAATATTTTGATTCTGCCCCACTGTGCGGCCTACCAAACAAATAAATTGTTAACCCTTATATTTACGTTTGGTTAGATGAATATGTTGCTTATTTTTTACACAAATTCAAATATTGCTTAATTTGAAACCGAGAATCGGCTATTGGTATTTGGAGGTAGGGAAATTTAAATTGGAAACACCTATCCCTGTGACAGTGATTTAACAGTTTTTTATTTTTGGTTAATTTAGTCTGGCAATTAATTAATCATAAATAGATTTAACCTTTACAACGTTTGCAAAAAGCTTCAATTTGATAAAATCAAGCATTTTACGGTAATAATAAACATCCACATTGGAAAATGTTTGAAAAATATTTTTATTTAATCTTGATTATGAAGGTCCCTAATATTCCTTTCTCACCATCTATCATTTTTAAAAAAGTACAAAATACCTTTTTCAGATTTCAAAAGTGATTTTTTTAAATGAATCTCTAAAGTTCTTAAAAAAATTAATTAACATATTTTTAAATATCTATTTTAGAATGATTTAGGTACGACTACGAGTTATCTCCAATTTTATCATATCGTTTATCCTGTCAAGTTATTCAGGAATTGTTGACGTAGACATTTGACTTAAATTTATCTCTTATAAAGAAAATCCAATTTAATCACATCGTCTAGGGGCCAATTCTGAATTCTAACAACCTGACTGTACTTGCTTATGAATTATGTTGTGCATTCTCACTACATGTCATGTCTTGTTTAAACATCGATACTATCTAAATAAGTAGACTCTCCAAGTGTGAGTTGGACTCCCACAGAAAGAGCGGCATTCTTTCTCCTCCATACGGTATTTACATTCAAGGTTAGTTTTCCTTTAATTTTCCTATTAGGTTTTAGGCAGTTAACAACACTTAATTTCATTATCAATATTAGCCTAAAGAAGAAGAATATTTGCTGAATATGTTAAGAAGTCGATATGAAAATTACAATTTTTATAAAAATATTTATTTAAAAAGTATATAAATTAGTCCCGAAAATAATTTAAAAAAATCATCAAAATTTTGAAAAAAAAATCGTTAAATCTGGCAACGATTATCTTATCCTTATTTATTCTTTCTCATACAGGCATCTGTAGTAGTGTGTCTGTGTTAGTATTGTTTTGTTTGAGCCAAAACGAACACCACCGGCAATGCTACTCTTGTTGTCGATTTATTTTTGTTTGCGCATGCTTTGGACACAATTTCGTTTGTCATAATCAGATGTTCGTTCGATTGTCACAATGAGATGTTCGTTAAATTGTAAAAGATTTCTCGAAAATAACATTTAACGGCTTTTATATTTAAACACAGACTTTAATTATTTTTCAAAATATGTTAACAGTCTATTAACTGGCAGTTTCTTAATGTCGAAAGCGTTTGTTCGTTCTTGCAATACCTTTTCAAACAAAAACTTTGTTTTTGTTTGTGTTTTAAATGTCATTGTACGAGTTTGTGGAGTTTGTAAAGATCATACTGTTTGACATATCAAAATGAAATTTAGTATGTGCCTTTGGTATATGGAGATGAATAGTTGTGTTAATTTTGGGCATAATCGGGAAGGGGCAAGGGGTAGTTTACTTACCCCCAAATTATTTAACGCTCTACAGGACATACCTGTATGACATTTGTATCAAATTGCAATTAAGTATGTGCCTTTTGTTTATGAAGATGAAGAGCTGTATAAATTTTGGGCATTATCGGGAAGGAGCAAGGGAAAAATTTAGACGCAAATTAGAATGCAATAAATTTTCTGGATCGCTACATCCGTCTTCAGTATTCTGGATGTAGCGATCCACAAAATGCATTAAAATAAATTTAAATAAATTTAAGAATTGTATCCAGGGATGGGTACCTCTATATAAGCAAATACATAAATCATAGTTCGAGCACTATAAAAGTAAGAGTCTTAAAATTTGGTGTTTGTATATTGACGTAGTGGCGGGCGCAGCTATGCCTTGATATTCTAATCTATCAGTATGGGGGTTGTAGGTTCGATTCACGTCAACGACTCTGGGTGGATTCTGCAGACAAGCAAAATGCTTCGCAGATAGTGATGTGTTACAAACCAAAAAAAAAATACATTTTACACTCTTTTTACGTGTTTCAATTTGTAGGCGTGTTATTTGCTAACGAAATTTTAAAGTTTTATTTTGCATTATTTAATTAAATAAAGATATCCATGAAAATACTTAACAAATATTTATATTTTTTGGAACAAAGAAATGTCTATTATTAATATTACAAATTGAAATTGTTAATATGAGCCGTTAACCGCCGTATGTATTCAACAAAAAAAAAGACATTTCATATAGAAACAAACAAACATATCAATTGAAAACTGGTATTCCCCGGTTTTGACGTCGCACATTGGGTTGAAATTGCTAAAAACGGCTCTTAATTCAGGCGTTTTTTCGTTTCGTAGTATTAAAAAAAACCTAAAAAACATTTTTGAAAAGAAAATTTTTTTAAACGCCAGGGGTATTCGTTTGTCAGCTCGTATGAATATTTAAAAGCTCCATTTTTAAAGATAAATAAATGAAATTTGGGCAATTTGATTATTTTAGGTTAGTAAATCAACATACATATAAAAATTCAACGAAATCGGTAAATGATTTCGTATAGGCCCCACACAAAATTTTCCTGGAAATAGGCCATACTAATCTTTATTTATTAAAAAGTTTTTATTAATATAAATTTACATTTTATGTTTAATACTATTAGTCTCAAGGTATATTTATTTTACTAGGTAGTGGCATCCCTACAACAAATACAACAATACAAGAACAACATGGCATTTTGTTGTTGCTTTGTAGTTGGAAATGTCAAAAAACATATAAGAAAATTGAGTTTTATTGCTTTCTCACTTCTACACTATAAAATTTCTGACACTACCTAGTAAGATAAATATACCTTGATTAGTCTTCATATTCGCTGTCACAAAAATAAATATCATCGGAATTATTTTCTTCAGAAATTTCAGGTAATAATAGAAGGTCCAATACCTGCTGTGGTAACACGCTAATTTTCTTTTTGTAATGTTTGCTCATATTACTAATAATAGGATCAGAGCTTATTAAAAATCTATTGAAAATATCTTCATTGGACTTTTCACGGCTGCATTTCCGTGAAAAATGTTCTCTGTATGATTTAAAATCTTTATTACGAGCTTCCTGTGCTTCCTCCGATGACTGGCCAATAGGTAACAGTGCATGAGTAATAATCTGCGGACCATGTATTAAAAATTTATGTAAAACTACATGTATATGTACACACTTACATACATACATGATTAATGCAGTGAGTGCGTTTGTAAGCATACACGAATTTTTCTTTTATGTTGAAATAGAAAACAATTATTTTCCTTCTTATCGCAAAAAACCCACAAAATGTTTTTATAAGATTTGTAAGTAGACATATCATAGCAAATTCCAAATTTTTTTTGACCCAAGCTTACCCAAACCGGATTTGAATTTCTACTTGAAAGGGAAAAATGATGGTTTTTTACACCAATTTTCAAAAAAAATATTTAAAATATTTCTATAACAAAAATATTTATCTAAGATACACATTTGAGTTTCCAAATACCTGAGGTTGAAGGTTCCATTTGAAAAATATTACTTTTATTATTTTTTTAAAAAAGTTTTTTTCAGTTTTTACCACTGTTTTGCAAAAACTTAAAAAAAAAACTTCAACTTTGACAACGCACAACTCGAAAAGTAGATAACATAGAAAAATGAAAAAGATAATTAGTGATGCACAATTTTGTTTACTATAACCTGAAATAGATTACTTTTTAAAAATATACATTTTCAATTTTAAATTAAGAGCCATTATTGGGAATTTCAACCCAACGTGCGTCGATAACAGAGAAAATACATAGCGTCATATTAATTTTTTTTGATTACTGAATCGGAACGTTTACATTTACGTAAATGTAACTCTACTCTCGAACGAGACACTTGAAATTCCGAACGTTTAATTGAAAAAAATTTAGTAAGCTTTACATACATATCAGAGATGGCAAAGTAGTAATAACTGTTTCATACCTGTTGTGCAACGTTTAAGAAACAAAACTGTAAATTTATTTTGGGTGGTGCAATTTAAAAAGTTTTCTAGTTTTATACTTTAGATGGTTTTATAAGGCAGTTGTTATTCTAAATAGTATTTATTGTAAAGGGTGATCCAAAAGTAACCTAAGGTTTAAATTATATATAAAAAATAGTTCTTTCTTTATTTACTTACATATGTACTTTTTGTCGAAAATTACCAAGATCATTTTGCATAAAATAGGCTGACGCACTTGATTAATCATTAAATTTGCTTCTTCATAAGTCGGTTGTTTGTGTGCTATTGAAAATTTGAAATTATCCCAACATAAAATGTTTACTGTTCATAATAAAACTTAATTTTTTTTTAATAAATTTTGTAGAATTGAGATACTTTTAATCGCAAAAGATTTAAGGTGTAAGTAGCCGCCGAATTTATATACTGATTTTGAGTTGGTAACACTGTCTTATTATCTCGCCTCTCTTATACGTGACTGGCAGCATGAAATTGTTTCATGAAATTTCTTTAATTTTCTTTTGAACTTTCTAGTTTTTTCTTCTCTGCACCTCTTGCACACAAAGAAACAGTTTCATGCAACTGATTTCATGAAAAATTTCATCGTATAAGTTACGTATTATTTAACTTTCTAGCTGCAGATACATAAATGGCGGCGCCCACTAAGAAAGTAACACACAAACACGCGGTGGTCCAAATACAAGTTCTTTTAAATTAAATAAAAATAACTACACCTTACTTTTTAGGGTTCCGTACACAAAGTGTAAAAACGTAACCCTATTGTTTTCGCTACAATGTCTGTCCGTCTGTCAGCGCCTTTTATCTCTGGAACCGTAATAGGTAGACTCTTGAAATTTTCGCAGATGATGTATAGCTGTTGCCGCTATAGCAACAAATACTAAAACTTATAGGGCGTTCCGATAGAGAGGTGTTATTCACGAATATGTGCCTATTTCGTGAAGTGTAGGTGGGATACACTTGAAATTTACAAATAGTAATTAAAAGTTAGTTCACTATATAAACAACTATACAAAATTAAAACTAAAAATTAAAGGGTGTTCCGATAGTGGTGTGATTTGCATGTAACGAGTGATTTTTTAAGAGCTTGAGAACTTTTTTTTTTAAAAAAACGCATAAAATTTGCAAAATCTCATCGGTTCTTTATTTGAAACGTTAGATTGGTCCATGACATTTACTTTTTGAAGATAATTTCATTTAAATGTTGACCGCGGCTGCGTCTTAGGTGGTCCATTCGGAAAGTCCAATTTTGGGCAACTTTTTCGAGCATTTCGGCCGGAATAGCCCGAATTTCTTCGGAAATGTTGTCTTCCAAAGCTGGAATAGTTGCTGGCTTATTTCTGTAGACTTTAGACTTGACGTAGCCCCACAAAAAATAGTCTAAAGGCGTCAAATCGCATGATCTTGGTGGCCAACTTACCGGTCCATTTCTTGAGATGAATTGTTCTCCGAAGTTTTCCCTCAAAGTGGCCATAGAATCGCGAGCTGTGTGGCATGTAGCGCCATCTTGTTGAAACCACATGTCAACCAAGTTCAGTTGTTCCATTTTTGGCAACAAAAAGTTTGTTAGCATCGAACGATAGCGATCGCCATTCACCGTAACGTTGCGTCCAACAGCATCTTTGAAAAAATACGGTCCAATGATTCCACCAGCGTACAAACCACAACAAACAGTGCATTTTTCGGGATGCATGGGCAGTTCTTGAACGGCTTCTGGTTGCTCTTCACTCCAAATGCGGCAATTTTGCTTATTTACGTAGCCATTCAACCAGAAATGAGCCTCATCGCTGAACAAAATTTGTCGATAAAACACATTTCGAACCGAACACTGATTTTGGTAATAAAATTCAATGATTTGCAAGCGTTGCTCGTTAGTAAGTCTATTCATGATGAAATGTCAAAGCATACTGAGCATCTTTCTCTTTGGCACCATGTCTGAAATCTCACGTGATCTGTCAAATACTAATGCATGAAAATCCTAACCTCAAAAAAATCACCCATTATAAGGCCTAAGTTTTGAACCATAAGAGGTAGATGCATGAAATTTTCACAGAAGGTGTATAGCTGTGGCCGCTATAGTAGCAAATACTTAATCTTATAGGGTGTTCCGGTAGAGAGGTGTTATTTACGAATATGTGCTTTTTGTTCACCTGTAGGAAGAATACACTAAAAATATGCAAGCAGTAATTAAAACTTAGTACGCTATATAAACATGTCTAAAAAATAAACTTAAAAATTAAAGGGTGTTTCGATAGTGGTGTGATTTGCATGTATAAGGCCTAAGTTTTGAACCATAATAGGTAGACTCTTGAAATTTTCACAGAAGATGTGTAACTGTAGCCACTATAGCAACAAATACTAAAACTCATAGGGTGTTCCTAAATTGACATGTTATTTTCCTTTATGTCTTTATTTTTTGAGGTATAGGAGGCAACCACTTAAAATTTGCAGACAGTAATTTAATCTATGTTCGCGTTATAAGCCAGTATACAATATTAAACATAAAATTAAAGGGTGTTCCGATAGTGACGTGATTTGCATGTATGTATATGGCCTAAGTTTTGAACGATAACAGGTAGACTCTTGGGTGTTCCATCAGTGACATGTTTTTCACGTATATTACCTTATTTTTTGAACCGCAATAGGTAGGCGCATGTATATTTTTATAGATAGTGTATTACCATGGCCGCTATAACAAAAATTGCTAAAATTTAAAAGGTGTTCCAACAGTGATGCAATTATGACTTTAATTTTAAAATTAAAGGGTGCTTCATAAAACATGAAAAAATTAACAACTTGAATTTTTAAAGTTGTACTAAACATAGTACGAAACCCTACGTGTGTGAGTCTAACTCGCACTTGACTAATTTATTTAGTTTTATTATGACACTTATTTATTAAAAACTATCTGTGCCTGCAACTTTGTCAGCGTCCTTACAATATTTTGTTCGATTTTTCTTTGAAAGTGTAATCCACATGAAATCTTAAGACTCTTACTTTTATAGTACTTCAGATATGGTTTCTGCATTTACTTTATATAAAGGTACCCATCCCTGGGTAATTAGTCAGGAACATAGGCCTTATATAAAATTCTACAATTATTGTAGAGTTCTGCAAATAGTGTTAAAAAGTCCCCGCTGACAAAAATAAAAGGTGCTGCCAAGTTTGCAGTATCATTGAATTAATAAAATTGCCTACTTTCACTACTTTTTAACCGACTTCAAAAAAGAAGGAAGTTCTTAATTCGTCTGAATGTTGTTTTTTTATGTATGTAACCGCAGAACTCAGCCATTTCTGAACCGATTTAAAATTTTTTTTCTTTATTTGAAAGGTTATGTTACCAGTTTGGTCCCGTTTTAAAAACAGTTCATTATTTTAAAAATTAAAGGGTGTCCCCATACAACATACATAATTTTTTCGTGTATTAAGAACCGTAAATTTAAAATTTTAAAAAATTGCGTATCACTATAGCTCCCAACAAGAGAAAGTAATAAAAACATAAATATAAAATTTAAAGGGTGTCCCCATAGGTGACAAAATAAATTTACACAAATACCATAAGATTTAAAACGACACTTGTATATGGACTACCCGTTATACAGACTTTGCTAGATAATTAAGTACGACCAGTGAAATTATACTTAAAGATACTAATTTATACAGTGTACATACATATGTACATATGTGAGTATGTATAGTTCTATGGATTTATTGTTGTTTGGTGTTTTCCCTCATTTTTCAGATTTTCTTTTAGAAATTACCAAAACAAAAAAAAAGCATTTTGTGAGATTGAAGTAGGTAAGGATGGATGAATTTTATAAATAAGAGTGTATATATGTATGTATGTACGGATATTTGTCAATACGATTTTGTGCGACTTATATGCATCCATACATATATGTATGTATATGTATGTACATGTATATGTACATATGTATCCCCTTAGTATGTTTGTTTGACTGAGGTGGCTCTTTTCATTATTTGTCTTGATGGTGTTGACAATGATGATGTTCTGATGCTTGTTCATAATGACGTTTTGAGGCTGACTATGCATGCTTTCCATATAACCAGCCATCACTATACTTATTCAGTTACTCGCCGCTGGTGTACGAGACAACAGCATTTCTCTTGTGTTTAACTGCTTGAAAACAAAGATTCTACGGGTCGCAAATAACAATATTTTTACCGTCTGTCGAGAAAATTTATTTTTAACGTTTAAAAAATACAATTTTTTATTAGTGTCACCCATAAGAAAAATCCTTGCAGATTTTTAAAAAGTGAAAATATTTAAATAAAAAAAATTTAAGTGTTAAAAATAATAAAACAAAATGAGCAGTAAGTTTTTTTTTTGTTTTGAAGACAAAAATCTAAAAAAATTTAAAAAAAAAATAAATAAATAAAGCAATTAAAATTAAATTATGCAGCATGGCAAAGATAATGTTTTATTTTTTATAAATAAGAACTTTAATTAAACGATTATTTTAAATACAAAAATCATGGCTTTTTTTTTATTAATGAAAATTAAATTTTTATTTTAATAAAAAAAATACAAGTGACTTTGATTCATTTTCATAAAGTTTTTTTTTGTTAATAATTTTTAGTTTAACAAAATAATTAAATTTTTCAAGTTTTATTCAACAAATTCGCTTATAAGTAACTTTTTTTTAATTTTCTTAAAAAAAAAAATAAAAATAAAAGAAATGTTCAAGCGACCTTTAGTGACCTTCATTTTAAACAACAATAGTTTGTGTGAATGAGCATATCTGGCAGCTCTTAACATATGACTACAATGAGAAAAAAACAATCAAAGTTCTCTTTTTCCCAGTTTATGCTCCCTTCAATAAAGTTTAATAAAATCCAGCACACTGAAGTAGTTTCATTAGTAATTTAATATTAATTCGGTTTTTGCTTTAACAAAAATATATTTTTATTTTTAGTTCCCTCATAATTTCATAATTAGATAAGAATTTGTGTCAATATGAATAGGTAGGTAGTTGTTTTTGATTAAACTCTCTTTAAAATGGTAAAATGTTAAATGTCAGAATTTACCGTTACTAATTCTTTTGCTGTCAGTCCAATTATCTTTACTTTTGCTTACAAACACACATAGTACGCCCATACATAATTTCTTAAATTTCTTTATTAAAGTCAATATCTATAAAGATAATTTATCGATTTCAATATAAATAAATTTATTTCCTCTTGTTGTGGTTTAAACGTCATGTAGTACCTATCACGTTACAATTTGTTGACCTATAATTATCGGGTCGGTTTGACAGCTGTTGCTTTAACGAGTGAGTACTTGTTTTTAAAGTACATAATTGTATATGCCGGCATTTTATTTGTTTTTGTAAAACCGGCATACATATATGTATTTAATCTGTTTGAAATACATTTAGAGTGACCAGCTGTGTTGTAAGTTGATAAGCATTAACAGATAAAGAAGAAAAACTAAAACATCAGGGTGTTTCCAATGAAATTTGAGTATAATTAACCGAAATACCTAAACATGAGTATTTATTGCCGGATTTATAAATGCGATATAATGCAGGTATTTGGTTATTTATGGAACATTAACTGGCCTGCATTATTTAGCAAGAATAATAATTAAAGAAATTATACCTACATAGCGTAAGCTTTTCCTCAGTGTCAATTACACAGTGCAACAGTGAAAAAATACACGAACTTGACAGTATAGGTTCGATTCTACTACCAAAGGGAAGTAGAGTCCTATATTCGGTTTGGCAAAATTTGTGACCAATATTTATTTATGGGCCTAGAAAGATTTTTAAAATCAGTTCACCCTTAAGAAAAGGTGTCACCTGTTTTTTTTCTAATATCTCATTTATACCAGATTATAGCGCTTAACTTTGTTCGGCAATAATGTAGCTTTAGGGTAATAAAGGTTGGTTAAATTTTAAGGGCCGATGTTGATTATCACACAAATTATTTAGGAAATTATTGTCATTTCTTTTTATTTTGATAATATTGGTATGGTTCAATTCTGTGGCAATAAGGAAAAAGTGCTTAAGTCAGATTTTTAAGTTTTGTAGGAGAGCAATTTTAAACTTTAAAATAATTTCTTTTTTAAAATAACTTATCTTTAAAGTTTACCTATGGGAATCAAACGTATAATTTGAAAAAATATATTATATCTACCAAAAGTATGCAGGCGTTGCAATTAATAAGTTGTAAAAAAAGTTTTTATCATTTCGAAAAATAGCTGTTAGTTTTTTAAGATTTTTTCCAAATGCGATTCGACATTGGAAAAAGATAAGCAGAAAGTTATTTTGCTATAACTTCCTGAAAAATGTTACTAAATAATTGAAAATTTGCACATGGGTACTTTGAAGTACGGAGATTTCAAAGGTGTCAGTAACTAAATGTTTGCTTGAGTCGACTTAAGCACTTATTCCTTATTGCCACAGAATTATGTGTGGAACAAAATATCGACCAAATTACAAAATTTCGGCCTCCATCCAATGCTCCAAGTTATCGATGACACTGAGGCATAATTGAGGTTATAATTCCCTTAATGTGTTGAATTATCTCATCCTTATACTCTTGATGTGTTGCTGGCTTATCGACGTACACCTTTTCCTTCAAATAACCCCAAAGGAAGAAGTCCAACGGTGTCAAATCACATGATCTTGGCTGCCAATTAACAGCGCCATCACATGAGATAACATGGCCATTGAATTTGTCGCGCCAAATACACACAATCGAGCGTTACTCGATACACATATCACAATCGAGCGTTGCTTATATCTTTCCATAGTTCAAATTGAGATAGTCTGAAATTGAGAAAAGTCAAATTAAATGCAGAAAAAACCACGTTTAGGTGTGGTTCACATTCAACATCGGCCCTTAAAATTTAACCATTGCCAAAATATTTGCAAAACAAATGTAAACATTTTACTATGCAAACACCACATGATGTGGCAACTTAGCTTTGTCCAGAAAAAAAATAAAATTAAACCAATTCTAGCTGAGAGTTATCCGTACGAAATCACTTAACTCGCTATCTGAGAGATCAATTAAACTGCATAATAGACGTAGAATAAACACATTGTGTGCATAGGCCATAACTGGATCTGGTGCACTACTGTGAATCCAGATCAGAGACCCGCAAAATAACGCACGTGTGCGCTTGGTCTCTCAAAATTAAGAGAAAATCGCATGTAAAATCATAGGGAAGAAAATTGCGTTGTTATCTGCTCTATATCTATATGATTTTAAATATTCCTTTTTTTTAGAAGTTTAATAATTCATTGGGAGGTGTTAATTATTTTATAAACCATTTTAAAAATATTTGAACTTAATTTTTGTGAAGAAAATGGCTTTCAGCTGGTCACCTTTAAACCTTTCACGGTTGTATTGGCTAAAAACGAATATTTTATTTAAAGATCACTTAAACTCCAATTACAAATTTAAAAAATGATTAAAAAATTCTTTACGATGTGAGTGATTCATGTGCATTATTTAGACTTGGTTTCATTGTTTAAATATTGTCAAATGTAATTGAATAAATAAAAATAAATTAATACATTTTTAGGATCTTTAAGTGAATCACTTTTGAAATTTTTATTTTAAATCTGTAATACAAAATAATTTGCGAATCACTTAAATTTTTTTTCCATCAAATTTATTCTTTTAATGCCATACAATATTTATGGCCTTGATGTCTGTTGATTTTTTAATTAAATTTATATTAACTGTTTTTTTTCATATAATTAAATACTTCTAAACATACTTATGTTTATATATACATACATATGTATTTAACTGTAATAATATATGTATGTATTTCAGCAAATCAGAAATCACCACCCACCCACCTTTAAAAAAGAAATTTAAAAAAATAATATTTTAATTTTTTTTAAATGTGATTTGTTCCTTTTTTTTTTTTTTTTTGATTTTGAAATAAAAGTGCATTAGTCATTTACTAAAATAAGTATATGGATGAAATACATCCATACATATGTTTTTTGAATTTAGTCATCCGCCTGGTTTTCTAAAAGAAGCCTACACATTTTATTGTTTTAATTCTTTTTTTATTTTCCTTTCTTTAATTCATTCTACGAAATGCCATAAAAAACGCCTCTTGCAAAGAATTTTTCCGGTTCTATTTTTATCCAGCCAACATAAAGAGATCCATCCATACTCATGATACGTGCATTAATAAAAAAAAAAAACATTTTTTTAACTTCTTGCACTCTGAAGAAACAATTTTATCTGAAAGTCTTTATAAGAAATGCATTTTTAACGTGCAAACTTAAAGTACATACAATTCGAACTGGTATACTAGGTTTCTTCTTGGAGTTGGATACACATTTCTAAAATTAGTCAATTTAAAGGCCCTTTTCATAAATTTTGATAAAGCTGGATTCGCCCATTTGTTTTGAACAAAATATAAGTCCGGACAAAATCTTTTTACTGAGAGTTTTCATCAGTACAATTTACCCATTTTGAAAAATTTGTCCGAAAAAACAAAGCTGCATTTAAAAAAAGATACAACAATTTATTATAATTTCACATGCAGCAGTTGATAATATTTTGGAGTTTATTAGTACGAAACAACATAAAAATTATATATTATTTTAACGAACGCTTCTGTTAAAATAATTATTGATTCCTGAGATACATTAGGTAATACATTCCAAATGCTTTGCTTTACTAAATTACTTTTATAACAGCTATTGCTCATATCTTACATTGACTCTTTTCCGGACTCTTTTATTTCATTAAACTATAGTTTTTAATAACAATCACAAAATCCATAACTAAAACTATATGATCTGGCAACTCAGTTTAACTTTGTTCGAACAAAAATTAAAATTCAAGCTGAGAGTTGTCCAGACAAAATAACTTCTCTCAAGCTAGATTCCCCCATTTTTTTCGGACAAAATTTATGTCCGGACAAAATTTTTTTATATGAAGTTTTATTTTTCTCTCACAATTATTTTTATCGGACAATTCTCAGCTTGATTTGTTTTAATTTTAATTTTTGTCCGAACAAAGTTGAACTGAGTTGCCATTGTAGATTTTGATGTTTAATATATATTTAAAAATGGAGTTGAATGAATAGATTGCTGTAAACTTTATAGCAGAAATGAAAGAGCCCGGAAAAGAATGATTGTGAGATATGAGCAATAGCTCATATATAATTAATTAAGTTAAGTAAATTCATCTCATGGCATTTGAAAGAACAAAGTTTATTGTCCTTCCTTCCTTCCTTCCTTTTATAATATTTATTTTACTTCTACTTTTTTTAGCCTTTTTTAAAAATGTGCTTTGCAAGTAATCTGTATTTGTATGTTGTTGCACACGAAAAAAAGCATGTAAAATTATTATGAATTATTATATGGGTTTGTATTTCATATGGCAGTTTTGTTATTCCGTCCGAATTATTCAAAATAAGTGAATCGAGCTGCAGAAAACTCTCAGTAAAAAAATTGCGTCCATACAAAAATTTTGTTCGAAACAAATGGGTGAATCCAGCTCTCACTCTCTGAGACAAAAATAAAACTTCATATAAATAAAATTTTGTCCGGACAAAAATTTTGTACGATACAATTGGGTGAATCCAGCATTAATAATCATCATTACTACTGAAAAAACCCTCTATATTTTACGTGGTTTTTCTTATTTTATTAGTTAAGTAGCCAAGTACTAACTCGAAAACGCAAATTTTTCTTGCAGTTCTCTAGATATAGAATAATTACTTTGTACGGCCCTCCCTTTAACTTGACTATAGACGTTATTCTCAGGGTAAAAAATTCAATTAGTTCCTTAGTTTCAGGACATTCATTTTTCACTATGTATGCTTGACTGTGGGCAATAATTCGGGGATCAGGAGCAGATAATTTCAAAAACCTTACCTATTATAGTTCCTAAGTTACTTAAGTTCTGCAATGCAGTAAATTTTTTTCGGCAATTTGCATTAATAAGAGTATTCGTCGTACAAAATTGTAATACTTTGGCTGTTATAGTTCTCTAATTATACAATTATAATTTTTATCTTTATATGGGAGGTACCACGCCCATTGCCTTAATATAGCCCAGTGTTCCGCTATGCTATTCACATTAATATTTATAACTAAAAAAAAGTAATGCCCGGCTAAATTGTCAAAATACCCCTATGTGTGTCGTCAGCATCCTGACAATAGTTTGTTCGAATTTGCCTTTTGCTTTGAAAGTCATCCGCACCAAATTTTAAGTTTCTTTCCTTTAGAGTGCTATAGAGGTAACCAACTCTGAGTAATTATTCAGGATGTTGTAACATAGTTTAGCTACACATACATATAAGAAAAGAGTACCCCTCATTTCCTGTCGGTCAGTCTACGTTCGCATCACGTAAAAACTTCTAGATGGATTTTAACGAAATTTTGTGAGGAGGTAGCCTAGTATCCTGATTCCAATATAGAAAGAGAAAATGGAGAAAAAGCAGTAAAAGTACGCCGACTTTTTTTTTACCGATTTAAAGGTACTGCATACTTTAAGGCATATTTTATTTTTGAAAGTGGATTATTTTATGCACTGTTGCGCAATAGATGGCGCTGTTTTAAAATAATTACAAAATATGAATTACTTACTGCCAAATAGCCAATTGAATAAATTTTGAATTTGATTCGTATTTTTACTTTGTGGAATTACATTGTTGTTAAAATATTTTAAAGATATTTTAGAGAGCTCAACAATAATTTTTAAAATTTTATATAAGTTTTAGAATTTTATCCAGCGATGGGTACCTTTATATAAAGTAAATATGTTAGTCTTAAAATTGGGTGTGGATTATTTTCAAAGCTAAAACAGGATGCACACAAAGTGTGTGGGCACAGCTAGTCTATACATATAATAAAACTGTGATTTTATGCCTGTCTGTCTGTTTGTGTTCGCATCACGTAAAAACTACTGGATGAATTTTAATAAAATTTTTTAAAGAGGTACCTTAGTATCGTGGTTCAAATATAAGATATTTTTTCCCGTAAAAATACCTCGTTGCCAAGTAAAAATAGAGAACAAGTAGTGAAATTACGCAATTTTACCGATAGAATGGTACCGCAAACATTAACATGAACTTTTTAGTTTTGTCAGCGGGATATTTTAAACACTATTTTCAGAATCTACAATAATTTTGGAATTTTATATAAGGCCTATGTTTCTGCGTTACAGGTACCTTTATATAAAGTAAATACATAAAGCATATCTGAAGCACTATAAAATTAAGAGTCTTTACTTACAAAGCAAAATAAGGATGCTGACGAAGTGGCGGGTATAGCTAATTTGTATATAAAATTTTATTAATTTAGAGTTTTGTAAATAGTGTCTAAAAGTTCTTGTTGACAAAGTTACAATGTGCTGCCAAGTTTGCAGTACCCTTTAATCGGTAAAATTGCGCGCTTTTACTGATTTGTCTGTTAATTCTCTTAGAAATGAGATATTTTCACGGGGAAAAAATATCCTATATTTGAACCGAGATCATATGGTAACTCCCCACCAAAGTTTATTAAAATTCATTCAGTTTTTTTTTTGTGAAGCAAACACATACATACATATATAGTCAGAGATGCAAAAATTCCAAAATTTATATTTTGTATTACAAATTGATTATTATCTGCACCAACAAAATTTTCAAAATTGTTTTAAAAAATGTATACAGTATCTTAATTAATAAATTATTAATTTCTATAAATTTTTTATAATGATGTCAAAAATACGTGTGTGGTGGGTGAAATGCACAATTTGTTGTGATAAATAAAAATAAGCATAAGTTTACAAACTACACGTACATATTTTCAACAGATTGTAGGTATGTGTGTCTTTAACTGGAGCAAGGCATATTTAACAAGGTGGATAGCGTAAGGGAGAGGAAATTTCAGCAAAAAATTTTTTGCATTTTGTTTTATATGGATTTTGACAGTAATATCTATTTTATTCTCTATTAAAATACATGATTAATGTCAAACTCCATATAAAAAAAAAATCGAAAAAATTTCTCTTTAATATTAGCTTCGCCTTGTGCAGTCACCTGGTTAAATATGTATGCCTTGAACTGGAGTGTGAAATTGTTTAAATTGTAGTATAAAATTATGATGTTACAAATAATGTGACACACTCAGTAGTTCGTCACATTGTCGCTCAATGAAAGTTGCAGTAGCAAGTTTCCGCAACGATGAATTTGATCAATACGTTGCTTTTAAAAACTTAAAAAAAATGCAACAATAAAAACAATATCTACATACTTACATACATATGTACATATGTATAAAATAACTTGTTTCTCTTTAAAAGGGATTTCTGTATTTATCTTGTTTGTAGTCTTGAAAAAAGTCATTGAATTTATGAAGTACTTTTCTTTTGAAATCCAACAGACAAATTTTTATTTTAAACTTTTTTTGTGTCATTGCCAAAACTAAATAAAAAAAAGAACAGGCACCTCAATGAGAAGAACCAAATCTGTTTAAAATTTATTTTCACTAAAATAATACAATTCGTTTAAAATTTTATTATTTTAACAACGTGGAGGCGGGTTTTTTTTTTGCTTTTGTGTTGCTGGGACTCTTAATAATTGATATTGTTTATTTTGGCCAAGAATAATAATGGAATAAAAAAAACTTAACATTGTTGCTGTTTTATTTCTTTATTTTCATTTTTAAAAACGCAATATATTTTCATATAACAAAAATATGTATATCTGTATGTAATTTGTTAGATAAATGTTTTAAATTACATTTGTTGTTAATGAAAGAGGTGCTATATAAATGTATGGCGAGCCAATTCTGAAAGCCACTACTGTTTTTAAGAGAGTGTGCTCAAATATGTATAAAAAAGAGTAAATAACCCTGAACTTGAAACCAAGGTTGTCAGATTTGGCGATTTCTAGCCAAACGTGGCGATTTTTAATCTTAATTGGCGATCAAATTTCGGCGACTTTTGACGATATTGTTGGCGAATTTTCATTGACTTTGGCCAACATTAGAATCTGAACTAAGAAACATGTAAATGGATATCAAAGAAATTGAAGTTTTAAAGGTAAATTGTTTTTCATATTTAAATATGATTTTACTTCTGGAAACCGGAAATTTTCGAAACATTTAAATTTATTTAAAGTTCACGAACATATCATATTCAAAAATGTTTTTTTATATCTAAAGCTGATTTTATTCTGGAAACTGGAAGCTGTATTTAAAGTTTACAAACATCTTTCGTTTTCTTGTTTTCAAAAATTTGTTATAAATCCTAACATACTTTTGGATACTTATCAACCATAATAGAAAATATTAACTTTTGTCGAATTATGCTGGTAATTCCAATGAATTTTTTATACTTATTTTTTACATACAAAGGAAGTTTGGAAGTAAGGATTAAGTTCGTTTTATTCTCTCTAAAGCCTAGTACTCTGTCATAGTTTGTGAAAAATGTTTAGCAACATTTATTATTTCACAAGGAAAATTTGACATTTAAAATGTGGTGTCTATCACGCGATTTGGAAGAATTTTACGATTTTATTGCTTTTAAGTATACCACATTGTTTTACAAATGTTAACAAAAGCCAGGTGATCAGCTGTTGTTTGAAAAATTTCGCGTAAAATAATGCCCATTTTCTTTATTTCACAGCTTTAATAAATTGTTGCCCGCAACGTTTCAATGTTTTTCCACAGCAAAAACAAAGTACTACTTCAGCAACATTTTTTCATGACTTTTTCATACAAATTTTTTATGTATGTAGTTTGACAGCATTCCACATTAAAAACTGAACCAAGGCATATTTAACCAGATGACTGCACAAGGCGGAGCTAATATTAAAGGGACATTTTTTAAATTTTTTTATATGGAGTTTGACATTAATCAGGTATTTTAAGAGAGACTGTCAAAATCCATATAAAAAAAGTTAAAAAAATTTGTTAGTGAAATTTCCTCTCCCGTACGCTATGCCTTGGTTCAAGGCATATTTAACCAGGTGACTGCACAAGGCGGAGCTAATATTAAAGAGAAATTTGTTCAATTTTTTTATATGGAGTTTGACATTAATCAGGTTTTTGAAGAGGAATAATATCTATTTTACTGTCAAAATCCGTATAAAAAAAATTTAAAAATTTTTTGCTGAAATTTCCTCTCCCTTACGCCTTGTTAAATATGCCTTGCCTTGAATTGAACAGAGCACGCCTTGGAACAGAGTAACGGGCTTAATTAACTAAATAGAGATGCCAAGCATAAAGTTGGGATATTAATTAATGGATTTTGAAAAATTTCCAGAATATTAAATATTTTCGAGTTATTTTCTCAATTTTGTTTTTTTAAGAGAAGTATTATTTTTTCAAGAATTATTAAATTAATGCTTATATAAACTATATTACTTTCTTTGGAAAGGGATAGTAGTAGATAATACAGATGGTTAGTGTGATAGTAAAGCCTCGCTTATGGCAACACTGCAATTGCACGTTGTGATTATTTTTAGAGCAGTGTTACAAGCGCTTCTGGTGTTATTTAGGTTTGAAGCTAGCATAGCCAATTTATAATTATTTAACTTCGCCGGCGAAAGAGGGCGCTGTGATATGCATTATTATAAAGAGAAATTAATACATATCAGATAAATTCATGTTGCCACGGCTGAGTATTGAACTCGTGACCTTACTTAGTAGTCAACGGGCCAACCACTTAGCTCGTCATCAGAAGAATGACGAGTATGAATATGAAAAATTAATCGCAAAAGGAAAAACTATATGAATTAAATTGTTATGAATCCACTATATATATATTTTTTTTGTTTGTCGCTCTTTTAATGATACAGTGGTGTTCCATAAAATAGAGCCAGTCTCAATTTCTACATTTTACTGTCCTTAATTCACTTGAAGAAACTTTGTGGTCTGACGCATCAAAACTAAATTTATTTAACTCTGACAAGTAGCCACTGTTTACGAAAGTCACCAAACACCAAACGTCTTTCTCAATACACCATAAAGACCATTAAACACGGTGTCTTCCATATATTGGAACTGGGCCTATAGTACGGGTGGAAGAAAGAATTGATGCTATTTTTTACACAAATCTGCTTAACATTTACGTGATGGCTTACGCAGAATAAGAAATGCCGCTTCGATTTGTGTTTCAGCAAGACAATGACCGGAAACACACATCGAAGTAGGCAAAGCATTGGTTTGAAAAATATGGGGTTGATGTTTTCAGCTGGCCTGCTCAGTTGCCAGTCTTAAACCCATTAAGAACTTGTGGGGAATAGTTAAATCAGCTCTTAAGGGAAAACATGCAACTGATAAAGATCAGTTGTCGACATTAGTAAAACGAGCATGGCGTAATATTCCGATTGAGACATTCCAAAAACTTGTTGACCCTCGGCCAAAACGGTGCTTAGCTGTTATCAAAAATAAATTATATTGCACTTAGTATTAAGGTAATAAAGGTTATTATAGTATATTATTTTATTCATCTCTTGGAATTTTGTGCTTTTAGATAATTGAAGTGGATGGCTCTATTATTTTTCACAGCTAAAATCTTGAATTTCGAATGTTTTTACGTATATATTTCATTTTAAGTGTTTTTATCAAAACAGGTCTATAGCATTTTAGTAGGTCAGTTGTTCGGTCACACAAATAAAAATTTTTTTATGAAGATTTAGTATAGTTTTTTCATTTCTAAATATGTAGTAAAAGGTGGCTCCATTTTATCGAACACCACTGTATATTAAAAAAAATCAAACTTGGCAAAATGCGCTTTTCAAAATGTTTGCTTTAAGGTCTGAGTAGATAAAAATTGTTTGTGTATGTATAACTTCAGTCCCGTTTTTTTCAAACTTTGGGTTTGAACCTATGACTTTGTATATCGCAATAAAAGAATATATTGCACACTAAATTGCAAACACTCACAACTCAAAATTTATTAATATCGTAATTTTGTATGTCGATACTAGAGGTATTCATGAGTATATTTAAAAATAGTTTCCAGGCGATTTTGCCACAATAAAACACATATTTTGATAATACAGTAATATTATTTATGCTTATAGTATTTATTATTTCAAAAATAAAAAACAGATAAATTATTATAAGAAAATCACCATTGCTGGTATACTGAAAAAATTTATTCGTCCCTATTGGTGAACACTATATATATGTATTTCTGTATTATAAATATTTAATTTTTTTGTTGTAATCATGTGATAAAATTTAATTTTGAAATATGTATGTGATTAATATCATGCTAAATACTTTCATTTATTTAATTTGTTTTACGTTTCTTTATGATTTAAATTATACTAGAAATTTGTTTGAAAAATTTATTACACGCCACATTAGAAATTTTGATAGAATTTTTTTTATAAATATTTTTAAAATTGTATCTTAAAGTATATATGTATGTACTTTATTGTTAACTAAATATTAAACCAGAAAAAAATGAAATTTAAAAATATATTGTGAAATACTTTAAGTTATGGTAAGTTGATTAATTTTTTTTTTCAAAACAGATGCCCTATAAATAATTAATTTTTATTTTAGGTTTTTAATCCCATTTATACTAAAAAAAAATAAATTATATGTACATCATCACCAGTATTATTAGAAATATTATTTTAAAAAGATAATACAAAATAGAAACCAGGCAAATCACATTCCAGGCAAAACATAAAACGATAACATCCACCCACTCGCAATATATCTTGCGATTATTGCGCTTAGTCTGTGACATGTTGATATTTTAAACGAAGAATAGACAGACATACATATAAAAATATACAGGATTTATAATGCCCTTGTAAATAACATTATATGGTTTATATATCGATTCAACAAAAATTTAAGCACTAGACATCGTACGGATCCGCAACTCATCACACTCTACAATATGATCATAAACATTTGCACTGCACTGATAACTTTTTGTTTAACAAATGTAGTTAGAGAATTGGATCTACAATCATGGCTGCTCTCATGCGAATGATCAAACGAAAAAAAAAATCATCTCTAAAGAGTTAATTATCCCCTTAAAAACAAGGTAGCTAAAATTGGTTAATTTTTTTTGTAATACAAATTAATTTAATATCTATATCCTTAATTTTTCATTCATGTGTGGCTTTATAACCTTCTTAACTTTTTGGCTTTAATTAAAATTATGTTGCATTTTAACTTTTAATGTGCTAATTTCTAACTAAAAGTTTATAATATAAAAGGAAAACCTTACTTAAAACCATAAGTAATTTGTATATATAAGAATCTATATAAAATTAAAAAATAATAATAATAATAAAAAATAAACACAATTAAACTTGTTTTTAATTATATATTTTAATCGATTTTTTTTAGCAAAACCATTTATAAGACCATTGGCTAAATTATATATTGATATTATTGTAGTGATCATTATTATTAAACCCTCATAACTTAAACTGCGATAAAATTTATATACAAAAGAAATTTGTTTCACAACCGTTTCAGAAAAAATTGTTTATAAGTATTTTAAACTAATGCTTATGAAATCTATACATACATATAATAAAATAGTAACTCATTTTCATCTGTCTGTCTGCTTTTCTTTTGCGTTCGCATCACGTAAAAACTATTTGATGGATTTGAACAAAATTTTTATTTCAATTAAGTTTCCTGATCCCAATATAGAATACTTTTTTTACGCAAAAATATCTTATTTCCAAGAGAGAGTGGAGAAAAAGCAGTGAAAGTGAGCAGCTGAACTAACCGGATATACATACATACTTTACTTTTTATAAAGTAAAAAATACACTGATATGCAGCATAGTTTAGGGCGGAACTAAAAACGTAAGGATCTTTGGTTTGGATTGCTTTCAAAGTAAAATCGAACAAAATATTGCAAGGACGCTAACAAAGTGGCGGGCACAGCTAGTTTTAAATAAAGTAGGTTTTCTTGAAAAATTAGTGCTTGTGTAACCAGTCCTATCCTTTAAATCCAGACCTATTAAGTCCAATTAAAAGTCGACATCTAAGATCCTTGTCTAATCTTTTTAACATATTTTGGTCGTCTACGATATTATGCTAAGAATTTTTCACCCATTTTATTATAAACTAGCGGTTTTGTTCGATTTTGCCTTGAAAGTACTCCACACCAAATTATTAGACTCTTACTTTTATAGTGCTTCAGTTATGGTTTATGTATTTTCTTTATATAGAGGTAGCCATACCTGGATAAAATTCTAAAACGGAATATCCTGTTTTCAGTAATAAAAGTTTCTGCCGAGTTTGCAGTACCATTTAATTGGTAAAATTGCATACTTTCACTACATTTTCTCTATTTTCTTTACTAAGGTACCTCCTTTTATTTACATCCTTCCAGTAGTTTTTACGTGATGCGAACACAGACAGACGGAAAACAATTTACTGTTTTACTAGATGTTTTTGACACGTTTACAAAAACACTTCTTTCCATCCTTGTTGACGACTAGTGGCTGTGGATCGCATCCACCCCATCAATAAAACCGTGAAATCGCTAGCCTTTAGACAGAGGTCACCTTGGCAGTATGTATATTCCTATAGTCCTTACACTAATATTCGGCAATGCGGTACATTCACAAGCGCATCGCTGCTATATTATATCTAAAGTTATCGGGGCCCGTCACCAGATCAGTAACATAGTTTAGGGTACTCCGTTTCCATCAAATTACATTTTTATCTACCTGACGTTATCGTTTATAGTTTTAACTCAACTATTGCAAGAACTCTGCTCCTATCAAACCATTACTCGGTTCAGAGTTCAAGCCTTCTTAAAAAGTACTTTGACGAGATAGGCGTAGATTAGTAGAGTATGTAAACAGATAGATCTAGGGTGCTAATTATTGTTTTGTAACAGTTTTCTCACTCGCCTATGAGAAACTCACTAATTATTTTTTATGCAGACTCACGACTGCAAAAAACACACAGGGTCTTTGGTGGGAATCGAACCCGCACACTAGCGCTCTACCAATCAGTCTATCGAGTGTGAGTGCGTCTGTTAGAGTTTTGTCCCCTGATTAGTGATCTAAGATTGCTTGTGTTGAAACCACTTTCAATTTGCTATGTGGATTTGACATTACCATAATTCTAGCTGCTTAAACTGTTCAGAACATCTTTTTATTAGTAAAGAATGTTGTTCTGAATCATTCCTTAATTTTAATTTGCTACTACAGAAATCAAATATTCCGGCCCATTTAGTTTTTTTTCTTCTATTACGTTGCCATACCGAACGTAATTTATAGACGCTAAAACTAAATAATGATATTATATTTATATAGTATGACTCTGCTGCTTCTACCTACACAAAATTTAAAAAAATTTCGTATTTTTGTTAGATTAGAAAAATTAAAAATACATATTTTAATTATAATATTTCTCTTTTTTACTGGGCGTTAAGTCGATTTTTATTTGAAATAAAGTCTCAGTTTTTTATAGTTATACTTAGTTGGACTCTACTTAGTTTAGACTTTAAATTATTTTAAAGCTAGCATAGCCAATTTATAATTATTTTACTTCGCCGGCGAAGGAGGGCGCTGTGATATGCATTATCATCGCTTATGGCAACACTGCAACTGTACGTCGTGATTATTTTTAAAACAGTGTTGCGAGCGCCGCTGGTGTTATTTAGGCGAATTAGTTTGAAGCTAGCGTAGCCAATTTATATTTATTTTACTTCGCTGGCGATTTAGTGCTATGTGGTAATACCGGTGA
This sequence comes from Phasia obesa, assembly GCA_949628195.1. Taxonomy (NCBI): domain Eukaryota; kingdom Metazoa; phylum Arthropoda; class Insecta; order Diptera; family Tachinidae; genus Phasia; species Phasia obesa. The sequence goes on from OX451219.1 coordinate 109,340,255, forward strand.
AGGAGGGCGTTGTGATATACATTCTAATAAAGAGAAATTAATACATGTCAGAAAAGTTGATGTTGGCATGGCTGAGTATTGAACTCGTGACTATTGCTGAGTAGTCAACGTGCTAACCACTTAAGCTAAAGAAAAATAACTGTAATTAAAAACCATACGATGGGAATAAAATTTTGCAAATAATTTATTTTCGGAATTTAACTTTAATAAATGTTTTATATACATACGTTATGTTGAAATTATTCGTATATGTGACCGTGAAAATAAAAAGGCACCTAACGCTAGAAAAAGTAAATTTCACAGGAGAGTACTTTAAAGTTTACTCTTTTCTAAACGTTTTTTACAAGCGTAAATGCCATTCGATTACTCACAAAATTATTTCCCTATCAATAAAATTGGTTAACCCTTTAAAACGCGTAAAAGTTTAGAAAATTTTATAATTCTTGTTTCTGTACCCCACTTACATCCAGAACAACCAAATTTTCGACATAAATTCTGCTTCGAAGGGGTCCAGAACCACTCCAACTCCAGTAAATTTTAGATAATAATATATAATAATAACTACATTCGGTCAACCTGATGTCCCATTCTCTGTGCGTGGTCACATATACAACACAATAATTTTTTAATATAAATATCCGTTCAAACATCCGATCATCTTTGTCCACAAACTACCAATCATTTTATTTTAAGAAACCGTGACAACAAAGCCTTTAACTTCATGATGACACGTCTTTTCAGAATATTTTTAGTGTTTCCTTAGAAACCGGTTAAATCAATGGAAGACGGCAGCCCTTCAATTAATTTTAAAGAGAGTATTTTATTCAACCTTCTCAGAGAATATTTTTGTTTTGTATACAGTATGTGCTAATATTATAGAAACGTCCTCGTGTTTATTCTAAATTACAGTATTTTCCCTTGAAATGATTACATGCGACAAATTTATTTAAAAATATAAAAATTGCGCACAATTAAATTAAGAGAAATAATAACGATTGTCATTAATTAATTAATGATCATACGGAATTTATTTTTCTTAATGACGTTGTTCCCATATAATTGCGTTTTTGTTTTTCTACAATTTCGCTAATTAATCACTAAGCATTTAATAAAATTAACAGCTAAAATATTAATTTTGCCAATAAAAATTACGCTAAAGTTTAGCAGCTGCATGTAAGCTATAAATCTATTACAAAATTCTAATGGATTATTTATTATTGAAAATGAGTTCAAATAATTCAATAAATTGTTAATTTTTAAATTTCAGAATTTGCTTGGGTAACCTTGACCACAAATGATACTTATTCCTTGGGTGCCTTAGTACTGGCTCACTCTTTAAGAAGAGCTGGAACACAACATCAATTGGCCGTGTTGGTGACACCTGGTGTATCAGAATCCATGCGCAACAAATTAAGAGATGTGTACCATATTGTGCAAGAAGTCAATATTATGGATTCACAAGATTCGGCCAATTTGGCCCTGTTGGCCAGACCCGAATTAGGCATAACATTCACCAAATTACACTGTTGGCGTTTGTTACAATTCGAGAAATGTGTTTTCCTGGATGCGGACACTTTGGTGGGTGAACTTTAATTTTTAAAAATATTTTTAAATTATAAATGTATGTATGTTACTTTTTTTCTCCAGGTTTTGCAAAATTGTGATGAGTTGTTTGAACGTGAAGAATTCTCAGCTGCTCCCGATGTCAGCTGGCCCGATTGTTTTAATTCCGGCGTATTCGTTTACAAGCCCAGCCAGGAAACTTTCGATAAGATTGTCGATTACGGCTTGAAAAATGGCAGTTTTGATGGTGGTGATCAGGGTCTATTGAATCAATATTTCTCTGACTGGGCTACTAAAGATTTAAAGAATCGTTTGCCTTTCTTGTACAATGTAACAGCTTATGCCTCGTATTGTTATTTGCCCGCCTTTAAACAATTCAGAGATAAGATTAAGATTTTGCATTTTGCTGGTAAAATGAAACCTTGGTTAATACACTACAACTCACAAAGCAAAACCCCCAGTGTACCCTCGGATTATTCACATGCTGCTGACTTAATACAACTCTGGTGGAATATTTTCTTCGATCATGTGCATCAACTTTTAAACGATACAATGGTAACTTTGTTTTTTAACTTAATTTCAGTGTCTTTAATTTTGAATTTTTTTTTTAACAAGATTTTTTTTTATACAGAGTTAAATTCAGTTATTATTTTTTATCCCTCTTGTTTTTGTTTAACCCACTAAAAATCTCGAGCTCAATGCTGTATGCTTTATATCTTTTTGTTAAAAAAAATCCCTGAATTGTTTTAAATTACCTAATATCCGCTAAGTTAAGAAAAGATTTATTTTTTAATTAAAAATGATTTTCCAAGCTTGCCCTTACTACTGAAATTGACAAGCCGGAATATGTTAAGTATGCTGATGACTTAGAGGTAAGACTTGTATGATTCCTTAACCATTCTTTGTACACCTTCAGTCACATTTGCAATTCACCAGATGCACTTTAAATGATTTTGTTTTTTACAAAAATTTATCCTTCAAAAATCTTGTTTAAATGTTCCCCCATTTTTTCGACATATTGTTTTTTTTTTTCTGAAATTTTTTTTAATAAATTTGATATGCATTAAAGAAATATGTGTACGCATCTATTTTTTAACACCCTACTTTTTACTTTGTTTATACATGTCTGAAATATTATTATTTGTTTGTTTGTTTGGTGTCGGCCCCACCCAAATCATTGACGTATGGAGACAATTGGAAAATCTCTTACTTCCAATCTACTTATAACATCAAGAATAACAGCGTATTATATTCACTTATACCACCAACTCAAATAGAAATTGTGTATAAAATTTTATTTCAGAACATCTGAAATGCTATTGGACTCGTGCCAAAAGCTTGTTGCTTTGGCTTCATTTCTTAAAATTAACAAAAAAAAAAAAAAAAAAACATTTTGCAAAATTTGAAAATAATTTTAAAATGTCTAATAAACATTGTGTAGTATTTATACACAACGTATGTAGTACAACGTATGTTTGTATATAAATTGTTGTCATTTCTCGAGAACAACAAATTATGAAATTTATTTTTGCCAAATTTTATGGAAGTTTATTTTAGGATTTTTATTTTGTTTGTCTTTTTTATAAAAAAAAAAAACAGTATTCACCATTTAAGGCAACACAGACATTAACTATATACATAGATAATTTGGTTTCAAATTCTACTTTGAAAGAGGTACCGGTAATTTCAAGAATTCACTGTGTTTTTTTTCTTATCAACTAAATAAACTTTTTATCATTAGTTTTAAAATGTATTAATTTAGATTTTTTCATTAATTTAATGTGACATGATATTTCCGCAACTTTTTAGTTGAAATATTTTTTTGCAAAAAAGCGTTTTAAAACGTAGCATAGTCTCCTTTAAGTTTGGTACATTTAGCCTGTCGTTATTAAGGCCGGGGCACACAGACTCCGTCATATGTTATACTTTGAAGTATTCAACTCTGATTAAAGTACCGACAGACGAGGTTGACACAATGAGTACTTTGTTGACGGATATTAAAACAGGAACGGAAACAATAAAATAACTTTAACTTTACATTACTTTACTTTACTTTACTTTACTTTACTTTATTTTACTTTAATTTACTTTACTTGACTTTACTTTATTTATTTTTTTGTTTTATTTTTGCTGCCACTCAACACAAAAACTAAATCAAAACATAGAAAAAAACCACTTGATAGCTATCAAACTGCTCAGCATGCGTCAAAAGTTAAAAATTGCCCAACATTCGTACTTTGCGTTGACGGAGACGTACTGTTTGTGACAACACTCTTAAGAAAACATGTATTTTAACTTAATTATCAGTTGAAAAAGACAAAGTATAACGTATAACGGATTCTATGTGCCCCTGCCTTTTTATTTGTGGGCCAACTTTGACTTACTGATTTGAAATGAAGGCCCCTATTATGGTTTACAACTCAACTCTACTTCAGTTGAAATTTTACAATTTGGTATTATCAATTACAACTCAACTTGTCAAAAATTTTTAAGTTGAATTTAAATTGTGTTACAGCTCTGTTATAGTTTCACCGTTTACAACCCTGTGTTAGTTCGGTTAACAAAAGTTTAAACATTTTAAAACCCATCAGTAGCAATTACAACTCATCAGTAGTTCAAGTTGTCGTTTAGACAACTCAACTGAGTTGAGTTGTAATCCGTAATAGGGGCAGAAATCGTCATTATGTCTCTCGCGGTATGAGCTGTAGCTGCATCTCAGTGGAACCATATGTCAGATTATTTAGAACTACTGGACGTAAACAATTTTTCAACAAAGTCCGAGTATTGTTTTCGAAAAAATATGGACCGATAACTCTTTTAGCCATAATTCCATACCAAACCGTGCGTCTAAGATTTTAGGTAACCCAAATTTGGCAGTTCTGTTTATTCACATGTCCATTTAAATGAAAATGTGCTTTATCCCTCATAATGAGAGAGTTCCAAAAGATGTTCCATGCGGAAACATAAAATTTAACAATTTTTATAGATCTAAGCGTTGAGTATGATGACATTATAAATGTTAATGAAATTATTTACTACCTGTGAAAAATAAAATAAACAACAGTAAAACTCATAATTTATAAGCATTTCAAATAATTCACTTGAAGTTGGCCAACCCTGTTTTTCCTAAAAAATTACCCCCTGTTTATTTAAAAGCCAGTTAAAGCTCTATTTTGTTATTGCCAAACATCCGATCATCTTTGTCAACAAACTACCAATCATTTAGTTTATTTTTAGTATTTCCTTAGAAGCCGGTTATATTAAATGAAAACGGCAACCCTTTAAAAAAAAGTTAAAGAGAAAATTTTAGCCAAGTATCTCAGAGAATATTTATGTTTTGTTTACAGTATATGCCAGTGTTGGGATTTGTGGTACAATTGTACCAAATTTGGTACAATCGACACATCAGTGGTACGCTGGTACATCTCATTCTTTTTTGGTACAATTTCATATAAAATTTATTTAATGAATTTTTTATTTAATCAATATTTTTACTTTTTCTTGCAATAATAAACATTTATAATTTCATAGTTCTCCAACCCTGTCTAGATATAACTAAATTGAAACATATGTATATATATATACATATATATATATATATATATATATATATATATATATATATATATATATATATATATATATATATATATATTCTATATTTTCGGCAATAAGCCATTTCGCTGAACTTTAGTCTTTGAACGTGTTTGCATTACCTCAATCAATTTCCGACAGTATTCAGCTGATATATCCCTTTCCGTCCCAATCAATATCAAAATTAGGCGGATTACAATATTTTTAGTATATAATAGGTAAAATTAAAAACTATAAAATGTAATTTTATATTCATACAAAGATCATGTCCTTGGAAACAGGACACACCTGGTGCAGACAATAATATATAAAATGCTCTTTACCTACCTGTATAGGAGGGGACGGAAAGGGATATTTTTGCATTCTCTCTAATGAGGAACGTAATGTCTTTTTTAGTTATTAGATAGTTCCTTAATAACTTTAGGCATACTCTATCGGATTAAGATTTGGTTGCTTTGGGGGTGTTTAAGGTACTTGTTGAAAATTGTATAGTAACCAGCTCCTAATATTGAAAGTCTTTTGTTTACAAAATAGGTAAGAATTTTGGCAAAATAATTGTCGGTAAATTAGCAACACAAAAACAGAAATTCAAGGACAAGTTCAATTATCAAGGCTTTAATATGCATTAGAATAAAAGTTTTAGTTTGTTCTTTTTTAATGTCGAGCTACACTGTATGTATGTTAACTTGTTTTTTTTACGCCATATTTGGTACAATTGATGCTGATTTGGTACAATTCTATCATTGGGGCGGTACAATTTAAACATTGTCAGATCCCAACACTGGTATGTGCTAATATTAAGGAAAAGTCCTGGTATTTTTTTTAAATTACAGTATTTTCCCTTGAAATGGTTACATTTAACAAATTTATTTAAAAACTGCGCAAAATTGAATTAAGAAAAATGATAAAATTTCCCAATGACGTTATTGTCATATAATTGCGTTTTGCTTTTCTTCAAGGCCCTCATAATAGGTTTTAAAATTGATCTCTTCGAATGACCCCAGTTTCTTATCACCTAGTAATTTCATTAAATTTTGAAAAAGGAAAGGGGTAATAGTTCATAGCCCAATTCACTACGTGTGCTTCCGTGCATTGTCTAGATGGGACAGCTCTTTTTCTTCGCTAGAGTAGTATATTTTTTATTGTTCCACTACTATTCCGGCTTTATTTACTGAAAAGACTTGGCAGTCGAGGTGTTATTCTACAAGCCTTCTCTTGTATAGTTATGTGCAGAGGCAGTGTGGATAGCATTGCACCCAGGGCATAGGTAGGATAGATCTTCATGGCCCTAGTGATAGAGGCATCAATATGGCGAAACGCCTTATTTAAAAGCGTCCTACTGACCTTTAGAGTGTTCCTCCACGGCAAACCTGGTGCCCTGGCGGCCAAGATAAGAAAATATTCACTTTATAATTATGTTACCGCATTGTTTTAAAGAGTTTTTGCAGATATAAATTGTCATTATCGTCTTATCGGCAGTAAAAGTAATATATTTAACCTAAGTTAGTGTCCGTTAATGGTTGACTTCAAGATATTTGACCTCAAAGAAAAACTATCATAATGCTGATGTAATTTGACATCAACACTATGACAAGTGCCTTCGTTTTTGACCACCTAATACTTGTCATCCTTAGGAAATTAACCCTTACATCGCTAGGTCATTTGTTATAATTGGCAACGATCACAATTACATATGTCATTAATGGAATTTACCACGATTTATTGTTATTGACAGCTAGCGTCAAAGGAGAGCCCTGTGATACAAGCTTGCGCATGTATCTGAAAAAAAGTTATATTGTTAATTGAATTGGTAGCGGCAGGTTTACGAACCTATTACATTCTAAGTTAGCAGCCAACGGATTTTTTTACGTTGATGCAAGATATAATGAGTTAGTGTCATTAATAAGAAAACTAGGTGTTATGTTCTCGTCTGCTCATGTAATTTGTATGTTCATGTACACTGTTCACAGTTTGTTTTTAAAAGGGCGTTTTGTCACAATAATGACGAATAATTTACATCAATGCGATTTCATTTTTTAAATTTCATTTCGATTTAATTTTTTAAGTTAAAAAGCTTTTAAAAAAAATTTATAAATAAATTTAAATTAAAATGCTGATTTTACTATTAGAATCCCTTTCACGTTTTTCTTTGGTATATACTAAACTTTAGTTATTAATAATATACAAAATATGTCATAGTCTTGATGACATTGAAGTCATTACATATATTAGACCTGAAAGAAGACACAATTTTATGATGACTTTTATCAATCATTACGTTGATGTCATTTTTCATCATATTGATGACATTTTTCGTGACAGTGATGTTATAATTCTAATGATAAGGCGCCATCTCGCGGTGATTTTTCTGTTAGTGCAGGTTTATATACAATCTTCAAACTTTGCATCTATTAACAATTTAGTTCAGAGCCGACTGCATCGTTTCTGATATGAACTCTTCCTAACAGAAACGATGAGTTAGTTAAAGCTACTATATCATTTGAACAACTTCGTTGTCTATTAAACCGTTGCATGTGCAAGCTCATGCAATAGACGTGCTTATAAGATCATGAGCTAATGGTCATACTCGAACACAAATTAGCTTACTGAACACGTGCTTACTCATACCGAACTATTAGTGAGCAAACCTCTGTTCGTATCATAAATGTTCACTCGTTTCATGTTCAAAACCCTCAGTGTGTTTTGTGTAGAACTTAGCAAGTTTTTTTTTGCTTAAGTGGTTTTTTGCATTTTTTAAGAAATTGTTTTTGTATTTGTTAAAAAATTCTTTGTTTTATGTTTGTCAACTCGAACTGTGTTCGTGTATAAAACTGGTTGAACTCACCCAAGTTCGTTGTTATTATGCTCAACATTTACTCATACTTATTCAAACTTACTTATGATAACTCTGCGAGGTCATCGCATTTAGCTCGCTGGTCTTCCCTGTTTATTATGGTCCACTCATCGTTACTCGTTTGCATGGGCGTAGAAAGATCATTCTGGGACTGCAAGGCCCTCTCAAACCTTGCTTTCTCCCCCCAGAATTTGTAAAAATTGTACTATATACTTATTTTCGTTTTGACCCAACCCGCCCCCTCTAGAAAATATGTCCTTTTAAGCTAATGCTCGTTTGTAGTCAAAAGAAATAAATTCAATGAATTATTATAATGAGCGTTTTATGAGCTTAGTGTTTTTTTCCTCATGCAGTGCTTTATTGTCTATTGCCCTAAAAAGGGACGTGATATTACACGTGTTGAAAAAGCCATGGGGCAGTTTGGTTCCAACTAAAAATTTTATTGCAAAAATGGCAAAAAAATTTAAAATTTACTGCACAACTTTGTTTCTATTGTGTTTTCAATTTTTTTACATAAGGGGTAGTTACATTTTAAGGGCCGATGTTGAATGTGAACCACACCTAACGTCAAGTTTTTTCTGCATTTAACTTGGCATTTCTCAATTTCAGACTAACTCAATTTAAACCAAATTCATTCGCCGTGTTATCTCACGTGGTGGTGATGTTAATTGGCCGCCAAGATCATGTGATTTGACACCGTTGGACTTCTTTCTTTGTGGTTATTTAAAAGAAACGGTGTACGTCGAAAAACCAGCAACAATTCAAGAGCTAAAGAATGAGATAATTCGGCACATTAATAATTATGCCTCAGTCATCGATAATTTGAAGTATCAGATGGTGGTGTGCCGCCGAGGACGCGGCGGCCACTTGGTTTGTTCCATACATAATTCAACCATATCAATATTATCAAAATAAAAAGAACTGACAATAATTTCCCAAATAATTTATTTATAACTAACATCGCCCTTAAAATTTAACCACGCTATATAACTGATTAACTTCTGTAGCCGATTACATATGACAAAGTATAGTTTAATGATTTAATCCAGAAGTTGTAGTAGTGAGCCTCATATTTTTATTTTAGTTATGATTTTTATAATCATTTGTTTCGTCGTCTCATAATTTGTCTTTATTTTTTTCACTTCATCATTTGTTTTTAAAATTAATAAATTTTCGTATGATTTTCTCTCTTCATTTTGCATATTATCGATAAAAATAAATCCCAAAAACACTTAAAACAAATGTATATAACTAATGCAAAAACCCAAAAAAAGAGATATTCATTAACCATTATTAAGCCATGGAGAAGTAACTATGACATCGTGGCTTTACACCAGCAACAACAGCACTGCGATCAAGAACAACACCAACAGCAACCTGCCTTACCTTCCCATTATAATTTGCAAAATGAAAATTGTCAAAAGCAATATTCTTACAAGGAAATCGAATTTCATGATCCTTGGGAAGATTACTATAAGAAACAGAAAACAGACATGGAAATACAAAATAGTCTTGCTGCAACAAGTGGCAGTGAAAGTGAAGATGATGACAAAACAGAAGAACAACAAAGTAATGTTTTTCATGATGAAAATTCTAATAGATTTACACAAGAGTCAGATGTTATTCATTTAGACTTTGAAAGACAAAATGAGGCTAAAGAGGAAAATCCAATTGACGTTAGTAGTTGTGATTGTGATTTAAGTACAATTGTAAATAGAGATGATGATACGAAAAACGATAAAATTGAAACAGATGTAGAATTATGTAAAATACTCGAGACCACAAATAAAAGAAGAAGTAGTATTGAAAGCAATAAAGCTGAAGAACAATACAATAACAACACTGCTCTTAGCGATAACAGTGTTTGTGAACAAATTGAAGAAAGTGTAGAAGAGGTAACAAAAGTATTAAATGTATCACACAAGTGCACCTATATAGTGATGTATAAACAAATATATCGATATCAACGTTATATACATAGTTTGATGATGTCTTAATTTTTAATGGAATATTATTCTACACATACCTACCTAAATAAATATACTACTACTCGTACAAATATAGTCATAATTTTCATATAGAAATTCATCAAACAAATTAAAATAAGTAGATATACATATATGAGGGTAACACCTAAACCTAAATCAGAGCGTCAAGCGTTGACTATCTTTCAAAAATTCAAAGTATATGACGCAAACCCAAATAGCGCGGTGTCATAATGTTACAACGTTTTTAACAACGCGTTAGGCAGAAAAAACTGTATTGCATTTGTCGGTGCTGAAAAGCAATGCAATTTTAGTTATTTTCAGTTCTATCTAGCGATTCTGTCTCTTTTTTGTATTTATATTTATTACGTTTTATTAAATAAGATATGTGTAACTTTACTGGCCACGATATAACGTTGAGGCTCTTACTTAAATGTGTAATTGCTAGGCGCTAGACAACGCAACGCTCGACGCGCAGATTTAGGTTGGTGTATAAGTCAAATGTCTTTACAAAATCACAATTTTAAATCACATGATCAGGCGTTGTTAAATGCTATTTATTAAAATAAAGATTACACAGGTAAAAAATTTACAATTCTTGAAGGCCATTCATGCTTTGCCATCTGCCACTAATTATCGTAATCTTCATAAACTTTGTACTCCTACCAGCGATCACCAAAGTAGTCGATAGTAGAGAAACAAGTCGAGCAGCTTAAAACCAATGGTGCGCCGCCAGCGTCGATTTGATAGGCTTGTTTCAAAACAAGCCGACATTTTTGTTGACCTAACCACCCAATTTAGACAATTTCTACTGTTAAATAATTAAATAAAGACGTTTATCAGAATAAAAATTTTAAAAGTAAAGTACAAAACTTAACCTTTAATAAAACCCTTTTATTGAAACAAAAACAATAAAAAGAAGATTAAAATTTAGCCGTTTTTATTAAATAAAAGCAGCCGCTGTCGCGCTACCGGCTTTTTTCTCTGGTCGGTAGGCCAGCTGTTGATTTTGTAGAATGTAGAATCCCCCACTCTTGCCGAACATTAAAAAAAAACGACTAATAATTATGCACAAACCCAATTATTTTAAACGTGGCCGTATATTAAAAATGATAAACTTTTATTAGGACGTCACGTCTAAAGAAGGTATTTTGCAAAAAACGACTTCAAGTCCATGAACTAGTTGAGGCAACGAGCCTATCACATACATAGTTCTGTGACTACAATTTAGCATTAAAAGTTATGGGCAGAAGGGAAAAAGGAATAAATGCAATAGAATGACCGCTGCGGGGCTTTTGTGTATTAATTCTTTGCCCACATATTACTGCTGATAAAACAACAAATTTACCATTATATACCAGAAACTAGCTGTGCCCTCACACTCTGTGTGCGTCCAGATAATATTTTGTTCGATTTTGCTTTGAAAGTAATTCACATCAAGTTTTAAGAATCTTACGTATTTACCCATCCCTGGATAAAATTCTAAAATTTATATAAAATTCCAAAATTCTAAAAATTGTTGTAAAGGTCTGAAAAATACACACATTAAATGAGTTAGTCATTATTTTAAAACAGCGCCATCTGATGCGCAACATTGCTTAAAATATACTGCTTCTGAAAATAAAATATGCCTTAAAGTATGCAGTACCTTTAAATCGGTAAAAAAGAAATCGGCGTCCTTTCACTGCTTTTTCTTCTCTTTCTATTGGAAATAAGATATATTTGCAGAAAAAAGAGTCCTATATTGGGCTCTGGATACTAAGGTACCTCCTCACAAAATTTTGTTAAAATCTATACTGTAGTTTTTACGTGATGCGAACACAAAGAAAAAAACAGACAGGCAGAAAATGAGTAACTGTTTTATTATATGTATAGATAAAACAATGCTACAGACAATAGATTTTACCAGATGAATTTTCCTGGAAAAAGTCCTTTGAAGACCTTTGACTCGGATGGTAATATTATTGTCACAGTATTATTAGTAATTCCATAATACCTAAAATGCAATTCAATTGACAGCTCTGACTAGAGTTATGTCGTACATGAACGAACTAATTCATTTGAACGTTTCAGCAAAGTGAATAAAGTCACAAAAGAACATTGAATTATTTAATCAGCTGTGTTCAGGTGTACATTCTTCAATTACCATTCACATTAATAAAGAACGATATACGGAAAGAACGACCTAGTTTATATAATTGTTTTGAACGATCTGAAAGATTCAGCAAAATGAACGAATATGCTCAATTCTAGCCCTGAATTAAGTGACCTAACATTTTTGGAAAGCACACATTCCATGTCGGTTATTTTGCAGCGTTTCTTCTGTTTTAGTTATTAAATTGTATTCGGTTCGGTATCGCACACTCTACTCTTAAAATATGTAGTCTTAAAGAAGAAAGCGGGAGCTATTAATTGACTTAATCTCAAAAGCCAAATAATATCGTCGTGTCGGAAACTTTAAGTATCAGCTAGACAAGATGAAAATCGAAAAAGATGATACCTGCAGACTCTGCCTGGAGGAGGCTGAGACGGCAGCGTACATTATGTGTGAATGTCCGACATTGGCTATCATAAGACTTAGGACCACTAGTAAAAGCTTGATAAATGTCGATGCCTTGGGTGACCTAAGCTTTGAATAAATGCTAACAATTACTAGAGACTGCGTGATGAGAAAGAAGGCCGACAGTAACCAGTCGACAGTGTAATATCACTGGCTGGTTGTAGCACGTGACTCAATGAAAGTAAAGTTGCCGTAAATTACATTTCGGTTGCCTGTAATCATTGAGGATGAAAAGGGATTATGAAAGTGGTCTGCTTTAATATACCCCCTATATTTAAAATAATTGTCGTGTCGGAAATTGTATGGCCTGGAAATTTGGTTGAAAAAATCAGTTTCCCATAACGACATGTTCCAAATGGTTGTACAAAGAGCATTATCCGTATCATCTTCAAACAAATATAGGTGAAATATGCTATCAGATCACAAGGCTAACCAATTAGTTACTCTATGCGGATGCATTTTCTTTTGATAAATATATCTTGTATTTTGAAAGAGTCCCTATTTTGGAGTATAGGGACTCTTTCCGTTTCATTAATCATTAATATTTGAGATGGGTAGCTGATTAGGCTTGTGCATCCGATTCTGGTACCGTAGCTGCCAGCCAGTAAAACTTCCAGGTAGGTGTTTAGTTTATATATCGAGACGCTTAAGGCAAGACAGATCCCCACTTATGGCCGCACCTAACATGGTGTACAGATGGCGAAATATATAGCTGCTGCGCCGTTGATGCACTGGAAATTCAACCGCCTTCGCACAATTAACATCTAGCATTGTGGGGGTCTTGGACAGGCACCGTAACACTTGGTGCTTGTCTGTCACTGCTTATTCAACTTATTCGCACTCAACATCCTTACCTGAAGGCCGTCCACTAACTGAAAACCATGATCTGTCCGATGGCTTGTAGCTAGCACACGGATAACAAACTCTTTAAGGTATCATTACAGAAAAATGTTTTCTTCAGAAAACCGATTTCTTTTTCACGCATCCATTCGGAAAACACACGATGCCGCTAAAGGTATCAGAGTTTAATTGTGTAATATAGATATTGTAGACGTGTAAGTGAAGTGCTAATCCTTGTCGATATTCGCTTCGTAGTGGAAAACTATATGCCCAGTTGCTGTAATCGATGATGAATCGATGCGCTTCGTTTACACACCGATTCACAGCTATACTTTCTTAAACTCTGTCAATACTTGCGATCGAATTACTTGCCGAAGGTGTTGATATTTGATTTTACAAGATGATGTATATTTTCCTAAAGCGCCTATTTTGATTATTCATTTGTAGGGATACTCTAGGTACCCTCTAGGTATCGAAATTAAAATCTTAATATTTAGAAAATATTTAAATCACCCTTTACTTTGACGATGACTTGAGAAAAGGAAAACAAGAGAACAAGAACACCAATCATTACTACGCAGCCAAATAGCTGAAAGAATAATAGAAACCCCATTATCCAAAATCTTGATTGCGAAAGCAAGATTTGAGTTTTAAACTGTTGCCAGATCCATCGTATTCACCAGTTTTGAGACCAAGGGACTTTTGATGGTTCCATTTTAAACAAATTGAGCGAAATAAATGCTAAGTCGCCTATTTACCTGACTATCTTTGTCACCTTGCGAAATCTAACTTTGGAAAGATATTAAAAAAGTTCAAAAATGCCTCGTTGAAAAAAAAACAGATTAACCTTTTTTTTGTAAAGACCTTATGACGTTCCCTCATATTTATATAGTATTCGTAAAATGATACATGTGATGGGCGTAATATATGTTTAGATATTCATCTTGTATTTAGAATAACGTACCCGTATACCTTTAGACCTCATAACGTCGTTTATCTTTAAGCCTCTACATTATGATCATTTTACCACTACATAACGTTACGCAATGTTGTTTTACGTTATCGTTTTACGTAACGTAAAGTCTTACGTAACGTTACATTGGAATCATTTTGTGGTTATTATTTTTGTTTTTGGGAAAGCTAATCATAATAGTGTTAGTTTATTTAATACTATTATATTGTTGTTGTGCATTTTGTGGCATGTCTTTTGTGAAGTCGTCTCATACATTATACATTTGTTAATTGATTACATTTTGATTGTACATACATACATATTTATACATAAATACATACATATACATAAAAATAAAGTAATCTGCCTTAAGGTAATTTGAATATTTTTGGTTTTATTTTCCCCAACTCAGTACTACTAATACTCACACTTAGCTTAATGGTTTTAAACTTTTAATATAATTCTTTTAAAAAAAGGTGTTTGTTTATGTTAAATGTTGCATTAAATTAAATTGGATTTATTACATTGATTTCTTGCAAAAAAGTTTTATTAAAATTTTTAATTTTTCTACGTTTTTTTAGGCTGGTCTGGCTGGTGCCTTGTCACATTTGCGCTTGGGTGAGCCACGTAGTCCTGAACAGGATGCCTACGAACAGTTAATGCGTCGCCAATGTTGGGAATCGGGTCAGGTAGACTATTCTGGCCGTGATGCATTTGACAATATCTGGAAGAAGATAACACAGACTATGGAAAGCAAACCAGATAACAACGAGAAGACGGGTAGCTCTTAAAATCACAAACAAAACAACAAATTATATCACGTTTCACAATATCACACACGTAAAAAGTTCAGCAAAAATCAAAACTATATTCATACATTTTAAAAATGTAGTGTCATTTCATATGAAAAACAAAAAAAAAAAACATCACACACCTTACAAACATCAACCAACAAACCACACACTCGTTTTTTTTTCTAACAAAAGTAGTTTAAAAATGTTTCTTTAAAGACTTCACTTTATCAACCTTGTTTTAAGCAAAAAAACACTTTTTATATATAAAAATAAATCACTATTTTTGAAACAATACAATTTTACAAACAATTTGTTTAAAAAAATTCATTGTTTTATTCATACTTGTGTTTGATGTTGTATGTTTTGGTGTCTGGGTGTTTTGTTTAAATCTTAACTCTCGATTTTCATTAAAATTTAGTTTTTCTCAATATCACTTTATTTAATTTATAAAAAAACTCATTTTGTTTTAATAACAAACGTTTTTGTTATTTGTATCTTTTATTTAAAATGAATAAAATTTGAAAACTTTATTAATTATTGTTTAATTCCTGTTTAAGTATTTGTATTTTTTTTATTTTATTTAATGTTTTTCTTTTCATTTAGTGTTATCGCTAGTGTGACATCTTTATGTTGCTGCAAGCTGTCATCTTTATGTCAACTCTAATTCATTAGGGCCCGTCTACATTAGAGACACTAAATGATAAACATTAACACTAACATCTTTTAGTGTTAAGTGTAGACTGCCCATGTTAATAATGTTTCCATGGTTGTTAAAACATTTGTTATAGAAGCTGTTACACAACCATCATGAAAATGACGTTTTTGTTTTATCTTTTATGAACAGTATTAGTTTCAAACAGCAACATCTGTTGCTCAACTCACCCTTTTGTTATAAGCATTCAAACAACATTGATGAAAAACAAAATATTATAGTCAATCAGTAATTGAACATTAAAACGTATTCGCCTTCTATAACAACATGAACTACTCTGTTACCACGCGTCTACATTAGACATATGTAAAATGATAAACATTAACACTAACATCATGTTTGTATTAAGTGTATACTGCCTATGTTAATGTTTTTTCATGTCTTAACATGGCTGTTAAAGCATGTGTTATAAAAGCTGTTGAACAACAGAGGGACTAACATGATATTAGTGTTAATTTTTCATCATTTTATGTCTAATGTGGATGTGGGGTAACAGAGTTGGAAGTTTCTTTTCAAGCTTGGGAATAATTAATTGCTGTGGTTTAATTAAAATTTAAGCGTAAAAGCTTTTAATGACTGAATTTATTAAATCATTTTGATATGGCGTCAGAACCAATTGGGCTATTTCACGTCAAATCAACAAGGCACACGAAATGACTACTTCAGATTTTATTGGAATTTTTTTTTATATATATACCTTGACTCGCTGAATTCAAATATAATTTAAAAAAAAAAATCTCTTATAGTTGTTTGTGGGAAAATATCGCTTTTTTGCATATGCGCTCGAGGATTAAATATATTCTAATTCCAGTTCTATAAACCCTAGGAAGTTGAGTAATACCTCATTTTGAAGGAGATTTCATACGCTTTAATTTGATATCAATCATGAAAAAAAACTAATTTAAAAAATTTTTTTTCTTATATTTAAAAAAAGTTTTATAAAAATCTTTTAGATAGTGTCTTTTAATTTTTTAAAAAAAAATTTTTTAAAAACATGTAATGTTTTTTAATGTGCCTTGGTGAGGACACCACAAAAATTTCAGAGTGGGACCATGGTGGAACAGGAAGTTATGTCAAAAAGTCAAAGAATATAAATAACAAAAGTTTCATTAAAATCGGAAGTGGTTAATTTTTTTGGTTGATTTTACATTATCCATTACCCAATTATTAATTTATTTAATATTTTAATTTATTATTTTAAGTTTTAATACTTTTGAATAAAATGCCAACCTGATCTAATCGCTATTTGAAATTTTTCAAAAAACAATAACAAGCCATCATGTTGGGTCATGGGTTTCATTTTCGTCAAAAGTAATAATATGTACTTGTGCTATAGTGTAAAACGGTCTTAAATAGTATATTCCCTGTTTAAAATTACCGCCATTTCTAGAGTAAATGTGTAATGTGAAAACTCAACTGAATGCTGGGAACACAACTAAGACGAACGACGAATGGTCGCAAATATTCGTCGCCAAAAATAAAACACATGTGTATTTTGTGGAACAAGATTAACGTGAGTACCTGCCATACTCGGCCTAACCTCACGGTGGTCTTACCACCGAGTGAAACTTAGGCGTAGACTAGCGCCCCCATTGTGTAGTATAACAACACTTTACGATTGCCACCAATCGCTTTTTGTCTGTGATACAGTCACAATGAGTAACAATTTATATAATATGGCAAGCCTTTTCAAGGCAAGCCTAGATCCATATTATAACCTCTTGCTTAGGGGTTTGGAGACTATCCAAACTCCGTCTGTTGAGAGTGCAACAGCACACTTGATCGACCGTGCACCATACCTACTTAATCGATCTTAAACCACAACCACCACGTGTACCCCCGAAGGGCACCTCACCAATAACCGGTCGCAGAGAGGATAGGCTCTCTGTGGGGCTACCGATTCCCGTGGTACCAGTCCTTTGGGCACTGGTCAGGCCTCGAAGAGGACCCGTGTTAAAACAACAGATATTTTCTTCCAGATTTAGGCTCTAGGAACCCTAGCGTCTGGTGCCCCTATTTTCCCCGAGTGGACCGCGTCAAAGCATTTGCCATATTCCTGCAGTGACCTTTGAAACCCCCGGGGGTAACACATGTGTATATGATGAAAACGCACACCATTATAACGTCGGTCGAAATTCGTCATACGCGGCGAACTCAGAATTAGATTTATTTCTATTTCTTACGCCGGCGTACACCGAACACAACAGTACAATGTGACCATGTGTGGTTTTAGTTTCAAGTATTTAAGTAAATATTTTTTTTTTTCAATTTAATAATTTATATATTTTTATTTTATAGCATTTAAAATAAGTGTACAAAATACGTAGTAGTTAACTATAAAAATTGTTTTTAGTTGGTATTAATGTTACATTTTATAAGAATTTTTATTTTATACTGTCATCCTATCAGATCTTTTTTTTTACTATTAATGATTAAATGTCGTACCAACCATCTCATGCTTAAACATTTACGTACAAGGAAAAAGCTTCTACTATAATTAGCAATATATTTATTATTTTAAGGATTTCACAACATTTTTAAATTCTTTAATTTATTTTTTTGCGTTTTTAGTTTTTAGCACAAGCCTTAAGTAATTTTTTTCCTCGTTATTGTGCCCCATACGACGAATTTACGGAGTGAATTTTTACAGACGAATTCGTCGTGTTGGACGAAATTCGTCGTTCGTCCCAGTTATGGTCCCAGCATAATTCAGTAAATCTTGGCAAACCAAGAAAACCAAAAGAATTTAATTACTGCCTGTCCCATGATATCGATCGTTAGCAAAAATACATTTAAAACAAAAACAAAATGTTTGAATTTGTTTTTGTTTTAAATGTATTTGTGCGAGCGACATCGTGGGACTGACAGTTAATTTATTTAAAGCTTTGACTGTTAAGCCTGCGATAACATACGACAATGCTGTTCTATCGATAGCAACAATAGTTTGCTTTAAAACTATCAATAGTATTTTTTTTTAAGTGTTAATTTTGGCAACGATACCAGGTTCAGGTGAAAGGGGTGTTTTAGGACATTTATAAAGAAATAGATTTTTAAATATAGTTTTTTAATAAGTCTTTGCCTATTATTTTTGTAATCTTTATACCAAGTATTTTAATAAAAGGCAATCAAATGTTACTTGTATTCTCTAAAATAAAAAATACATATTATTAAAAAAATTATTCAACCTTATTCCAGTTGGCGACGGCAATATTAAACGACGTAATTTTTTATAGTTTGTTGTAAATCGGTATTCTCGTTTTCAATATTGTCATTTATCGATGACTGGCAACATGTGTTTAGTATTTTGTAAGGAAATGTGACGTTGATGTTGCCGTAAATTGTCGTCGGTGAATTTTTAATAATATAAAATATTACAAAACAAAAAAAAAAACATTTACATTTAAATTATTTGTTCAAATTGAAAAAAACGCTATATTAGTAAAAGACAGCTGCTGGTAATCTTTATTTGGGGCTAAAATTTATTGTGTGTTATGCATCAAAAGAGCCATAGTGGACCACCTTTCCTCACCGTAGTACTTAGAGTAAAACAAACATAATTTTTTTCTTTTAATTTGTTTTCATTTAATTTTTGAACTTTTGTTTTATGAGTCGTATATGGATGGCAACCCAACCTCAGTTGCCGAAATTGTATTACGTATGGCAACTGGCAACTAAAAATTGTTAATTTCGGTTGCCAAACTGGCAACCATAAATTTGTGGTTGCTGTTGATTTTTTTCCCTGATTAGGCAAAAAAGTGGTAAATCTAAAGAAAACTAGGTTTATTTTTTATATAATTTTGTATATTTAATAGTTTATATAAATATTTAAAACAAAATTTATATAATATACATACATACATATGTATTATTTTAAATTGTAGATTTCAAAACCGTAAAATAACACAACACTTAAACATAAAATAATCGACACGTTGGCTTTTGGAAATTATAATTTTATTTATTGTATTGTTTTATTCACTTTTTTCAAAATACTTTTTTCTTCCTTATTTATTAAATTTGTTAAAAATGTGTTGATTGTTTACATTTATTTTCAGTTGCTTGAGTGTCAAAATAGCATTATCGATAACTTTTTGGCAACTGAAAAAAGTTGCCATACGTAATACCAATTTTTTTTACCAGTTGCGTTGCCCTTTGACAACGAAACCAAAGTTCGGTTGCAATCCATAATCGACCTATTATTTTATATGATTATTATTTCCACGAACCTTTTTTTTACCGAAAACATGAACCAAATATAACACACATATTTTAACCAATATTAGATATGTTTGTTGTATTTTATTAACAATATCGATAAACAGGCAACGTCGTCACAACATTGTTAGGGAGTACCAAATTAATATATAAGGGAGATTATTTACTTTTACTTCCTTCAAATTGACAGTCGTCACTTCGTAGCTGCTGCCGGATATAGGTAGCTATTACCCAAGAAAATCAGTTAAAAGGGTGGCACTCTTTATTTGTATTGATTTACTTTACAGAAAGGAAGTATAATTAATTTTATATTTTTGGGCCTTAGTGCATAAATGTATAAATCTAATTGCCGATAGTATCGCTATCGAAAGAAAACTATCGATAGTCAGCCAAAAACAAAATTCGATTGTTTTGCAATTCTATTGGGTTGTGAATCATGATTGAGAAGGCGAGGCATGCACATTGGGTTCAAAAGCAAAATTGGTGGGTAAATTAAATTTAATAAAATAAGCGATTATTGACACTTAAAAGTGTAAATCCCATCTTAAAAAAAAAAAATAAATAAAACACATTTTTTGAGCCAAAAAAATAAAAAAAATTGTTGTCAAATTTCTAAATTTCTACTATGTAGTAATGTTAATTTTTCAATAAATTTTTGCATTAAATACTACTTAAATGTATACACCAATAAATAACCGCAATCAGCTGTTTCAAATACGATTACATAATACAGATTATTTATAAATAACACAGAAAATATGTTTAGTCCGATTAAAGATTTTAATTAGTTTGAGATACAATTTTAACTAAATTTTTAATTGATTCCATTATTTACTTCATTGGACGATTAGTTTTTTCTTTCTAAACGAAAGAATATAATTTAATCAATTAAAAAATTGATTACATTTTTATCTGAAACTAATTTAAACAATTAATAGGTGGAAATATTGTTTTCTGTCAACAAAATTGTTGTACATATATTCTACGAGAAAAATTGTAAGGCTTGAAGAAAGGAAAATTTAACAAGGTGATAGCGTAAGGCAGAGGAAATATCTTAAAAAAAATTTTTGAATTTTTTTTATATGGATTTTGACAGTAATAATTATTTTATTTTAAAAAACATGATAAATGCCAAACTCCATATAAAAAAAAAATTGAAAAAGTTTCGCTTTAATATTAGCTTCGCCTCCTGCTACCACCTGAATAAATATGCCTAGGCTTGAAGTACAGACACATTTTACTCTCTTTTTCTCTCCCATAAAAATTCAAACATGCTCCAGGGGTCTTAAAATTACATTAGAAAAATGCTAAAGTTTGAATTGAAAGAAATTATGGTGATAGTATCATATTTTTAGAAATAAATTTGGTTCTAATCAATTTTGAGCAAATATTTAATGAAGTATAAACATTCAAAAGAGTTGAAGAGCTGTAAATTATTTTTAATTTACAAATAATTAACAACATTAAACTATTAACATTGTCGAATTTCAAATATTTAACTAAATTAAAATTATTTTTCAACAAAATAGAAAAAATAATAATTTTTATGATTTATTTTATATCACCTGATTTAAGGATTTAAATTAAAATATTTTATTTAAATTTAATTTGTTCGTCTTTAGTTTTATTCCATCACTTTCTAATTTCATTGCAACTACCCGCTTAATACACTGCCTTACATTACTTTCAAATTTTACTTACCAACCTAACCTCACATTTATCTCTTTCTTTTTTTAATAAACTTTTCAGATGATTTGTCAATTAACAATAATAACGCTAAATCACTAACAAGTCCAGATCAAGAGGTAAAAATAAAACCAAATGTTACAACGAAAACTACAAGTGTAGCGAATGTCGAGACAACGAAAACACAAAAGATTTCTCATAAATCGAGTTCAACGAAACAGAAATCGTCACGAAAACTTAAATAACAAATAGTTAAGGTGCTGCGACACTATACCTGTCTGATGCCACAGATTATGTTTAAATATGAGCATCGGAAATTAGAAATATTACCACCACCAGTGGATGTCTAAAGTACAATAATTAGTTGTAATATTTTTTATTTATTTTAATAATGTAAATATTTAATTAGTTAAACTTTTGTAGTGAATAGTTTAAATAATGATTACCTTAAGCTAAAGCTTTTGCCAAGCTTTTGCCAAGCTTTTGTCTAACACAATAACAGCTTGAAAACAAACAAAAATATACCACGACATTTAAAAACTTAAAAAATCTAAACATGTTTTTTGTTTATTTTCACCTTATTCAACTATACTCACCACACCACACCGAAACACAACACACTCTACTCCTTTTTTAAAACCTTGCTGCCTTAATTGCGTTATTTGAAATGCACAGAATTAATTACTTCCGCTGATATTGAAGATGGTAAAATTGAGTATGATCACAAGACCGGTGCTAGTACCCAATACCGTGTGATCGATGGTGGTTATGAAATGGTAACTACCACTCCCCAACCTAATGGCACCGTAAAGACCTCAACTAGAACTTTTTGGGATCCTAAGCCTGTTAGTGAGGAAGATATGAAAAAGGAGCAGGCCAACAGGAAGATCATTCAATCCCGTATGAATAAAGAAATTCGTATTGATGAGAGAACCACCATGTTGACTCGTGCCATTGAGGGTGGTTATGAAGAGGTTTACACCACCATCAATGCAGATGGTACCAAGAGTACTAAGACCAAAACCTTTTTTGATTCTGTTCCCGAAGGCACTCCCTTCCCCGGACAGGGTCAACAGCCCAAGCAGCCTGGCAACAAGAAGACCATAACGCGCAAGACTTCTGTCGAATCCAATGATTCTACCGACAATCGCAAGATTGTTCAAAAGGTTAACACGAATCAACAGATGCAAAACATACAACAAACCTCCAATGTTCAACAGCAATCTACCTATCAAGAGACGCGTCGTACCTCTCAAAATATTGAGATTACCGAAAATAATCGTACCGTACGCAAGAACTCTTTGCAGACTGAGCAAAACATCAGACAAATAACCTCGTCGAACGTAACCGATGGCAAAAATAATACCAAGACTAAGAAGACTAAGAAACCCAAGGGTTCAGCTCCCCCACCACCAGCTGATTTCGAGCAAAACGATACTACCACTGTCAGCACAAAACGTGTACCGGGTGGTCACGAGTACACCTATACTACTCAATTGGAATCGGGCAAAACTATTACCACTTCTAAGACCGTTTATGAAGAAGAGGAGGTCGAATTAACCGAAGAAGAGATCAAGCAATACAAAAAAACTTTGAAGGATGCTGAGAAGCATAAGAATGTCACTTCCACTAAGAAATTGAAATCAGAATCCGGCACCAAGAAGGTTGTACCTTCTGAAAATCCTGGTGATGTCACCACCGTCGAAACTATAAAGATTGAAGGTGGCACTGAATATCACTATACCACCGTAACCGCTGAAGGTATTGTAAAGAAGGCCGTCAAAACTGTTTACGATCCCGTCCCATGTTCTAATCCCGATGACACCGAAGAAGAAGAAATTGTTGAAGAGTACGAAGAAGAGATCATTGAACCTGGGGAGAAGAACTTCAGAACTATTGAGACCATCAAAACTTTGCCAAAGAAGTTTGAAGGTAAAATTATGATCATGTTGAATGAGAAAAAATATTTATTTACAGTTATTTAAGTTAAATTTGAAATTTTGAGAAGTTCTTTGAGATCATATATGATCGTGAGTCATTTGTAGTATTTAAAACTCTATAAAAAGTTAACATTTTTCCGTATTTAATTTTAAGTCTTAAGCTTTCTTTGTCCTTTTTAAATACGAATAGGTTAAATTTTCTTAAGCTCAAAAACACGAAATCCCCGATGAACTTGCAAGATTGGTCTCGGAGGAGATTAATTTAGAATGAGTAGAATCGGTGAAGCCACCGATTAGTCACTAATATAGGCCTCTATCTAACTGGATAGTAGGATAAACTAATGAGTACTGGTAAGCTTAAGAGGATTGCAGAGTCTCCCTTGCAATTTGGCCCAGTCTATACGCGACAAAATAAACTCCTTCCGGGTTTAGATTAGAAAAGTTTTAAGTCGTTGTATGTGTAATCACTAGCCATTGCCACATTAGGGTAAGAATCACTAGATGGGTTACCGGTGCATCAGATTTCTGTAGGATATGCGAGGACGAAAATAATGGGAACTGTCGAGCACTTGTCACTACAAGGCCGCAGGTTTAGATGGTTTTACCTAACCAAAGATTTCACGGTCTAAACGACATTGCTCGGTGTAAACTGGAAGATGGCTTAGGCTTCAACATGGAAATCAGGTGGCTAAGATAGCAGGATGCAAATGTTTTTCTTTTTTAATTTATATATCTAAAAGAAATCACAATGAACTCTCCAGGTCCAGTAGGAGTTAAATTTTTGGTTTAGCACTTCTATTCAGAGTGAGGACTGTTTATTTTAAATTCTCAGAAAAGTATTCAATTAGCATTATAAACCGTTTTGTTTATGGTTTATTTTTCTAAATCCAGAATGACAGACGTTGAGGGCAGATTCAAAATCACGTGACTTACTGCATAAAGCATAATTTTTGGAAAAATATTTTGTTTCTTTTTAGGAAGTTATTTTGCATTCGTCGTTTTTTCACTTGTTTCCATTATAAACCAAACAGGCTGTAAGAATATAGTATGCCGGTCGGGCTCAAG
This sequence comes from Phasia obesa, assembly GCA_949628195.1. Classification (NCBI taxonomy): domain Eukaryota; kingdom Metazoa; phylum Arthropoda; class Insecta; order Diptera; family Tachinidae; genus Phasia; species Phasia obesa. The sequence continues at coordinate 109,365,015 of OX451219.1, forward strand.
ATTACCGCCAACAAAACCCTGTCAGTTAGAATCGTCCCACTAAATGCAATTCTAAATTTACTTTAAGTCGCGTCGAGATAGAAGATCTTGTCAGCGCAATAAGTGAAGATAGCGAAGCAGACAAAAATATAAACTGCGTGTGTCAGACCACGCTAAGTCTAGATGTTTTTTTTTTTTTTTTTTAATTTAAGCGTTACAAAATTATTACCTTCAATTCCAGCATAAAATCTGTAAATTTTTACGAATGCAAAACTTAGACCTACCCCATGTAAATCCGCGAAAGTATTCCAATAACCGGTCATGGTAATAGTAGCCTTGTCGTCACGGGGATACCTGTTGTACAACTTGTTCGAATGATGATTAGATCCCGAAGATTTTTATCTTCTAGTTCTAGGTCCGTACAAACCTCGGAGGCCAGTGCAGCCAAAAAACTTCGGAAGCATCTCAAGGAGTTGAGAATCTTCAAGACAATATGGCCCCTGCAGTACTACTAGTATATGACAACATCGTCCTGTTGTCCATTTGTAATCAAGCTTCCATTGACCATGTAAGTCGCCGAAGGTAATGTACGCGTAAGATACCAAAGTTTGGCTTACAGTGGAATCCTCAAGGAAGAAAGAACGTTGAACGTCAGAGAATAATATGGAGGAGATCAGTAGAAGGGTAGCATCGTCAAAGTGGACTCACATGGCTATATATCTATATCGATACATATAATAAAATAGTAACTCATTTCCGTCTGTCTGTCTGTTCGTCTGTCTGTACGTCTCTCTGTCTACTTTTCTTTTGCCTGCGCATCACGGAAAAACTACTGCATGGATTTTAATAAAATTTTGTGAGAAGAGAAAGTGGAGAAAAAGCTGTGAAAGTACGAAATTTGCAGTTTAAAGGTACTGAGATTTTCGGTTTAAAACTGGGATATTTTAAATACGGGTGCGCACCTTTTATTTTTGAAAGAGGTATACTTTAAGCAAAATTGCGCTGAAAAAGCTTCACAATAATTTTTAGAATTTTTTTAAATTTTAGAATTTTATCCAGGGATGGGTACCTTTATATAAAACAAATACATAAATCATAACTGAAGCACTATAAAAGTCTTACAAATAGTGTGGAATACTTTCAAGGTAAAATTGAGCAAAATATTGTCAGGACGCCCACTACGTAGCGGGCACAGCTAGTTCTGCATATGTCACAAGTTAGAAGTACACTGTCAATAGAACACTATATTTTTTAGTGTGTAATAAATAAATAATTTTTTCGTTTGTATTGTTAGAAGCTCCTTTTCACGAGCAGCAGATGACTGATCTATGTTAACTAAATAACACGCGATGCTAAAACTTCTTTGCGAAAACTTTTCTGTAGTGGTTGCGTTTAAAATCGAGTGTGAGTTTTCATGACTGTTCTTAATAATCATATAAAATGTGATGTGCCAGCTTAGTGGAGATGCCTTGCGCCTTAGTTATCTCACACAATTTCATTCCGTGATTGTGCAATATTATTTCGTGGATTTTGTGGATGATTGCTGTCATATGACCACAACGGTATTTTTGCCGTTGAAAATTATGGTACCTTTTTTATGGCACCTTTTCTATTTATCAAGCCTTTTAATTTTCTATGTAAGACTGACATGTTGTCTGCTTTTAGGAGCTTTCGTCAAAGGCACATTAAATGGTACAAAATGGTATTTGTTGCATCGAAGCAGTCTCGATTTTTATTTAACAACGAGGAGAGTTCAAAAAGTCACACAGCTTTCAAGCTATCTAAAACTTAACCCAACTGGGGGAAAAATTGGTGTTATGTAAGACAACTTTTTTCAATTACCATACATTTATCGATAATGCTATTTTGATAGTCTAGCAACTGGAAATAAATGTAATCAATAAAATAGTTTTTAATAAATAGCAAAGAAAATACAAAAAAAATATTTCATGTCTACAGATTTGATTCTTTTTGAAATGATTATTCAATCTCTTTAAAAAATGTGCCTAAACATACTCGTAAATTTAATGCAAGTTTATCATCATGTTCCAGCCAAGGCGATAAATCTAAAAACAAAACTCTCCATCCACCTAAAGATCCTACTCTAAATTACAACCCTCTGTGACTTGACAACTAAACCTTTATAATAGTTGCCATACGTAATACAATTACGGCAACTGACAACGCAACTGCAGTTGGGTTGCAATCCATAAAATTCTCAAAAAACCAAAAAATTTTGTGAAAATAAATAAAGATGTAGCGTTAAGATATTAAAAAGCTTTAGTGTGTTCCTTAAACCAAACTCCGAGAGATCATTTTTAATTATTCTTTATTTTTTTTTTCTTTCAGAGGAGGTTACCATCACCCACGAAAAGAAGGAGAAAAAGACCAAGAGATCCATGGTTATCAGCCAATAAAGAATGGCACGCCTAAATTATTTTTGCTGTCTAATTTAATAGTAACAACATTTCAATCAATGAAAAATTCATTTCTAAATTTAGTTTTTGAATAAATAAAATTACCCCACTTAAATTGCACCACCACATCATCACTTTAAATTAACATCTAACATATATTTTTTGTATTTTTATTGTTAAATAAAATTGGATTGGATTTTTAAATAATGTATAACATGGTTTTTGGTCTTTTAATTGAATTTTTCAGTCACATGGCCAATGAAACTTCAATGTAGGTACCTCTTTGAGTAAAAGTGAGTTATAATAGTTGAGCATTTAAAATGTAAATTAAAGCAATGAGATTCAGAAAAGTGGCAAATCACAAAATATAACCGCAGTCATTTAAAATTAACTGCTGTAATATCACATTTTCGATTATTATATCGGGTGGATAAATTTTAAGGGCCAATGTTGAAAGTGAAACACATCTAAACTTCAAGTTTTTTTCTGCATTTAATTTGACATTTCTCAATTTCAAACTAACTCAATTTGAACCATGGAAAGATACATAATCGAGCAACGTGTTAAACTTATTCAGGCTTATTATGAAAATGGGCGTTCGAATCAAAATGCATATCGTGAACTTCGTGATTTTTTCGGTCAATTTAATCGTCCAAATTTGAGTATAATCGGAAAAATCGTGCAAAAATTTGAGCAAGACGGGTCTGTAAGAGATGTGAAAACACCAGTGCATACTCGTACAGCAGAAAATGTTGCTGCTGTTCGCGATAGTGTGGCTGAAGAGCCGTCCACCTCAACTCGTCGTCGTGCCCAACAATTGCATCTCTTACACTCGTCGTTGATGAACATTATGCATAAAGACTTAAATTAACACGCTTACAAGGTGCAATTGACTCAAGAACTAAATCCTCTTGATCATTTCATACGTCGTCAATGGTCAGAATGGTGGCAAGAAATGGCAACAGTGGATGATCAATTTTCGGACAAAGTCATTTTCAGTGATGAGGCACATTTTCACCTCTGAGGATTCGTCAATAAGGAGAATTGCCACATTTGAGCGAATGATAATCCAAGAGTGATTGTCGAAAAACCAATGCACCCACAAAGAGTGACTTTTTGGGCTGGCGCCATCATAGGGCCGTATTTTTTGCAAAATAAGGCCGGTAAGGCAGTGATTAACACCAAGATCATGTGATTAACACCGTTGGACTTCTTTCTTTGGGGTTATTTTAAAGAAAAGGTGTACATCAATAAGCCAGCAACAATTCAACAAATTTTAAATTTTCAAAGAAAAGAGGGTAGCACAATATTTGGAATTACTACGGTGAAGGGTATATAAGATTCCGCATGGCCGAATAAAGCACTCTTACTTGTTAAATATATATTATTCAAGATTTTTTTCGGCTTCAACTTCCTTTTATTTTTTCAAATCGTAATCGCAAAGTGTTTGACTATTTTTAGCACATTGGTCAAAGCTTGACACAGGTGCTATAGCCAAAATTAAAGCTTCAGCTCTCGATCATTTAGGTACATAGATTAATTAGAGGAGAAAAAATTTTCTAACGAGATAACATCTTCCTCATTAAAGATTCTTAAATTTTCCATGGTCTGCTTAAGGTATAAGCCGTATCAGGCAGTAAAAATTTCGTAATCATCGCTCTGTAGTGCCGCCGTTAGCTGAAATTGCGTTTACAGTAGCATTTTCGAAAAGAGAAATGGGCCAATGATGCCACCTACAAAATGTTGCCGTCACAAAAAACTGTCACTCTCTGCGGATACATTGGCATTTCCACGAGATATAAAATGACGCCTTGGCGGAAAATAAATTTTTCGATTGAACTGCAAACGTAATTCAAGCATAAAAAAATGACTACTGTCAAAAAACAAATGATTTAAAAGATACTTGTATTTCGACAAATCATTATTTTCAACTAGACGGAGCGTATTTATACTAATGGAATTAACTTTCATATTTTTACGAGACGAGTCACAGGATTGGCAAAAGGGTTCATCTTTTAATCTTCAGTACTGTGTTTCAATCTACGAATCATAATAATCATGTCGGCATTGAACCACACAAGCCGAGTACTGCAACGCCCAGTTATTATTACAATTAATTCTCCAAAACCATCATGCTTTTAATAATGTTCTATGTTGCCTGATAGCATCATTATTTATGTGGTAAATTAGCGTTTGGAGTGCACAGCAAGAATTCGCATGCAATTGCAAACTCATTTATGAACATTAAAATCATATACAAAGGTGCCTGATCCATAAAATTACATATGTAAGTATGTACACATCGTTACCTTAATATAGAAAGGCCCTAACTCGGCTTTTTTTAATAAAAAATTGCGTTAAAAAATAATTCGCGACTACAAAACTATAATTTTCATTAAGTTTTTTCCTTCTCCTGTAAAAGTGGTTTTTACGGCGTGTATTTGTCATATGACTTGTCACTTTTGCATGTGTTTAGAATTTACTAAACACGTCGTGTGAAGCCTTTCAAACATAACATGTGTATTTTCCATGTGTTCAATACATATGACATTTTTCATTTAGAATGTGTTCTCTTTTGATGTGACAAAGCATCTGACATGCTGTAATGCCAACTTGATAATTTGCCATATTAGGTTTTTCGTGGTACCAAAAGCACTAAAACGTGGCAAAAGCACTACGTTTGCATCTTTTCATCAGCTGCGGTTGGCAATACAAAACTGTGTGGTGGAAAAATTATATATTATAGGTTATGTCAGATGTAATTACACATGTACGTTTGAAAGCAAAAATTATAAACCGTATGTAAAATGTCTATTTTGACAAACACATGAAATTACATATGGGTTATCAAACTGACAAGTCATATGACAAACACACGCCGTGTAAAACCATTTTAAAGTAGAAAAAATGTTAGTTAGGGCCTTTCTATATTAAGGTATCGATATGTATGTATATCATCAATAAATTTTTAATTTATGCACGCCATTTTCACTATAGCCAGAAATCTTATTAAAAATAAATTACAAGCAATAAACTACAAATAAATTACAATACAGGCAAGAATCAAGTGACTCTTTTCAGTTCTATTAATGTTTAAAACATAAAACCGTCGTGGCCTTTGTTTATAACTTTTGATACGTTTCTTCAATCTATTTGTATTTTGTTAACATATTTGCCTATATGTAATATATAGGACCTTTAACACCTACATATGCTCACGGGGTATATGAGGGCACTAGTCTACTAGGCTAGTAGGGTCCTGAAACTAGAAGCTAAGAACATTCGAGGTATGACCAGAGGGAGTTTTTCAAATTTCTGTGACAGGTTATGTGGCTTGGATAGAGGTTCAGAAGTTTAAGTAGTCCTAAACTCCTAAGCAAGGGCTATGAGCATAGACCTGCCACCCATGTTCCAAAATTGCTACTTGTTGTGTTGTGTATGCGCAACAAGGCTGTTAGTAGACGCTTTGTTTTCACCCAGTGGGAAGACCACGGTGAAGTCAAGGCAACACTCCAGGCACTGACATAAATCTGTATTACGTCTGTATTTCCATGATACTGGTGCAAAAATCAGACGGAGAATGAATGATGGCATGGGTTATGTAGGTCTTGATTATCGTTGTGGTTTATGGCTTATTCGCATAGACCTACGAAGTATGAAAACCCCAAATCGCGCGTCTAAGTGGTCAGTTCACATCACCTTCACGTGGGATGACCATGCACTTAAACCGCTCCTGCAGAATGTATAATGTGGTATGAGATGTGGGGCATGTAGCGCTGTCCCGTTGAAACCGATTGCTCTTTATATCTATACCATTCAATTGAGGCCAAAAATAAGTTGAATTGTTTAAAGAAGCTGTAGAAAAACTTTCCTTATTTCAACAACTAAAGACTATTTCAACAACTATACTATTTCAACAACTAAGACACTGATTTGATCAACCATTAAACAATTTCATGTGCGCCTATGAAAACGTCTCTGGAGACTATCGTATCGTTGTCATCTTCTTGTTCAAACAGCATTGTTACAACATTTTTTCGCACAACGAAGTTGTGTGTTTTCTGACGACAAACAGAAGTTTATATTTATATTTTGTTCCCTATTCTGCCGACGTTTTGTTCATGTGAAAACAAAAAAATTTCTCGTCAAGACGGCGCGTACGAACCAACCTAACGCTTGGCTCCTTGCTAATGACTGTTTTCACTGTCATCGTGACTTTATATCACCAAGTAATATTTTTTTTAATAATTGCATCTATTATTGTCAGACGATACAGTACGGCCCATAGATCGGAAGCTATGTTCAAGGCCAAATTGTGCCTACCAACAACCAAAGAGACAGCAGTTTTATGACTGATTTTTGTTATATTAAAACCAATATTGTTATTATTCAAAGTAAACACTCATGTAACTAAAAATTACTAAAACCTAAGGATCTACATACATTCATTGTTTCTTAAGTTTCTCATTATTTAATTTACGGTTTAAAATCAAACGTAAAACAGCCCACAATAGCGTCAATATCAGCACAATACAGCTCACAACAAAAGCGATAACATCTAATAAATAGAACTGATACCATTTCAGATCTAAACCGGCCGATCTCAAATGAGGCGCACCATTATGTTTTATGACATACTCTATCCAATACATGGCCGTTTCACGAGCTCCCATGGGACGATCATTGAATATATTTGAAATTCTATTGATGTTATTGCGATAATAGGAATCATACAATAATTTGTTCAGAGAATCTTTCAATATCTGTTTGGTTATATCGGGAAAATGTAGACTTATGCCAATACCACTTTGTACAGCTTTATGCATATTTAAATGTTGATCAGAATAGATGGGTATGCCCAACATGGGCACGGCATTGTAAACACCTTCTTGAGTACCAAACAAGCCGCCATGGGTAATAAACACTTTGACATTGGGATGAGCCAAAATATCGGATTGGGGTAACCAGGCTTTAATCATGACGTTTTTAGGTAATTTGGTCAGGCTTTCACTTTCAAATTTCCAAAGTACGCGCTGTTCCATGGAGGCAAACACTTCAAGGAACATTTTAAGCTTTTCAGCCGGCATATCTTTGGATTGGACGTTGGTGCCTGTAAAAATCAATAAAATAATTATTTAAAAAAATAATACTGTATTTTTATTAATTCATCAAATAAAGTTTCATTTTAATTAATGAAAATTTACCCAAACTGAAATATATGACTCCGTTTTTAGCTCCATCTAAAAATGCTTGAATATCCTTAGGCAGTTTCTTGGGCGGATAGATGTGCATGGCTCCAACCGGCACCATGTTGGTTATAGTAGGCCTAGAGGTGGTCAGTGGTGTGTAACTATTGAGCAGCATTAAAGATATATTTTTTTCCATACGAGAAACCGGAGGTATATCAACTGTTAAGTGACATTTAAATTTTGAACTCTACAAATATAAAAGAGCAAAAATCACCTTTTAAATGTCCAAAATATTGCTGCACCATTTTATCCATTTTTGGAAACATATCCCATTCTCTGATCAAATCTTCGGCCAATGAATAATAACTGTTTTTCAAACGTTCCATAAAACTCATACGATCGGTGAAGGGCAAAAAACCGTGTGGTACAAATGACCAAGGCGTCACGAAACCCATTATTTGGCTCATATGATTTTCATAACCCAAAGTACTGGTAGTCACTACCGGTATGTCATATATATACGATAGGGCTAAGAACGGTTCCTGATAAAATTGTTCACATAATAGAAGATCATATTGACCTTTCGGCCGAGGGTGATTTATGATTTCTTGCACGTTAGGTTGTTTCAATGCATGTTCGGTGGTTTTCAATCCAATTAAATCCAACATTTTGAGAAAAGCAAAGACATCCATTTCGGACAATGCATAAACATTATCGGTCTTGAACACTTTTATGACTTAGTAATTGGGAAGAGATGTGTTTCTTGATTAACTGTGTATATTGAGGTGCAAGAAAAGTTCATTTGCCTTACCATCACTCCAAAAGTCATAGACAGGTTCCACCAAAATCTCCGTATAATTTTCACCCAATTTAAAGTTCTTCAAACTAAAGGCCGTCACCATGGTTACTTGATGACCTCTCTGTATGAGCTCCTTGATAACGGCATTCATCATAAAGTGACTTTTACCAGGAAAGACGTATATTGCTAAAATCTTCGAACATTCGCCTTGTGTTGGATACACACTGAGCAGCCCAAGGACGGAGAACGTTATTGTTACGCAAAATAAATGTTGTAATCGCTTTAAACAGGTTAATATTTGAAAACAAAGAGAAAAAAATAAATAAGATAATGTAATGATTATTATTTTGAGAACCTTCTTAAGTAAAATTTGGTTTATTTGTTCCTAATAGGTTAGGTTAGAAAGACTGCCACTTTAACTCGGAAACCCTTTCAATTCTGTAGCAGCAAGGAAAAACTGCTGATGTCTCAGTCTGAATTTTTGAGGTTAGGCACTTTAAAACGTAGATGTAGATGGCTTTTATGAATTTATTTCTGTTGTAATTAAGAATATTTCATGCTGTCGGGACTTTCACAATTGAGAAATATGTCGTTCTAAATTCCTATAAATAACACATTCAAGTTAATGATTTATTTAGGTTAGCAAAACTTAAGAACTTAAGTTGACTTAAGAAGGTATTCGTTTTGACCGCAGAATGATTAGTTTTCGATTAGGGATGTCGCTTAACAAAACAGAAATCCTTAGCCTAGCCATCTTAGCTTCGTTGTAGAGGCGATGACATATAATTCCTCTTAGTTCTCGTAAATCCTACAGAAATCAGATGTACCTCTAACCGATCAACTTGTTCTTGTACTAAGGGACAGTGACCAGTGACCAGTGATCTATAATGGCCAAAGTCTTGGCTGAGAATCGAACTCCCAGAGTAATAAAACACATATATTACTCTCCACCATTGTAATGTTCAATATTCCCTTACTCTGTTATGTTTCCCAAGTTCAAAATAAAATAAAAAATCATAAAAGCTATTAATACTTTTATGATTTTCAACTTCATTATTTGTGTAAGTATTTTTTTTATCGAAATTTTTTTTGTAAAAATTTTACTGAAAAAAATTTACTGAAAAAATTTTCTAAAAATTTTATACAAAATTTTTTTTTGTTAAAATTTTATCGGAATTTTTTTGCTTAAATTTTATCGGAAATTTTTTGTTGTATTTATCGAAAATTTTTTGTGGAAATTTTATCGAAAATTTTTTGTGGAAATTTTTTCGAAAATTTTTTGTGAAATTTTACCGAAAATTTTATCGAAAATTTTTTGTGGAAATTTTATCGACAATTTTTTTAATAATTTTATTGATTTTTTTTTTTAAATTTTATCAAAATTTTTTCTAAAAATTTAATAGAAAATTTTATTGTAAATTTTTTGTAAAAATTTTTTTGGATATTGTAAAATTTTGTAAAATTTTATTGAAAATTTTTTGTAAGAATTTTATCGAAAATTTTTTGTTAAAATTTTATCGAAAATTTTTTGTTAAAATTTTATCGAACATTTTTTTGTAAAAATTTTATTGAAAATTTTTTGTAAAAGTTTTATTGAAAATTTTTTGTAATAATTTTATCGAAAATTTTTTGTAAAAATTTATTATTTTGACTTGGAAACATCTCCACTTTTTGGTGAAACCAGTTACGTGTTGAATTTATTTTCTTTTTAGTACCGAACATGAATTTATGAATTTGTGTACAAATTTACTTTTTTACAATTAATCAGAATAGCTCTTTAAGAATAATTTTCAAAAACTTCCTGTAGGTTTAGTAAAAATTGCAAAATTATTTTTTTAATTCTAAAAATTTATTCACCATATTTTGATATTAATTAAAACCACACTTAATATTTCATATATCGTTACAAAATATATAAAATAAATCCTTTCGTATTGATTAAATATTTTCTCTTGTTGATTATTGCCGGTCCTTTTGAAAGTAAAACTGCTGATCTGTTTGACTTGACTCGTATATGTTGAATAAATTTTCAATCATTTCAATAAATATCTAAATTATCGAATTGAAGACTATTCTTTTTACATTGTCTCATTATTTGTTTAAAAAAATTGCAACTCATGCATTATGTGAACAAAATAAAAAATTGTAATAGTTTAAAACAATTCTAGTAACAGCTACCACTACTCGAGATACGAGTAATTGTTGTAAGTACATACGTATATTAAGAGTAGAAAATATTAAACAAATATTTAAACTTGCCCATCATTTTCAAAAGATAACTAACTGTCATTTCGTTTAAACAAATTCTGAATACATGGGAAACAGAAATTTATTTCCAGATACATTTAATGCATGATTATCTAATAAATAATTAATATTTGTACTGGTTAACACACTCTCTTTGGGTAAGAAAAATATATAATAAAAATATATATTAAATATATATAAATAAATTTATAATTTGTATGTAACAGGGATGATAAATGGGATTTAAATTTTGTACTTTTTGGACTAAAGCCTGGTACTCTGTCATGAAAAAAAGTTGCAGAAAACATTGTGGAAAAACATTGAAATGTTTCTGGCAACATTTTATCAAAGCTGTGAAATAAAGCAAGGGGCAAGGCGAATTCATACCAGGTGTGAGCAGTAGAGCAACAACTACAACAAAACAATAACTTTGACATTAGATTAGCAGATATGAAACAATGTATTTTTGAAAAGACATTAGCAAAAAAAACTAGAGCAAAAAACAATCAGCTGGGCTATCAACACCACCTGGTATGAATTCGCCTTGGCAAGGGGCATTATTTCAAGGGGAATTTTTCAAACAACAGCTGATCGCTTGGCTCTTGTTAATATTTCTAAAACAATGTGGTATACTTGAAAACAATAAAATCGTAAAATTCTTTCAAATCGCGAGATAGGCACCACCTTTTAAATGTCTAATTTTCCTTGTGAAATAAAAAATGATGCTCAACATTTTTCACAAATTCGAACAGAGTACTAGGCTTTAGATTGTAATAAGGACACATCAAGTCTGTCAAAATTGTTATTCTACAGAAGATTTGTAATTACGGCGAATTGAGTTTACCAGGTATGAGTGATATTATGTTTTGCTCTCATTTTTTTCTAAAGGCTGGTCAAAAATGCATTATTTTATATATACTAAGGGAATGGTAAAGTTGTTTTTTTTATTGTAGTTGTTGCCGTAGTGCTCTCACCTTGTAAAATCAATTCGTCTTGTTTGTAATTATTGCTCAGGAACGTTCCAGTGTTGGAATTTGTGATAAAATTGTACCAAACAAATTTGGTACATTCAGTACATGAGTGGTACACTGGTCCACTTCATGCTTTTTTGGTACAATTTCATATAAAATGCATAAATTTTTGTTTTATTTAATCAACATTTGTTTGTACTTTTTCTTACGATATCAAATATTTCTAATTACATAGTTTTCAAACCCTGTCTAGTACTAAATTGCAACATTCTTGATTTACTTAAGATTTAGAAGGCAAGTTTATAACATTATGTCTTGACGAGCCATTGTTTTGTTCAACCATTGAACAATTAAATGTGCGCACTTTAAAACCTCTCGTGAAGACCATCATTGTCGATATCATGTTCTTGTTCAAACAGCATTTTTAGAACATAACACAATGATGTCAGCCATCAAATGTTGTTTTTAGTATGAAAATTTGAATTTTAAAGAACGCCATCTGCTGATCAAGCGTGAAAATCCTATTTGTTGTGCTAAAGGCATTAAAAAAAATTAACGATAAACAAAAATATTTAGTCGGAACATGTACATCGATATGTTTTCTTCGCATAAAAGAAATTTATCAAAATTTTCTTCCCTATTCTGCCGAGGGTTTGTTCATGTGCAAAAAAAAAAACAATGGCTCGCCAAGACCGCGTGTAAGCAAGCCTTTTGTTATTAAAATAGCTAAGTATTTTAGCAAAATAATTCTTAGTAAATTAGCAATACAAGGAATTAAGGTCAAATAAAAATACTTTAAAATATAAAAGTTTTGATTTGTCATATTTTAATGCCGAGCTACTATATGAATGAATGCTTTTTATACCTAATGCCAAATTTTGGTATAATTTATCTTGATTTGGTACAATTTTATCACTGGGCGGTACAATTTCAACATTGTCAGATCCCAACATTGAAACGTACATGTTTATTTACGCCTGACATAACCCCTATTTGTTTATACCAGCTGATTTTCAACTTCTCCCTCTTAAGGGCAGTTTAGACAGTAAGACTTTACGTACGTAAAATCTAAGAGAAAATAAAATGAAAATCAATCCGTATGAAAAAATAGAGATTAAAAATCGTATGGTTTTTTTCTTATGTTTACACCATTGGTGTTGAATAAAATGAAGTAAAATTTTAACAGCTGTTATTAAAGCAATAAAAAAGTGAAAACAAATAAATAGTGCGCGTACTTGTGAACAATATGCCAAATTAAAAAAAAAAAGTAACAAGGAAAAGGTTATTGGTGTTGTACTAGCCATTGCTATAATAAAAAAAAACTGGAAACCAACAACTAAAACAAAATTAAAAAATTTTAACGTTCTTTTGCCAAAAGTTTTTTATTGTTTACAAACTTATTTGATCTATTTTGCACTATATTCAGCGGTTTTCTGCTATTTTGACGAGTTTTGCCTTTGAAAAGTTAGTATTAATAAGAAAAACGCAACCCTGATCTAATGAAGTAGAGTAGTTTTTGAAAAATTTCAAAACATAAAGAGAGCCGTAAGACTGTCAAATTTCCATCCGTATTTTCTCTCAATGTCGGACAGTTTCATTACATATTATGTTTAGACGATACTACTTGTACTCTTCTACACAAAAATTTGACATGTCGTATTACTTGTAGTATAATGTAAACCGCCCTTTAACTACACTGATATCCAAGTCGTTCTGTTTTAAAATGGCTTGCTGACGCTCTAAAATATTTTTGTATGCTACACAGAAGTACTGACGACTCAACTATTTTCTTTTAGTTTTTTTTTTTAATTTGAAATATGGTTGGAAAAAATGTTGGTGTGTCCAGTTGATTGAAAAAGAAAGTCCCCCACTTGTTTTATCTTGGCTGTGTTTGCCACTCTGTGAATCTTATAAACATTTCGGCGTTAAAATGTATACCCGAGGACGTAGAGAAGTTATCCATTTACATTTTTAACTTTTTTCGAAGTTCAAACAGGCAAGTAGATTTTAAAGACTTGCAGATCATTTTTGAAGTTGCAGAGCACAAGCTTTTAAGGCTTTCGGACACCAGATGGCATTCGTTCGAATCGGTAGCAATTAGAATTTTAGAACAATGGACGACAGTACTACAGCATTATTTTATTCGGGCGCAAGTTGAAGAAAAGAGTGCAAAAACATTTTCTAAAATACGTGCAGTGCAATTCAGGATAAGTTTTCGTCTACCAATCGCATTTATTAAAAATGTTTAGTGTGTACATTTTAGGTATTATGAATAAATTTTACAAATGCTTTCAGAGTGAGCCATCTCAAATAATATACCTGATATCATACACAAAGGAGATTTTACTCCAAATTTTTCAAAATTTTGTAAAAAAGAATATACAAATATTGGTCGCAAATCTAGAAAATATATATTATAGAGACACACTGAACATCAAAGGTGTTATATGTAAATATTTATATAGGCCATGCTGAAAATATGTATACTTTATATTGATGGCATTGCTATTAAAGAAAATATTTTAAAGTTTTACCAACAACTTTGTGACGAAATATTCTTGAGGATAAACATTAAAGATAAGAAACTGAGTATTTTAATCTTTTTACAACCTCTAACGAAGATATTAACTATATTGGTCTCATATCAGAATTTAATTATGTGATAGGTGAACCTGAGACATTTATTAGCGAATACAAATTATTGGAAAGTAAAGCAAAGGATAAATCATATGAGCACATTGTTGAAATTAATGATACTAACGGCCACTTTCACAATGTATGATTATAAATTAACATGAACATTAACCTCAGGTTAGGTTACATTGTATTTCACAAAGTATGATTAACTTTTAATTGACACCATTTAACAAAAAAGTGTCTGTTAAATATAACCGAAGAAAAGGTGCCGGTTAGTATTTTAATTGTCAGATTTTGTTCAATAAAAATATTTATTTACATATTTGAAACCAATTTAATTTTCACAAAAAAAAAATATTTGTATTTCAAAATTATATAAAAATAAAACAAAAAAAATATTATTGTTACAATAAAAGGTCCTGCTTGAGATTCATCAGGACTTTTCAACAAACGATTGAGTATAAGAGGAAGAATACTGCTATTATTCTTGAATTATAAAATATGGATGTAAGAACACACTTTTAATCAGATCTGGGTAACTGTGACACAGGCGTTAGTATCCTAATCCCATAACAATATCAATCATTGGCACTGATGTGGTCGAACGAAAGGTATCTTAAATGGACCCACGCTAAACCATGTTGTGCTAGAGACCGTTAACCCGTAGACCAAACACTAACCCTAAAGACAATAATCGAGGTGATATACTACGAAGCCCATCCCTCAGATTAATATGTTTTATCTATTACCGTAGCTGTTACAAAATAATAGTATAATAAATAAATTATATGCAAAATTTATAAATTTGCTTTTGTTTTTTGATTTATAAAAAGAACAAAAGAATACATTTTCTTGGTATTAAATAAAAGAGAGCGTAGATTTGAATTCAGCACCCTAAATAACCTAAGATACATTCAGTTCATCCAGTTCAAAATCATGTACATATACTTATTTGATTTAAAAAAAGCAATTTTGGAAATTCAATCTTCCATTACATTATTTTTCGTAAACAAATGAACACAACATTGCCATACTTTTTCTTATATTCTCTAGTTAAGTAACTGTATGATGGTGAAACCCAAGTACGTAACTGTCGGTTATTCAGTGAATGTTAACCAAACCGACAGTTAGTTAATTTTAAATTAAAAATAAAATAATCAGACATTGTGAAAAGGGCCGTAAGAGTTTTTGGCATACAGTAAGTAGCATGCAAGGCGGTGTTGAAAGCCCAGCTGATTGTTTTTTGCTCTCGTTTTTTTGATAATGTCTTGTCAAAAATACATTGGTTCATATCTGCTAATCTAATGTCAAAGTTGTTGTTTTGTTGTAGATGTTGCTCTACTGCTCACACCTGGTATGAATTCGCCTTGGTAGCATGGCAGAACAAGGTAACAAAGCAAATTTTAGTGCTTTTAATTGTATCCAAGAAAGCACTGAATAAATATAAATTTAAGTACTTGAAATAAAATTGATTTTAAATAAATTTTTCGCTTCTACAGATTCCACGGTTTCCATTAAACCGAAAAAACCACTTTTTATGTATTTGGTTACAAACTAGAATGTAGCAAAAAAAATAATAGTAGCAAAACAAAAATTTTTATAAAAAATAAAAATTATTTTAAATCTATTTTAAAACTAATTTTTCAAACAACAATTTCTCTAAAATACATTTCAAATAAGTTTTATTGTTCATAAGTATAGGGAGGAGGGTACAAATTTAAGAAATATTTATTTGTTTTGTACTGGAAAAATTAAAATAGTTCAGTACCTAGATTACATACATAAATTCATTTCAATACAGAATAAAAAATAATTAAAATTAGTATTGAATTCAACGTTTTTCGCACATATGTAAATATCAGAGATCGTAGAAATGTACAAGAAATTTTAATGGACACCTTGAAAACACTATACACCTTCTATACATTGAAGACATTGCCTTTCTTTCGGCATGTATATATTAATGTGTGGCTATGACTGTACTTGTGTACATCTTGTGTATATGCTTTAAAGTGCTTTTACACGGCGTGTATTTGTCATATTACTTGGCACTTTTCCATGTGTAAATTCTATACACGTCGTGTAAACCCTTTCAAACATAACATGTGTATTTTCCATGTGTACAATAGATATGACATTTTTCATTTAGAACGTGTTCTATTTTGATGTGATAAAGCATCTGACATCCTGTAATGCCAACTTGATATTTTGCTATTTTAGGTTTTGTGTGGTACCAAAAGCACTAAAAGCGTGGGAAAAGCACAACGTTTGCACACTTGCATCAGTTGTGGTTGGCAATACAAAACTGTGTGGCGGAAAAATTATATATTATAGGTTATGTCAGATGTAATTACACATGTACGTTTGAAAGCAAATATTATAAACCGTATGTAAAATGTCTATTTTGACAAACACATGAAATTAAATATGGGTTATCAAACTGACAAGTCATATGACAAACACACGCCGTGTAAAACCATTTTTAGCAAGCAAACACATGGGTGGAAGTTGCCATATTAGTGTTTTTTGTAATTTATTTCAGTTGGCTATCTATGTATGTGTAATCTATGATCTTTACATGACAATAATTATCTTCAAATCTAATGTTACTTTAATTTAAATGATTTTTTTTTTTATTTTTCAAAAGAAGCTTGAATTGGATTATATGTCTACTTGAAAATCTTAATTCAATAAAACTCTAATACAAGTGTGTTAACACTGTAATGTTTAACTTAAATACTAGTGCCCTTAACTGTGGTTTGCTATTGATGTAATCGATGTACAATAAATTTATGTGAACACAGCTTTACATTTGCTTTTAATTTAATGAAAAATGATCCATATAAATTGTACAAATTTGCTCGCGTCACTTATTAGTCCTTTTAGCCTAAAGCCAACTTCAGGTTGAGTAATTTCCACAAATTTTGTCAGTAATTTCTACAAATTTTGTCATTTTCCAATTAAGTCAATAATAAGCTTTAAATTACGATCTAAAAAAACACGAACAAAAAAATATTATATTTAATTAATTAATATTGAAAAAAGTGCAAAATTAATTGAACAATGGAAAAAATTCCATACGTCCTGTTTATAGCCATAAACAGCTTCAAGTTAGCATAGTGAAAAAGTAAGCGTCAAAGAAAATCAAAAAGAGCTAAGTTGACATTACTGCAATCCATGCACACACATTTGTTTGTTGTTGGAATTTAGCATTTTTCCAAGGCGAATTCATACCAGGTGTGAGCAGTAGGACAACAACTACAACAAAATAACAACTTTGACATTAGATTAGCAGATATGAAACAATGTATTTTTTGACAAGACATTAGCAAAAAAGCTAAACCAAAAACAATCAGCTGCGCTATCGACTCCACCTGGTATGAATTCTCAGCGGTAAGCTATTTAAGAAAATTCTGTAACAACATCTAAGGCAAACTTAGCATACTGGGAAAGTCTCGATTATAGAAAAACAACCGCTCGTTTCTATTAAGTTTTTGCAACAATGTAATTCCACAAAGTAAAAATACAAATCAAATACAAATTTTATTCAATTGGCTATTTGGCAGTAAGTAATTCATATTTTGTTAGCGCCATCTGTGTTTAAATATAAAGAAATAAAGGTGCAGTGCAGTACTAAGCAGCTAAACTATCTGTTTTTTAAAATATACACCTTTCAAAAATTAAAGGTGCCGTACTAAGCAGTACTTTTATACCGGAAAGTGTATTTTCACTGCTTTTTCTCGACTTTCTCTTGGAAGTAAGATATTTTTGCAAAAAAAAAGTATCCTATATTGGGATCAGGATACTTAGGTACGTCCTCACAAAATTTTGTTACAATCCAAAATAGCAAAATATCGAAAATATAAATAATTAACGACCTAAAGCTTAAAAATAAAAAATTAATTAAAAGTTTTTTTTGTGCCAGTTACATAAGTTAAATATTGTTCCTTGTTATTTCTGCAATATTCATATGGCATTAAATTCAATAGTTTTATTGTTCAAATTTAATACTCGTATAATTAAAAATTACAAAATCCTAATGTTCAGCATTCATTGTTTCTTAAGTTTCTTATAATTTAATTTACGGTTTAAAATCAAACGTAAAACAACCCACAATAGCGTCAATATCAACACAATACAGCTCACAACAAAAGCGATAACATCTAATAAATAGAACTGATACCATTTCAGATCTAAACCGGCCGATCTTAAATGAGGCGCACCATTATGTCTTATGACATACTCTATCCAATACATGGCCGTTTCACGAGCTCCCATTGGACGATCATTGAATATATTCGAAATTCTATTGATGTTATTGCGATAATAGGCATCAGACAATAATTTGTCCAGGGAATCTTTCAATATCTGTTTGGTTATATCGGGAAAATGTAGAGTTATGCCAATACCACTTTGTACAGCTTTACGCATATTTAAATGTTGATCGGCAAAGATGGGTATGCCCAGCATGGGCACGGCATGGTAAACACCCTCTTGAGTACCAAACAAGCCGCCATGGGTAATAAACACTTTGACATTGGGATGAGCCAAAATATCAGATTGGGGTAACCAGGCTTTTATCATGACATTTTTGGGTAATTTGGCCAGGCTTTCATTTTCAAATTTCCAAAGTATGCTCTGTTTCATAGAGGTAAAAACTTCGAGGAAAATTTTAAGCTTTTCGGTCGGCATATCTTTGGACTGAACATTGCTGCCTGTAAAAATCAAGAAAATAATTATTTATAAAGTAATTCTCTATGAAAGACCAAGGACGAGACAAGAGTTTAAAATATAGACAAAACTTTAATTTACAATTGTCGTCCATAAAGTTTTATTTAAATTTACCCAAACTGAAATATATGACTCCGTTTTCAGCTCCATCTAAAAATGCTTGAATGTCCTGTGGCAGTTTCTTGGGCGGATAGATGTGAATGCCTCCAACAGGTACCATGCCAGTGATAGTGGGTCTAGAGGTCGTCAATGGTGTGTGACTATTAAGCAGCATTACTGAAATATTTTTCTCCATCTGAGAAACCGGAGGTATATCAACTATTAAGAGATATTTTAATTTATAATTAATTACAAGCAATAGATACACCAGCAATATTCACCATTTAAATGACCAAAATATCGCTGCACCATTTTATCCATTTTTGGAAACATATCCCATTCTCTGATCAAATCTTCAGCCAATGAATAATAACTGTTTTTCAAACGTTCCATAAAACTCATACGATCGGTGAAGGGCATAAAACCATGAGGTACAAATGACCAAGGCATCAATATGCCCATCATTTGACTCATGTGATTTTCATAGCCCAAAGGACTGCTAGTCACCACCGGTATGTCATATATGTACGATAATGCTAAAAATGGTTCCTGATAGAATTGTTCACATAAGAGAAGATGATATTGACCTTTCGGCCGAGAATGATTTATGATTTCCTGCACTTTTGGTTGGTTCAAGGCATGTTCGGTTGTTTTCAATCCAACTAATTCCACCATTTTGAGTACTCCAAAGAAGTCCATATCGGCCAATTCAAAAATATTATCGGCCTTAAAAACATCTATCACTAAATAATTGAGGAGAATTGATTTATTGATTAGCTGTGCGATTTGTTTTGCAAGCAACGTTACTCCTACTTACCATCATTCCAAAAGTCATATACAGGTTCTATCAAAATCTCCGTATAATTTTCGCCCAGTTTTAAGTGCTGCAAACTGAAGGCCGTCACCATAGTTACTTGATGACCTCTCTGTATGAGCCCTTTAATGATGGCGTTGTGCATCATAAAGTGACTTTTACCCGGAAGGACATAGATTGCCAAAATCTTCGAACATTCCCCTTGTGTTGGATACACACTGAGCGTCCCAAGGAGGGAGGTTATTATTGTTAAGCATATTAAATGTTGGAATCGCTTTAAACATTA
The DNA here is from genome assembly GCA_949628195.1 of Phasia obesa. Taxonomy (NCBI): domain Eukaryota; kingdom Metazoa; phylum Arthropoda; class Insecta; order Diptera; family Tachinidae; genus Phasia; species Phasia obesa. Next base: position 109,385,184 of record OX451219.1, read on the forward strand.
CATTGGGTAGTTGATAGTTTTATTTTTTATTTGAAAACAAAGAGCAAAAAAATAATTAACATAATTTAATGATTATTTGTTTGTTCTCATGTAAAATATCGTTTATTACCTATCGTCTATACCTGATAAAAATTTGTCTTGATAAAATTCAAACTTCATATAAATAAAAATCCAGTATTAAGTTTGACTTTTATCAAGACAAATTTTTATCATGTATACACCCTAAGTTAGTTTAGGTTAGAAAAAATGGCACTTTCACTCGGAGACTACTACTAGGGTACATTGTGATTCCCTTTCAATAACTAACCTAACCCGTTTCATTTGCGTCCGGCATTCTTTGATGAAGCCGACGTCACCTTTTACTTTGCACCCAGTAATGTCGCTTAGCAAAAGTGAACTCTTTCGCCTAGTCATCTCAGCCCGAAATTCTGTTGTAGAGGGCAATGACAAATAGGTCTTTTTAGTTCTTCTACATCCTACAGAAATCCGATGACTCGTTAATCCATCACCTGGTTCTTGGCCTACGTTTTTGTTAAGAATCGAACCCACAACTCCCAGACTGATAAAGTATGGATTTTGAAGAAAGTTATTAATTTAACCAAAAATGATCTAATAATTATTACTCTAGCCAAAACTAGTCGTATAAAGAGTTGAGTGATTTGGACAAACAATAGTGTTGATTCTTGATGATCTCTCAAGTTTGAATTCCTCTAAATTTATTTCTCAAATTTATATATTTTACAAAACTGAATTAGCCATTTTATGAAAATCCGAACCTAGCTGTGCTAATTATATTCCCTTAATTTAAGATCACAAATATATCTCACATCTCGATTGTACTTGCCATGTAAAGGGTATTTTTTATAGAAGTATAGAACTTTAAGTTGCAATAAAACAACGATGGATTATTCCATTGACATGAATTTTATTTATCCGAAAGATAATCTTGTGGCATTACATTTTAAATATGATTTCTGGCATATGAGCGCCACGGCTGGCGCGGATGTAGTCCAATCTGGACGTCCAATTTTCGATGACTTTTCCCAACATTTCTGGCAGTATATGGGCAATACAACGGCGAATGTTCCAAATGGTCAAGCGTTTTTGGCTTATCCGCATAGACCAATGACTTTACATAGCCCCACAGAAAGTAGTCTAGCGGTGGTAAATCACAAGATCTTGGAGGCCAATTCACAGGTCCAAAACGTGAAATTAGGCGGTCACCAACGTGTCTTTCTATAAATCTATTGTGGCACGAGCTGTGTGCCACAATAGATTGTTGCGCCGTCTTGTTGAAACCACATCTCCTGGAGAGAGAGATATTTTTTTTTATTTAAGAAACTAAAATTTCGAACTTACTTAAGGCCAGGGCACATAGAATCCGTCATACGTATACTTTAAATCTCTCAATTGAAATCAAAGTAACAACGGAAGAGGTTGACACAATGACTACTTTGTTAACGGATATTTAATCAGAAACGAAAACACGAGAAAAGCTTTTTATTCCATTTTACTCTATTAATTTAATTTATTTTGTTGTATTTTGTTTTATTTTTGTTTCTACTTAACACAAAAATTTAACTTTGAGAGAGAGCTTTGTTTCTCTCTCTTTATAGCTTTCAACGTATGTCAAAAGTGTCCCAACTTTCGTACTTTGTGTTGAAGGAGACGTACTGATTGTGACAACACTCATTAGAAAAGCTGTATTTAAACTTTCTTGTACGTTGAAAAAGACGACGTATAACGTATGACGGATTCTATGTGCCCCGGCCTTTAATGTACTTTTTTTCATTTTAAATTTTTTTTCTTGTAGTCGTTTGAATTTCGTTGCCTACAATGATGACGACTGAGAACGAATGTTTTATTGTCGTTTCTATCTTCGCTTCAAAATAGAGAATACCGATATATTTACGACGAGTCTCGTTAACGCCAACGGTAAGCTAAATTTTCGTTTTCTTTAAGTTTTCACGATAATTGATTTTTTTAAATTAATCCGTGAAAAATGGCGAAAAAGGTCGTCAGCGTCCTGACAATATTTTACTAGATTTTGCTTTAAAGGAAACCTAACCAAATTTCAAGCCTCTTACTTTTATAGTGCTGCAGATATGCTTTATACAGAGGTACCCATCCCTGGTTTTTTTTAAATAAAATTCTAAAATTTATATAAAATTCTAAAATTGATATATAATTGTAAAATTATTGTAGAGTTCTGTAAAAAGTGTTTATAATTTCCCGCTGACAAAAGTAAAAGTTGGTGCCAAGCTTGCAGTACCATTTGCGTGCCAAATGTGCATTTTCTCTTGAAAATGACATATTTTTAAGAGGAAAAAGTAACCTATCTTTGAACCGAGGTACTGGGTACCTTCTTACAAAATGCTAATAGCTTTTACGTGATGCGAACAAAGACTGACGGAGAGACGGAGGAGGAAATAAAATCAAAGTGTTTGTAAGTGAAAGTTTTGTTACATACAGAACCGTATGGTTTAGTAAAGTCAAGTAGTGCTGGCAAAGTATTGAGTAATGGGTACCGAGTACTCGATACTTGATCATTTTTTTGGGTATTCAATACACAAACGTAGTTAATCGATACTTTTACCGTAGTATTTTTAGAAATAAATTTATAAAAATATTTGACAACTGCGATGATAAGTTTCCTCTGCTAGTATGTAAACGAAAGTACTGAATACTATTGAGTATCCAAATGAAAAGTATTGAGTTGTATCGAGTAATTGAAAGTAGTAGAAATTGCCAGCACTCAAATCAACATCTATTGAGTTTAAACTTTAAAGATTTCTTGTTGTTTTTTGTAATATGTCGATTTATTAGAAAAGTATCGTATTTTTTTGTGAAATTTCGATTGTTTGATCAAGTTTGTATTATTTTAGGCGAACTCACAACGAAATTTATATATTTTGATTTAGCAAAACTTCTATTTTTGGTGAAATCAGTTACGCGATGATTTTATTTTCTTTATTTTTATCGAATCTAATTCCTAAATTTATGTACAAATTCCAGTTTTATATTAAACCCGATAAGCACTTTAAGAAAAGTTGTCAACAATGTTCTGTGGGGTTAGTAAAAATTTTAAAATAATTTTTTTAATATTAATAAGTTATTTACCATTTTTAAATTTGCTTAAATAATTTGATGTAAATTGAAAACGCACTTAGTATTTCATATATCGTAAAAAATAAAAAAATAAATCCTTTCGTATTGATTGAATATTCTCTCTTGTTGCTTATTGCGGGTACTTTTGAAACTAAAACTGCTGATGTGTTTGACTTGACTCGAACATACTGAATGAATTTTAAACGTTTGAGTAAAATACTAAGTTAACAAATTGAAGACTATTTTCTTTACATGGTTTTTTTGTGTTATTTATTTATTTCAAAAAATTGCAACTCATTCATTATGTGAACAAAATAAGATAAATTGTAGTTGTTAAAATAATTCTGTTACAGCTACCACTACTCGAGATACGAGTAATTTATATAAATATTAAAATTTTGTATTTAAACAAACTTCAAGTACATGGAAATAGAAATTTCTATCCAGACACATTTAATGCATTGTTATCTAATGACTAAATAAAATTTGTAATTGTTATTGTTATCACACGTTTCACTAGCAGGTTAATAATATTTTAAAAATAAAAAGTACAAAACATTACAGAAATTTGTAATGCCATCTACAATTTGTTTTGAATATGTAACAGGGCTTCCAAAATTGTACTTTTTGGACTTATATTGTACTTGCTGTGCCCATACACGTCATGTGCCTCCCGAAAATATTTTGTTTGATTTTGCTTTGAAAGTAATCCACACCAAACTTTAAGACTCTTACGTATTTACTTTATATAAAGGTAACCATCCCTGGATAAAATTCTAAAATTCAAAGATTTATTGTAAAGCTCTGTAAGACAGACAGGAGATGAGTTACTCATTATTTTGAAACAGCGCCATCTGTTGCGCAACATTGCTTAAAAGATACTGCTTTCAAAAATAAAAGATGCCTTAAAGTATGCAGTGCTTTAAAATCGGTAAAAAAAATCAGCGAACTTTCACTGCTTTTTCTTCACTTTCTCTGGGAAATAAGATATGTATTTCTGCGAAAAGAAAGTATCCTATATTTAAATCAAAATACTAAGGTACCTCCTCACAAAACCCTATTCAAATCCATCCAGTAGTTTTTATTTGATGCGAACACAAAAAAAAGAAAGACAGACAGGAAATGAGTTACTATTTTATTTATACAGTGAGGTGCACAAATGGTGGTGGTAAAATTGTACCAAACAAATTTGGTACATTCGGTACATGAGTGGAGACATGACTGGTACACTTCATGCTTTTTTGGTACAATTTCATATGAAATGTATAAATTTTTGTTTTATTTAATCAACATTTGTTTGTACTTTTTCTTACGATATCAAATATTTCTAATTTCATAGTTTTCCAACCTTGTTTAGTACTAAATTACAACATTCTTGATTTACTTAAGATTTAGAAGGCAAGTTTATAACATTACGTCTTGACGAACAATTGAACAATTTCATGTGCGCACATTAAAACCTCTCGTGAAGACCATCATTGTCGGTTACATGTTCATGTTCAAACAGCATTTTTAGAACACAACACAAAGATGTCTGTCATCAAATGTTGTTTTTAGTATGAAAATTTGAATTTTAAAGAACGCCATCTGTTCATCAAGTGTGTAAATCCTATTTGTTGTGCTAAAAGCATTAAAAAAAAATGACGATAAACAGAAAATAATATTTAGTCGGAACATGTACATCGATATGTTTTCTTCAAATAGAAGAAATTTATCAAAGTTTTGTTCCCTATTCTGCCGACGATTTGTTCATGTGCAAAAAAAAAAAAACAATTTCTTGCCAAGACGGCGTGTAAGTAAGCCTTTTGCTATTAAAATAGCTAAGTATTTTTGCAAAATAATTCTTAGTAAATTAGCAATACAAGGAATTAAGGTCAAATATCATTACTTTAAAATATACAAGTGTTGATTTGTCATATTTTAATGCCGAGCTACTATATGTTATGTTTTTTATACTTAATGCCAAATTTTGGTACAATTTATCTTGATTTGGTACAATTTTATCAGTGGGTGGTACAATTTCAACATTGTCAGATCCCAACACTGAAACATACATGTTTATTTACGTCTGACATAACCCCTTTTTGTTTATAACAGCTGATCTTCTACTTCGCCCTCTTCACTACACAGATATCCAAGTCGTTCTGTTTCAAAATGGCTTGCTGACCAAGGCGAATTCATACCAGGTGGAGTCGATAGCCCAGCTGATTGTTTTTTGCTCTCGTTTTTTTGCTAATGTGTTGTCAAAAAATACATTGTTTCATATCTGCTAATCTAATGTCAAAGTTGTTGTTTTGTTGTAGTTGTTGTCCTACTGCTCACACCTGGTATGAATTCGCCTTGTTGCTGACGCTCTAAAATATTTTTGTATGCTACACAGAAGTACTGACGACTCAACTATTTTCTTTTAGTTTTTTTTTTTAATTTGAAGTAAATAGTGATACGCGATCTATATAAATTTTATCAAATAGAAAAAGCTGGTTAAAAGCTTATTCATATATTATTCTTCAGCCGGCTAACGCTACCACCAATCATCAACCGCTCTTGACTGTTTGCACACGGCATAGATTTCCGGCAACTCTTTTATCACTATAAAAACAGCTGATGTCACATGGTTTGTCAGATCAAAGTCGAACGCGTTCTTATTGAATTTTTTTTAGATGGGCTTGAACATTCCATAGTTTCAATGTGTTAACAGTGCAATACGACAATGTAAAATCTAATCTATACATATAATAAAATAGTAACTTATTTCCGTCTGTCTGTCTGCTTTTCTTTTGCGTTCGCATCACGTAAAAACTAATGGATGGATTTGAACAAAATTTTCTGATACCTATGTAAGTATCCTGATCCCAATATAGGATACTTTTTTTTTTTTCGCAAAAATAACTTATTTCCAAGAGAAAGCCGAGAAAATTCAGTGAAAGTACGCAGTTGAACTAACCGGATACGCACACTTTATTTATTATAAAGTAAAAAATACATAAACTGATATGCAGCATGGTTTAAGGCGGAACTAAAACGCCTTCGCCGGTATTACCACATAGCACTAAATCACCGGCGAAAATAATCACAACGAACAATTGCAGTGTTGCCATAAGCGAAGCTTTACTATCAAACTGACCATCTGTCTTATCTACTACTATCGCTTTCTAAAGGAAGGTTTTTGGTGTGGATTGCTTTCAAAGCAAAATCGAACAAAATATTGCAAGGTGGCTGACGAAGTGGGGGGCACAGCTGGTGAATAAATTAAGTGCGAGTCACACTCACACACGCAGGGTTTCGTACCGCCTTCAATGTAAAACATACTCTGTGTAAATGTAAAGTGTCTGCCTTTTATGGTTAAAATTTAAGATCACTACAAAACCTTTTGGTTTTACATTTTATATTTGTTGTTATACATAGAAAACATCTCACTAATGGAACACCCTTTAATTTTTAGTTTTAATTCTTACACATGTTGTTATATTGGACAAATTTTTACACATTCTGTGCAAATGTGTAAAAGGGACTGCCTTTAACTATCGGAACACCCTTTAATTTTTAGTTTCACTTTTTTATATTTTTAATTATTTTATTTTGCAGGGGAATACCGAAGCAAACTACTAACTTAATGGGTCCCTTTTCGACAACATTCGTTCAACAATAATTTCTGGTATCCTACTGGAAATTTTACGAATACCTTACTTTCGTTGGGTCTTGTGCTCTCACTAGCCTTTTACTCTCGTCTGTAGTGATTTCAGATTGGCGACTGAAACATGTCATTCTTCCTCATCAAAGAGTCTATGGTAATTACTTACATTTGCTTAAGGCTAATGTCTCCACAGCATCTCATTTTAATATGTGTCTGCCCTTGATTCAAAGCCTTTTTATGTTAAACTATGTTGTTTGAGTTTTTTGCGCTGAAACTGTAGTCACAATGCAAAATAGGTGTAGCTAAAAAAGTTATTATTAAAACCAATATTTTTATTATTCGTATAACTAAAAATTACAAAATCCTCAACCCTCGTCTATATTAGTCATTAACATGTCTTAACAAAAGTCAAACTTCACAAAAAAAAAACAGTATTAAAAATAATGTTTGTTTTTATATAAAGTTTGGCTTTTGTTAAGACATGTTAATGTCTAATGGAGACGGGCGGTAACGAGCTACATTCATTGTTTCTTAAGTTTCTCATTATTTAATTTACGGTTTAAAATCAAACGTAAAACAGCCCACAATACCGTCAATATCAGCACAATACAGCTCACAACAAAAGCGATAACATCTAATAAATAGAATTGATACCATTTCAGATCTAAACCGGCCGATCGTAAATGAGGTGCTCCATTATGTCGTATCACATACTCTATCCAATACATGGCCGTTTCACGAGCTCCCATGGGACGATCATTGAATATATTCGAAATTCTATTGATGTTATTGCGATAATAGGAATCATACAATAATTTGTCCAGAGAATCTTTCAATATCTGTTTGGTTATATCGGGAAAATGTAGACTTATCCCAATACCACTTTGTACAGCTTTACGCATATTTAAATGTTGATCGGCATAGATGGGAATGCCCAACATGGGCACGGCATTGTAAACACCCTCTTGAGTACCAAACAAACCGCCATGGGTAATAAACACTTTGACATTGGGATGAGCCAAAATATCGGATTGGGGTAGCCAGGCTTTTATCATGACATTTTTAGGTAATTTGGCCAGGCTTTCATTTTCAAATTTCCAAAGTATGCGCTGTTTCATAGAGGTAAAAACTTCGAGGAAAATTTTTAGCTTTTCGGCCGGCATATCTTTGGACTGAACATTGCTGCCTGTAAAAAACAATAAAATAATAAAAAATCAAAAAAATAATTATTTATAAAGTAATATTATAAAAAAGACCAAGGACAAGAGCTTAAAATATAGACAAAACTTTAATTTACAATTGTCGTCAATAAAGTTTGATTTAAATTTACCCAAACTAAAATATATGACTCCGTTTTCAGCTCCATCTAAGAATGCTCGAATATCCTGAGGCAGTTTCTTGGGCGGATAGATGTGCATGCCTCCAACAGGTACCATGCCAGTGATAGTGGGTCTAGAGGTCGTCAATGGTGTGTGACTATTAAGCAGCATTACTGAAATATTTTTCTCCATCTGAGAAACCGGAGGTATATCAACTATTAAGAGATATTTTAATTTATAATTAATTACAAGCAATAGATACACCAGCAATATTCACCATTTAAATGACCAAAATATCGCTGCACCATTTTATCCATTTTTGGAAACATATCCCATTCTCTGATCAAATCTTCAGCCAATGAATAATAACTGTTTTTCAAACGTTCCATAAAACTCATACGATCGGTGAAGGGCATAAAACCATGAGGTACAAATGACCAAGGCATCAATATGCCCATCATTTGACTCATGTGATTTTCATAGCCCAAAGTGCTGCTAGTCACCACCGGTATGTCATATATGTACGATAATGCCAAAAACGGTTCCTGATAGAATTGTTCACATAATAGAAGATCATATTGACCCTTAGGCCGAGGATGATTTATGATTTCCTGCACTTTTGGTTGTTTCAATGCATGTTCCGTTGTTTTCAATCCAACTAATTCCACCATTTTGAGTAATCCGAAGAATTCCATTTCGGCCAATGCAAAAATATTATCGGTCTTAAAAACTTCTATCACTAAATAATTGAGGAACATAGATTCTTTGATTAGCTGTGCGATAAGTTTTGCAAGCAACGTTACTCCTACTTACCATCATTCCAAAAGTCATATACAGGTTCTATCAAAATCTCCGTATAATTTTCGCCCAGTTTTAAGTGCTGCAAACTAAAGGCCGTCACCATGGTTACTTGATGACCTCTTTGAATGAGCCCTTTAATGATGGCGTTGTGCATCATAAAGTGACTTTTACCAGGAAGGACATAGACTGCCAAAATCTTCGAACATTCCCCTTGTGTTGGATACACACTGAGCGTCCCAAGGAGGGAGGTCATTATTGTTAAGCATATAAAATATTGGAAACGCTTTGAACGTTACATGGTTTAGTTTATTTTTTATTTTTTATCACGATGATTGTTTGGTTGTGATTTAAAAACAAAGAGCAAAAAAAATAATTAAGATAATGTAATGATTATTATTTTGAGAAAGTTCTTTTATAAAATATAGTTTATTAGTTCCTAATAGGCTAGGTTAGAAAGAATGGCACTTTCACTCGGAGGCTTATTAGGCACATTGTTATTCCCTTCCAATTAGTAAACTAACCCGCAGACAGACAGATAGTTAATAAGTTACTGTTTTATTATATCTATAGACTTGGAGTTCCCTCCACGTCGCACAGTGGTTCAGAAACGTTTTTCATTGGCCAAAACTCTGTAACTTTTTAACTAATAAAGATTTTTTAGTAGTTCTTTTTTTAATCAATAGACAACATCTTAAGCTTTTACCGAGTATAGCCCTTATTAAAATCGGTGCAGCGGTTGCTGAGAAATTCAAGCCTAAATTTCGATTTGCTTTTCCTAATTCTTGTTTGAAATTCCGTTTCAAATGTGCCAACTCATTTTTGACTCACTTTTCCTTAAACAATTTGGCTCAAATTTGGTCCACGGGTCAATCTTGGATGACAATACAATATTTTGCTATTCTTAGGGTGGCCCCTATTTTCACTGAGGTGTATTTTTCGTATTTTCATTAGGATTGTCCAAATTTCAACTTTATGCCTAACAATACTTACATATTTCCTAGTTTTTGGTCAATTTTAAAACAAAACAGTGTAATTTAATTTTTCTTTAATTATATACATATTTATTTATAGTTATAAATAGATTCTAGGTAAATAAAATAACATTTAATATTAATGTTTGTATACTTTATTTTATTCAAATACTAAATTTAAATTATAATTATTATTCATTTGGCTGGAATATTTCCTGTAAATATTCTATATTCTGCTCTGTATTACCTGTGTCCTGTAGCAGTGCCTTAGCTTCGGCATTTAGTTCCGAATGATTCAATTTCCATTGACTTGGAATGCTAGAGATGAAGGGATCTGAAGTTGCCAATAATATATGAAATAAATCTTCATTTGTAGAAATTCGTGATATTTTTCTGGAATTATGTTCTCTGTAAAACCTGTAATCCTTATTTCTTTTTTCCTGGGCTTCCTCTGACAAATCTCCAATTGGTAATAAATGGTGCTTAATGACCTCTTCTCCATGATAAAGTACTTTATGCACTGTTGCTGACATATTTCTATATTTGTATTTGGATGTATATATAGCAGCGGTTTCCTTGGCGTAATCACCAATTTTTTTAGCATTAATTAGTTCATTGCACGCAAGTAATTCAGTAATTGCTTTAAATCTTGAAATAACAGCTTTATCAACACCTGTTATATCAGATGTAGTTTCGGGATCCAAAAAAAATCTTCTTGCGGTGTTGCCATCGTTTGTGTTACCTGATCCTTGTTTTGGTTGATCTATAATCAACCCGTACTTGAGAAATGCATCTTGAACTTGTTTCTTTTTCAATTTTCTTATATCTTTGTTGGTGTCATTATTTCTTACTGATCCTGAAGCTCCGAAGTCCAAATCATAGCTTATTTTCAGTATGTGTTCCATAAATCTTATCCTCGTATGTAGCGGTGATAATCCAAATTCAAATGCATCAATACTATCCTCCGACTTTGTTGGTTCTTGGTTTAACTGACTTGGTGTTGCTTTACATATAATACAGCTGGATGAAGCTTTTGTATCAGTCAAAACCTGGGCAGTTTTTCCGTCTATCATAGATAGTATTAATTGGTAATTCAATTTAATAGTCTGTTCCTCTATCTCTAACTCTAATGGCCTTAGTGTTGAAATTTGAGCCCTAATGTCACTTACTTCATTCTTAATGGTATCATGAGTTTCCTTTTTAAATTCAAATTTTATTGGTCTGCAGTATTTTGTAGACGATAGAGTTTGGTTTTTCCAAATATAACTTGTTTGCACTGTGCTGGATGAAGGTTCCGAGTCCTCTAAGTTTTTTATCAATCGCAATGGTACAAATGACACCATGAACATATCTGTGTCTGAAATATCCTCACATAAAAATTGTTTACATTTTCTTTGTCCAGAAGACCCATCGCATCCCCATTTTTTATACAAGTTTTCTATGGGAAAATTTGTCATATACAACTTATACTGGATTTTAGGGAAATTTTACAAAAAATTGTTTTGTGTACTAAAATTCTCAATTTTCGAATAAAATTAACTTTTTAGTTAGATTCCTCTCTTTCCCCTTATGTTTTGCTATCAGCAATTTGTACTTTTGGCAGTGAATGACTTCTAAAGTAAATTTACTAGCAATTTTGATAGAAATTTGTTTGTAAAAATGTTGAGTTTTTTCATTAAAATAGAAAAAGTGTTCTACGGGCGGATCCGGGCGGGTGCAAAAGTATATATAGGCTTAAAGAGAACACTTTTGCCTTTCTTTGGGTGGTTTCGGTTTTTTGTCCTTTTTTGTCCTTTAGAAGTTATATACTACTAAACTTCAAACTTTGCGAATATATGGAGGTTTCCAATTCTAAACATAACACCCTATTTACAAATTATACAGGGTGCGCATACACCATTTCTTAAAAACAACAGTTCACCTAACATAACAAAAAAAACCGCAGCTCAATATCGATAACAGTTTTTAAGAAATCGCAATTAATATGAGATCAAATATTACAATTTTTATTTTATTTTTAAATTAACATAAATTCTTTGCCTTTAGCAGCATGCCACGCCCACTACTGCGAATATTTTGACCCAATTTTTCGGCTACCTTAGTTTTGATCTGTTTTCTTTCTGGTGACATAAAAATTTTAAGAATCTGTGTCAACAAAAAATATAGGTTTTGGCCAATGAAAATTAATTCTGAACCACCGTGCGTCGTACAGAGGAGCCACAAGGCCTTTTTCGCGGATTAATTAATATCTCCACAACTACAATAGTGAGGATCACAATATTGTATGTGGGTATGTATGTAGCTCTTAGAACAAAATGCATGCTTGGACAAAATCTTGGTGGTATACGATGGGGGAGTTGTAATATAGAATAGAATTATAATATTTCTATGTATATCTACAGAACTAGAATAGCCACGCATCATAAATTGAATGAGGATAACTCTTAAAACAAAATCATGAGTGAACAGAATCTTGGATGTATACAAGGGGGAAATGGATATCCCCATACAAAAAAAAAATCATATTTTACCAATATCTAAAACCGTTACCTATTTGACATTAATTTTTTGACCTAGTGATGTAGAATTTTATGATCTTTAATCGAGTACTTTTACCTTTCACGATAATTGATTTTTTAATTAATCCGTGAAAAAGAGCCTTTGGCTCCTCTGTGCGGCGTCAGCGCACATTTTGCTTTGAAAGTAATCCGCACCAAATTTCAAGTCTCTTACTTTTATAGTGCTGCAAATATGCTTTATACAGAGTTACCCATCCCTGGGTAATTACGCAGGATGTTGCAACAAAGGTTTTTTTTATAAAATTCTAAAATTTATATCTAACAAGCTATCCCCGGTGCGCTTCGCATCCCATCCACAATAAATACAATAAACACTTGTATGAAAAGTATGGCCAACCATTAACTTGAAAACACACGCTATTCTCACATCGAAAATGTTTTAGTTTATATGCAAGATACGACGCACACTGTTTTCATCCAATACGTACGTCTACGTATTAACACGATAATAGTTTTTCACTTAATATGGGAGGTACCACGCCCACTGTCCCAATCCAGTCTGTGTTTTTGCTAGACTATGCACATTACTCTTAGGGTAACTTGTGCAAAGTTTCAAGACTCTAACTATTGTTGTTCTCCAGGTACACTATAATAATTTCTCACTTTATGTAGGAGGTACCACGCCAACTGCCCCAATATAGTTTGTATTTTGGTAGACTATGCGCATTAGCATAAGTGTTACTCATGCAAAGTTTCCAGACTCTATATATTGTAGTTGGCCAGGAACAGGATAATAATTTTTCACTTTGTATGGGAGGTACCACGCCCACTATTTCAATCCAGCCTGTGTTTAGCTTGACTATGTAAGTTAATATGGGGGTTACTGGTGCGAAATTCCAAGGTGCTACCTAATTCAGTTTTCACTATAATAATTTCTTACTTTGTGTAGGGGGTACCACGATCACTGCCCCAATCAAGCCTATGTGTTTTTAGAGTATTCGCATTGGTATGACGGTTACTTTTACCTACTTTCAAGACCATACCTATTATTTTGTATGGGATGTGCCACGCCCACTGTTCCAATTTATTCTGTATTCTGGTTGGTTTTACGCATTTGCACAGTGGTTACTCATGCAAAGATTCAAGGCGTTACTATTGTAGTTCCCCAGGAAGACGATAATAATTTTTCACTTTGTATGGGAGGTCACACGCCCACTATTGCAATCCAGTCTGTGTTTAGCTAAACTATCTACGTGAATATGATGGTTACTGGTGCGAAATTCTAAGACGCTACCTATTGCAGTTCCCTAGATACAAGATAATAATTTTTCACTTTGTATCGGAGGCTCCGCGCCCTCCCTGTATTTTGGTAGACTATGTGCATTAGCATAGGAGTTACTCGTGCTAAGCTTCAAGGCTTTATCTATTGTAGTCTGCCAGGAACACGATAATAATTTTTCACTTTGTATGGGAGGTAACACGCCCACTAATGCAATTCAGTCTATTTTAGCTTAACTATGTACGTTAATATCGAAGTTATTTGTGCGAAATTCCAAGGTGATACCTTTTGCAGTTCTCTAGATATAGTATAACAATTTTTCATTATTCCAATCCAGTCTATCTTTCTTTAAACTATGTATGCTAATATAGAGGTTACTGGTGCACAATTTTAAGGCGCTACCTATTACTGTTACCAAGCTACACGATGATAAATATTTTCTTTGTATGGCAAGTGCCACGCCCAGGTCGAATATCAAAAAAATAAGTACCTTATTCACCAACCGCATATCTAATAACAAACTGTGAAAATTTCAGAAAGATCGCTTCACTGGTGTAGGAAGCTAAAGCTTTCCAACAAACAAACGCTTTTTGTGCTTTATATATATGTACATATATAGATTGTAAAGTTTTTGTAGAGTTCTGTAAAAATTGTTTAAAATTTCCCGCTGACAAAAATAGCAACTTTTGCTGCCAAGTTTTCCGTACCATTTCACACTGTGTAATTTTTTAAGTCATGGCAAAATAACCATATACGGACACCACTACGTGATAAAATACCAAAAAAAAGAAGACCCCTGTCTCCCAGTTTTGCCCAAAGTCCTCCAGGTTTTTTTTATGGGCCCTCAAAGATGTGGGGCCTCGATGTCATTTTTGGAAAAAAATGATCATTTACTCAAGCTCATATTTTGCAAACCGTTTGGAATTTTGATATACTCTCTGAGGCAAAGTTGTAGCTCTTGTCATAAAGAACAAATTGTGAACATATAAAATCAAAAAAATCAATCATCTTCAAGGTCAAAATTGCAAAAAACTTTAAAAAATTCACTTTTGCGGCTACCTAAGCGCTACCTAAACGGTGTTAAGAATCATTCCTAGGAAGTTCATATGTTCTAAAAAGGTATTTATTGAGATCTTAGGTTCATTTTTGTAGTTGATTGTTTCCTTGAATTTTGAACGGTTTGCTACCTATGGACCTGAACAGGGGAAAAAAGGTAAAAAAAAATTGAATTTTTTAAAGTTTTTTGCGATTTTGACCTTGAAGATGAAGTTTTTTTGATTTTATATGTTTAAAATTTTTGTTCTTTATGATAAGAGCTACAACTTTGCCTCAGATATCAAAATTCCAAACGGTTTGCAAAATATGAGCTTGAGTAAATGCGTGCTATTTTATCTCCATTTTCTCTTGAAAATTTTTGAACCGAGGTACTACGTACCTTCTCACAAAATGTTATTAGCTTTTATTCAATACAAACACAGTCTGTGTTGACAGAGAGACAGAAGTTATTTTATGTGAAAGTTTTGTTACATACGGAATCGTATGTTTTAGTAAAGTCAAGTTAACCAATATTGAGTTTAAAGATTTGTTGTTTTGTAGTGAAATTTCGAATTTCTAGAGAAGTATGGTTTTTTGTGAAATGTCGTTTGTATTATTTTTGGCGAACTCACAATTAAATTTATATATTTTGCTATTGTTTTGATTTAGCAAAACTTCTCTTTTTCTGGTGAAATCAGTTAAGTGATGACTTTATTTTGTTTATTTTTACTAATTCATAAATTTATGTACAAATAGTAGTTTTATAATAAACCCGATTAGCACTTCAAGAAAGTTTGTTAACAACTTTCCGTGGGGTTAGTAAAAATATAAAACATATTTTTTTAATATTAAAAAATTATTTACCATTTTTAAATGTGCTTAAATAATTTGAAGTAAATTGAAACCGCACTTAATATTTCATATATCGTAAAAAATATAGAAAAACTCCTTTCGTTTTGATTGAATATTTTCTCTTGTTGATTATTGCCGGTCCTTTTGAAACTAAAACTGCTGATGTATTTGACTTGACTCGAACATCTTGAATGAATTTCAAACGTTTGAATAAAATATTAATTAACAAATTGAAGACTATTATCTTTACATTGTTTTATTTACTTATTTATTTAAAAAAAATTGCAACTCATGCATTATGTGAACAAAATAAAATAAATTGTAGTCGTTAAAATAATTCTGTTACAGCTGCCACTACTCGAGATACCGAGTAATTGTTGTAAGTATAGCACGAACAGAAAATACTAAAATACATATTTAAATTTTTTATTTAAACAAACTTTAAATACATGAGAAATAGAAATTTCTTTCCAGACACATTTAATGCATTATTATCTAATGACTAAATTATATTTGTATTTGTTATTCTTATTATCACACGTTTCACTCGCAGTCTAAAGAAAGTTATATTTTAATAAATCAGTCAAGTGCGAGTTAGACTCACACACGTAGTGTTCCGTACTATGTTTAGTACAACTTAAAAAATTCAAGTTCTTAATTTTGTTATATCTTATGGGGCACCCTTTAATTTTAAAATTAAAACTTACATCATTATTGGAACACCCTTTAAATTTTAGTAATTGTTTTTATAGCAGCCATGGTAATACTCTTTCTATAAAAATATCAGGAGCCTATCTATTGCGGTTCAAGAAATAAGGTAATATTCGTGAAAAACATGTCACTAATGGATACCTTTAAATTTGTTGTAATAGTTATAGCGGCCGAAGTATCACATCTACTGTAAACATTTCAAGAGTCTACCTATTACGGTTTATAAAATAAGGCTATTTACTTAAAAACAAGTCACTGTCGGAACACCCTTTAATTTTATTATTTGTTATAGCGGCCATGACAATTCCCTTTCTATAAATATATCAAGAGTCTACCTATTACGGTTCAAGAAATATAATTGCATGTATAACACGCAAATCATGTATAAAACGCAAATCACATCATTGTCGGAAAACCCTTTAATTTTTATTGGTTTTTATAGGGGTCGTAGTAATACCCAATCTGTGAAAATTTCAAGAGTCTACCTATTATGATTAAAAAATTAGGCCATATTCATGCAAATCACATCACTGTCGAAACACCCTTTAATTTATAGGTTTAATTTTGTATACTAGTTTTTATAGCGAACATAATTTAATTACAGTGTGTAAATTTGAAGTGGTTGCCTCCTACAACTCAAGAAATAAATACATAAACGCAAATAACATGTCACTTTCGGAACACTCTGTAAGTTTTAGTATTTGTTGCTATAGCGGCCACAAGTTAACACTTTCCCTGCAAATTTCAAGAGTCTACCTATTATGGATCAAAACTTAGACCATATACATGCATATCACGTCACTATCGGGACACCCTTTAGTTTTTAGGTTGTTTTTTTTTATACTTGTTTATATTGCGAACTAAGGTTTGATTACTGTTTGTAAGTTTTAAGTGTATGCCTCCTACAGTTCAAGAAATAAACACATATGCGTGAATAACAAGTCTGTATCGGAACACCCTATAAGTTATACATCTTCTGTAAAAATTTCAAGAGTCTAAAAATGAAAAGTACAATACATTCCAGAAATTTGTAATGTTATCTAGAATTTATTTTGAATATGTATTAGCGATGGTAAATGGGGTTTTAAAATTGTACTAATTGGCTTCTAAATTGTACTCTTTGGACTTATGTTGTACTAGCTGTGACACGTTGTGTGCGTCCTGAAAATATTTTGTTATATTTTGCTCGGAAAGTAAATCATACAAAATTTTAAGACTCTTACGTATTTACTTTATATAAAGGTACCTATCCCTGGAAAATTCTAAAATTTATATAAAATTCTAAAAATTATTTTAAAGCAGTCAGGAAATGAGTTACTCATTATTTTAAAAGAGCGCCATCTGTTGCGCAACATTGCTTAAAATGTACTGCTTTAAAAAATAACAGATGCCTTAAAGTATGCAGTACCTTTAAATCGGTAAAAAAAATCGGCCTACTTTCACTGCTTTTTCTCCACTTTCTCTTGTAAGTAAGATATTTTTGCGGAAAAAAAGTATCCTATATTGGAATCAGGATACAAAATCTTATTAAATTTCATCTCATAGTTTTTACGTATTGTGAACACAAAGGAAGAAAGATATATATAGTGGAAATGAGTTACTATTTTATTATATGTATAGATTTAATTAATTACGGTTGTTAAAGCACCTGTTACACGTCATGTTTTCTACAAAGTCAAATTTGTAACTTTGTGAGTCAAGTCTGTAAAAATTGTTACTTTACAGAAAATTTGCAATTAGGTCGAATTAAGTTTACCATGTGTGAGCTATAGAGAAGCTGATGTTGTTTGCCAATCTAGTCGGACATAACTTTTTTTTAGCTTATATTGGCTCGGAAAATTTACTGAGTGGGGCACTCATAAATTAATGAAACTTGGTCATAGGCCATAAAATATGGCTATATAAGCCTTATAAAATAAGAAAAATCGAACCAAGGAGAAAAAAGTTCCTCTTAGAAGAACTTATCAATCCTACCTCTGAAAAATAAAATGTTTTGACACTGAAAATTCTAAAATGCTATTTTTCGGCGCTCGCCCTTTTGTGGGCGGTGACATAAAATATTATTTGCAAAAATAATATATAATTATTAAAAGAAATGGATTACATACGCCTTAGTACCATAAAAATACCATTTTTGTGTTTTCAGGGGCAGGGGACGTATCCCTCCAATCACACTCCCCAAAATGTCTATGTGAATTTATGAGATATTTTTGCGGAAAAGGAATATCCTATATTTGAACCACGGTACTAAGGTACGTCTCCATAAAATTTTATTATAATTCATCCAATAGTTTTAACGTGATGCGAACACAAACAGACAGTGAGGCAGAAAATCACAGTTTTTTTATATGTAAAGATAATAATTAATTTACATGTGTAACAATAAGTTTTATTTAAAATAATAACAATTAATTTATTTAAAACCACTTAGAAACCAAAAACATTTTATGACCGACAAAAAGGTTTTTTAATCGTATTTATCCATGCAAGATGAGCAAAAACAGGAAAAAGGTGAAATATGGAAAAAATCGCCAAAAAAGCGCAAAAATGCGCATAATTTTATTCTACAGTATAAAAGTAGAGATCGTAAGTTTTATATTGATTGATAAAGTTTTTAGGACTGCGATGGCCATCACTCTCAAAAACCTTTTCACTTTTTTTATATAAAAGTTAAGAAAAAAAATCCTTTTTTTAATTTCAAAAGAAATTTTTTATAATAAAAATTTAAAATAAAATTTTTCTAAAAAAAATCAATACAAAATCTTTATTCGTTTAGCCACCAAAAAATATATTGCAAATTTCCTAAAATCGTATAAAGTCAATAAAAACGTACACGACTTACTCAACTTTCCTGATTCTACCTGTGTCCCAAAGCGACAATTCTCAAGCAAAAGTCTTGAAAATTCATTATACGATGCAGAATTTTGTTGTCTGTCGAGCAATGTACATTTTTTACATTTCCCAAAATTAATTTTTGGCCTAAAGTCCGGCTAGATTGGCAAAATACCCCTCTGTGCGTCGTATGCGTTCTGACAGTATTTTGTTCGATTTTGCTTTGAAAGTAATCGGCACCAAATTTTGAGAATTAATTACTCAGGAACAAAGGCTTTATATAAAACTTATTTGAAATTTATATAAAATTTTAAAAGTACTGTAGAGTTCTGAAAATAATTTTTAAATCATCCCTCTTTCAAAAATAAAAGGTATTGTCAAGTTTGCAGTAGTGCTGGCAATTTCTGCTACTTTTATTTACTCGATACTACTCAATACTTATCAATTGGATACTCAATAGTACTCAATACTTTTGTTTACATAATAGAAGCTAACTGGTTATCAGAGTTTTAATGAATTGGTAAAATTTTTTATTTAATTTGTTTCTAAAACTATTATAACGTTAAAAGTATCGAGTAACTATTTTTGAGTATTGAGTACTAAAAAAAATGATCAAATACACGGTACTCGATACCCATTACTCAATGCTTTGCCAGCACTAGTTTGCAGTACCTTTAAATCGTTAAGATTATTTCCTTTCTCTACTTTTTCTCTCGGAAAGAAGATAGATATTGTGGACAAAATGGCTGATAATAGAAAACAAGGGCCGATTTGAATCAATAAAAAACTTTTTTTTTGCTTTTGAAAATATTTTTTATTTTATTGTTGTTAGTTTTTTTTAGTTTTACAAAAAAAGAAAAAAAATCACAATAATTAGGCAAAAATATATTTTGTGTGTAAGTAGTTGTAGTTGTAATCTGTATTACCTATTTGTTGTTTTTATTATTTCTATAATTTAAATAGTTTTTTTTATAGGGTGTGTAATTTGCTGAAAGTGTGTAAGAAGGGTTTTAGAGGCAGGGGGTGTTTGTATTTTGTATTTTTTATTTTTTATTTCATATTTTCTTTTCTTGTGTTATTTTTTCTTATTTCGATTTATTAAAGTTTAATTATTAAAGTTATGTTTTATTTGTTAATTAAACAAGGGTTAGCTTTACAGAATGTTTAAAGTAATTTGTTGTTTAATTTATTCTTAAACAATCGGAAAATAAAGTTTTTATCTTTTTACTTAAAAACTAAGTTCATTTTTGAAATTTATTGTGTTGATTTTTTTTTTAATTTTAATTCATTAAAATTGGTGTTTTTATTTATTTTTAACTTAATAAACTATGTATTTGAATTTTTAAAATATTTAATTTCTTTACCATAATAAGATTTAAAGAATTGTTTATGTTGCACATTTCATAGAACTTTTGTGGGTAAAAACTATTAAAAAATTATAAAATACTTAAACAATTTTTTTAATAAAAAAAAAAACAACGGAAGTTTTTGTTAGTTTTAAAGAATTATTTTCAAATAAAACCTTACAAAAATTTTGATACATAGTGCTTTTGTATTAAACGTCCTGCTTTCTTTTTCAATACACAAAATCTTATTAACTGCTAATCTGTGTAGTTGGTTGTCTGTGGTGGCACTCTAGGATAGAGCTGAAATTATGAATTAAAAAAAAAAGAAATTATTAATAAATTAAAACTTCTTGAAAATTATAAAACCAACACTTACTCCCAACAGATTCCTTGGCACATAGCCCTCTTCGTTTTGTTCATTTTTTGCCCACCACCATTCACTTTCAGCATCGTCACCTTTGCGCAAAATAATCAAACGATCATTAACATTGAACGTTAATTCATCGCTGTTCTGGGCCTCATACGAAAATACAGCGTACACTTCACCATTGTGAAGAATGCCAAGTTTTTCTTGGATACCTTGAATAAAAGAAGAGTAAAATAGTTAGAAACTCATAGCGACAGTAATCATTATAGTTAGTGTTAACAAATATTTTAGCGAATTTTTTCCTGTGAGTAAACCAGGGGTCGGAAGTTTTCATTTATGATATTTTGATATTGCTCACAAATACGATTCCTAAAATTTTATATTTTTTTCACGGCCATAAATGAACAACAAAAAATGTTCTGCCTACGATCACAAATGAATATTTTTTTTAGCATAGATACATGAAGGGTGAAAAACAAAGAATATCCGTATTATTCATATATGATAGCTTATTCTCATTCATGCTCTTTTTCATAAATCTTTGTACACTTTTTCGTTTATGAGCGTTTTTATTTATGAGTGTTCATTTATAAAATTTCCAAATTGCTCATAAATGAGATTTTAAAATTTTTTGAATCTTTTAGCACCTAAGCCGGCAGTTGCACATTTCAAAATATGTATGTATGTGCTTTTACACATGCGAAATGCGAACACTTTCGTGAAAAGCAAAAAATTTTCTCATTTATTCACTTTTGAATAGAAAAGAAAAAATAAATCTTCTCACTCATAAATGAGCAAACACAAACTATTTTCTAGTCTCTCACACATGTATGAAAAGAAGCAGCAAAAACTAAAATTGAGCAGTGAGTGAGCATTTCGGTACTCTGGTGTAAACACATAACATTGACATTTTTGTTGCTTTTATAACGGTTTCCTTCCATAATTTCAACTTACAAATCTAATTTCAAATTGAAGTTATTAATAAGTCCCGAATTACATAATGCAACTTTTGTCACTTCTTTAATATTGCATTTGTGTTTATATCAGGCAATTTTTACATTTTAAACATCAAAATTGAAACTACGAATGAGAGTACAAAACGAATTTCAAGAGTACATGCATACGTGTAACCTTTTCAATTAATCTCTCCCCTATCACCTTCTAATGAGGAATTGCAACGACAAAAGTTGCATAATGTAACTCGGCATTAAAGAAAGTTAAAAAGTAACTTTAATTGTGTGTCTTTTAATTTAAGTTAAAAAAAACTGGGCTATTTTTTATTTAATTTAAAATTCATAATTATTTTACTTCTTTTCTGATCACTTAAAGCATAATCCCTTTAAAATATGTATATCCTTGCCATATCACACTTACTGTATAAATATTCTGAACAACCATCAAATCCCTCCTCATCCTCTTCACACTTTTCCGCCGGAGTCTCGTGATCCGATAAAGTGGAAGCAAAAAGACAGGCACCGTTTTCTACTAAAAACTTAACCATGGCCAAATTATTACAGCTGGCAGCACAATGCAAAGGCGTCCAACCATCCGAGTCTTGGGCATTGACATCACAACCAAATTCGACCAGGAATCTTCAAAAGGAAAATCAAATATCAAATGACAGGTCATTATAAAATAAAAATCTATTAAACTTACTTGACTATATCAAAATGGCCCGCACAAATGGCATTGTGCAGAGCTGTAATACCCTCATCATTGGCTGCACTAGGATTGGCCACCTGCATGGCGGTTTTCTTAACCAATTCCAATTCACCCTCTAAGCTGGCATCGAGCAGTAGAGCCAAAGGATCAAAGCTAACTCTTCTAGTTAGTTTAGGTTTGCCATTGCTGGCGGTGGCGGTGGCATTGCCCGCCGACAAAGAACGCATTCTTCTCTTAAGACTATCAGGCGAAGGTTTATCTTGAGGTGAATTATTTGAATTTTCACTACGATCAGGTTCATCGAAGCTGCTCTGAGATTGAGGTGATAACGTGTTGGGCGAATGTTGTTGCTGCTGCTGTTGTTGTTGTTGCGTTTGTTGATTAGGGGAGTATTGGGGCGTTGAATTAGCCTCACTATTGGTCTCCGAGGAGTGCTCGTTGTTATTTGATCTTCTTTCATTCAACATATAGCTATTGGTTGAACTTAGTTCAAATTTACGTGAATTTTGTTGTTGACTTGTGGGTTTGGTTATGATGGTGGAAGATTTTAATCGGGGCTGCTCGGAGAGTGGTTGCTTGCGAATGGTTAAGGGTTTTGCTTTGATGGGCAAATTATCATTGATATTTTGAATGGGTAGTGAAGGACAGGTGATAGATGAGGCGGCTTGATGATCTGCGGAGGATTTTTTCGTCGAGGAATTCGTTGAGTTAGCAGAGGTTTCTTGGTTCGTTTCGTTAGCAGACATTTTATTCGGTTTAGGTGGCAAGGCTGGTCTATCATTATTGTTATTGCTGGCATTATTGTTACCGCCATTGAGTGGCGTAGCTGTGGAACACACAACATTTGGTGCCACTCTGTTTACCTTGGGGCTGTAGGTGATCATTTTCGGTATGGCACTGGTAACCGATGTGGGCGCCACACTACTTATGGGTTTACGTGGAGGTACTACTAAGCTGCCAGCAGCTACATTTTTTGATTTTTCATTCAAGTTTGTATTAGAGGTGTTGGTGTTGCTCGAGGATGTGGTAGAAATTGCATTGGCTACACCGGTAGCCACCGATTTATTCGCCGTTCCTAAAGGCATACTGTGCACGGTCAGTTGATGAGCATTCTTCTCTAATAGAGTTTCACTAGTGACTGATATTTCGGTTTTCTTTTCCAGATCGGACTTTTCTCTTTGTGGTATGTGAGATAAACCCGTCGTTGCATTATGGCTGGAGGCAGCACTATTTATTTTGCTTATCAAGGCCGAGGCACAATTGTTGGTTCCTACGCTTTTGGGTATTTTACTGGTAGACTGTTGTGCTGCATTAGCTGTTTCGTTTGTTTGAGCTTCCAAACTAGCTGCTACTTCCTTAACCAGGTCCCTCTTTTTTGGGCCCACCTCCGCATAAATATGATGGGATGTATCTATTTTGGGTGGTTCTGGGTTCATTGTATGTGTTTGCTCACTTAGTGTGTTGTTTTTGTTGGTGATGGCGGCCGTTAACATTTTCTTGGCCAATTTGGATTCATCACTTTCGGCTGTAAAGAAATTCGGGCTGGTATTAGTACCCGTCAAATGATTTGCCGTTGTAGTGCCATGGCCTAAATTTAATTTGATATGGGCATGATCCTGAATCAACTGATTTTGTTGATTGGTATTGGCCGTGGCTGCGGCATGCTTCAATATGTTACCCAAATACGAAGAGGTGGGTGTAATGGTGGACTTTTGAGGTGTGTGTATGTAGGGCTCTACGGCAGCCACATTGCCACGTGGTATATTACGATTTTCGCTACGATTTATAATGTTAGCAAACTTGTTGTTGTAAGGTTGACCGTTGGTCGTAACTTGATTGGCTTGTTTTTGTAAAAGTTGTTGCTTTAGTGCAGCTACACCTGTTTTGGGTGTCAAATTGTTGTTGTTGTTGCTGTTGTTATTGCTTGCATTGTATGAGTTGTGATTTTGGCTAGATGGTGTCTGCTGATGTTGTTGTTGCTGCTGGTGCTGCTGCTGCTGCTGCTGTTGCTGTTGTACTTGTGTAATTTGTTGCTGTTGTAGTTGCTGCTGCTTTTGTACCTGCTGCAACAGATGTGGTGGGCTCAGGTTTTGTTGATTATTTTGTACATTAGCGGCTTTTTTGCGTTGCAAACGTGTTTGCAACTCATAAATTCGTTGATCGACAGATCGTAATTCCGCTTGTCTTTGTTGTAAGGCTTCTCGTTGTAAGTGTAGACGTGCATCTTGTTGCAATGACAATTGATTTCGATACTGGTATTAATAAATAAATGTAAAATAATAATTTTATTTTAGTTTGTTAGAAATTTAAGATTTGTTTTTCTTCTCACCATTAGTTCTCTTCTCAACTTTTCCAATTCTCTGGAGGCTTGAGGCGGCAGAGGTTGGCCAGTAGTACTGCCACCATTTATAAGATTTATGGGACATCTTCGATCTCGTCTTAGGTCTTCCAGTTGTCTAGTAAGTGCTTCTACTTTAGCCACTGCCAAACTTAATTCCTTTTCCTTCTCACTAAACAAGGCTCGTATGGAGTCTAAATCGTTACCTAGAACAAAATAAATAATACCGAACAGTTAGAAATTTTATAAATAACTTCGAAAGAGATTATATGCTAAAATTAATTCAAAAAAAGATTTACAAGGAATTAAATATTATTTCATAGACTGTGGATCATGTCGTTTGCTATCTTGTTGAAGGAACATGTTGCCCACATATGCTTATATGTGTCTTGCATCATTTTGGATACAACGGAATATCTCGAAAACTAAAAGCATTTTGTTACTTAAAGAAATTAACACAAACAAAACTATCTTTTTAATATTCTGAATATATTTTCTTATTGCAGACTCACTCCAATTAAAAATTAAAAAATGTGCCAGCTTGTTACAATTACAGTATTCATTTACAAATTTGTAACCCTCCTTTCATCCACGGTTAACTCAATAATTAACCTTTTAACTGTTTGCTGGAGACTTTTTTTATTCTATTGATTTACATCAACTAAAAGGTTATCATCAGCACCACCACAAACATTGTGCTGCCATTTGAACATTGATGTCGTACTCATACACGCGTTTATTGAAGACTGAATTAATTGGAATATTGGCAATAAATATTTAATACAAATAACTTTATGGGTTTAAATTGCCAACCGAAGCCACTTTATACATAAATAACCATTTAACCAGCAATTTGCAAACCAACTCGTATGTCCATTGTATTACTGTCAGGCAGGAAAAAACATTAACAATCGATTTTAAGCCAAGAGTTCAAGCATATTTAATGCTTCAATTTTTATTTCGTTTTACTTACGACAAATGACCGTAAGGACCTTCCAAAAATGAAGGCAACAGAAAAAAAAAACAATACTAATTACATTTATTGATAAAACTTTTCTGATAGATGGTTTGCTTTAATAAGTGTGATTTTTGCCTAAACAAATAAACAATATATGTACATAATTCTTGCAACATCCATAAAAAACCGTTTCAAAGCGTTTCTTTGAACATTTACTTATAAATTTTTTTTGAGTTTTTTTTTTTTGTAAAAATTAATTTAAAATTAATAAATTACAAGAATTTTATTTCAACTATTTTTGAATTAATAAATTAATTATTTAGGCTTAAGTTCTCAATTATAAATTTTTTGGAGAAATATTTTTAAAAATTTTTTGTAAATTTATATTTTAATTTCTTTTGGAAAAATTTTTGTAATATTTTTTTAATTTGTTTGTATAAAATTTCTTTAAAATTTGTTGTAAAATTTTTTCATTTTTTTTTCTTGAAAATTTATTGTAATAATTTTAAAAATTTTTTTGAAAATTTTTTGTAAATTTTTTTTGGAGATATTTTTATAAAAATTTGATTAAAAACTTTTTGCAAAAATATTTTTCAATTTTTTTTTTAATTTTTTATAAAAATAACAACCTATGTTTCGTTAGAATAGTCAGACTAAAGCAAAAAAATCCTTTAAAAAATTGCCTCATATTGACCTCCGCCCAATAATTTATGCAACATCCATAAAAAACGCATCAAAGAAACGATTGAAAAATTGC
Source organism: Phasia obesa (assembly GCA_949628195.1). Classification (NCBI taxonomy): domain Eukaryota; kingdom Metazoa; phylum Arthropoda; class Insecta; order Diptera; family Tachinidae; genus Phasia; species Phasia obesa. Next base: position 109,411,673 of record OX451219.1, read on the forward strand.
TAGCAACTTTTTTTGTAAAAATTATTTTAAAAATTTTTTGTTAATTTTTTTTTAAATTCTGGCAAAATATTTTTTAATTTTTTTTTAATTTTTGTAATGTTTTTTTTTTTAATTTGTTTGTAAAAATATTTTGAAAAGTTTTCTGTAAAAATTTTCTTTAAAATTTTTTGTAAAAATTTGTCGAGAATTTTTTGTAAAAATTTTATTAAAATTTATTTGTAAAAATATTTTTTAGTTTTTTGTTTTACGACCTATATATTGCGACCTATATATTGCGTTAGAATAGTCCGACTAAAGCAAGAAAATCCTTAAAGAAATTGTCTCATATTGACCGCCCCTCATATTGACTGCTTCTTGTTAGCAGTGGGCACATTGTGGATCTATTGGTTACCTCTATATGTATTGTATTCTATAAAAACCTTTAATACAAATCAAAGCAGATAATTAACACAAAAAAACCCTCTTACGGGATACAGATCCCCCGATATCTGTATGCACTCCTTGTGATCTACCGTTGCGGTTTAATATTTAAAACCGAAAAAAATAAAAAATAAATTTTAAAAATATAGGTCGTCGTGTTTTTTTGCCTGCAGCCTCCAATGGGATGGTCTGATGTTGCTGAATTGCAATCCTAAAATTATCGAAACTATGCCTGTCATCTGACAGCCCACTAATCTGTGGGCTTAAATTTTCTGTACTTTGTCTGGTGCCTTGGCAAATGACATTTCAACGTCTACACGGAGAGACGGACAGACGACTCTCTCGCTATATCAACTCACTTTACCTTACCGCAATGTAAAAAAGCAATATAAAATAAAATTTTACATTAACTCAAACTTCAAACTTATTTTAAGGTCAAAACGTCCTTGAAATTAATACATATTTAAGTGTCATTCCATGTTAATACGTATACTTTTTTGCCTTTTAATTTTTTTCAATGAACAATCATAGAAAGAGGTGAAAAACTACTTTTTCATGCCTGGGTATTACTTGCTCTTAACATGAGCAACAACAACAACAGGCATAGTTCAAAATTTACATTTTAGCCCATTGTCCTTTATACAGTAAAATGTAAATTAAATATTCCCACATGGCCTTACCCAGCCTTTGCTTTATACAGTCATACTTACATCCATTGTACTTGAAAGCCCATGTACTCATACTTGTATTTATAATGTAAATGTGTTTGGCTTGTTGCTTGTATAGTAAATATGTATGTATATGAATGTATATGGCAGATCATAATTATGCCCGTCCGTTTGTCTGCCTTTCTTCAGGTCTATAATGTATTATCTTTGAATTAAGTTCACTTGTCCTTTGAAGGAGGTGTATAAATTTTACATTGCAGTGCTATTTTCCTATTAACATACATAATTGTGTATTTGTGCTTGTAAGTTTTACGTTTTCGTAAATTGGAGCTTTAGTGCTTTTTATTTGGGTTGCAGTTTAAGCATTCGGAATTAATGTCTTAATTATCACAGTTGTTATTCATAAAGGGAGATTTGACACTAGATGATATTTAAGCACAACTCAAATTGTGACTTGAGCACATTAACAAGATTTTGTTACAAATGACAAATGATGTAAAAAGTACATTAAGACTAAAAAGGATTTTATGAAAGTAATAATAAAAATAATAATAATAAAAATAATTCTTGCAAAAAAAACCAACTTCAAAACAGATAGAAAGAAGTAATCTGTAAGAATTAGATTTAAACCAAATAAAAGATGCCCCAATATTAGAGGGAAAAAAAAGTAAAGACTATGTGAATGGTAAGCCTCTCCCCATTAATGTTCAAAAGTTAAGCTATTTTCACCAGCATCCCTCTTTTATGGGGACACTATTCAAGCCTCTGTCTATAACAGTTTCAAAGATAGGGTCACATAGATAAAATAACATCACATATTCGGAAACCCTTTAATTTACAAATTTAAATTAAAGACCTGTTGTTATAGAGGATTTGGCCACAAAGATTCTTTATAAATTTCAACTATCTGTTTATAACGGTTCATATCAAATTACATGAACTATTGGGGCACCCTTTACATTATAATTCCAAATATTTATACTTTTTATTATACCAGAGAAAGTAGTGGACATTCTGGCTAATTTTTAAGTATTTGTGTTCAAAAGATAGGGCCATATAGATCAAATTACATAATTTATGGGCACACCCTTTAATTTCTAAATTCAAATTGTATACTTGCTATAGTGGACTTTGCAATACAGGTTCCTTGTAAATTTCAGCTGTCTGTCTATAACAGTTCAAAAGTTTGGCCACATACATAGCATTACATCAACTATTGGGACACCCTTTTATTTCCAAATTAAAAATTTATACTTTTTGTTATAGCTGACTTAGCAATACAGATTATTTGTAAATTTCAGCGGTCTGTGTACAACTGTTCAAAAGTATGGCCATATACATCAAATTAAATGAACTATTGGAGCACCCTTTAATTTAGAATTTTGAATATTTATACATTTTATTATAACGGTCATAGTAATCGACATTCTGTCAAATTTTCAAGGTCTGGTTATAACGGTTCAAAAGATAGGCCCAAATAGGCCAAATTACGTCACCTATGGGGACACCCTTTAAATTTTAAATTTATCTTTTTTATTACTTTCTGCTGTTGGCAGCTATAGCGATACGCAATTTTTTTAAATTTTAATTTGGTGCCCTTTACGGTTCTTAATATACGTAAAAATCATGTATGTTGTATGGGGTTCAAATCGGTTCAGAAATGGGTGAGTTCTGCGGTTAAATACATAAAAAAAGCAACATTCAGACGAATTGATAAACTCCTTCTTTTTCGAATTCGGTTAGAAATAAAACAACGTTACCTTTTACATTTTTCCAATTCAGAGGCATGTAACGAAATAAGCTTTTAGAAAAAATTTCATTCTATTATATCCAAATTCAAAATGACAATCTGATCATTAATATCAAAAATACCTAGCTAAGGTCGGTAAAAAATTAAAAAGATTTTTCTCCAAGTCAATTTTCTCTCAAATAAAGGAAATAACGCAGGAACATGACAGCATATTTATTTTAGATATTTAGATATTCAAAGACTATCTAAGTAATGGGTGATTTTTTTGAGGTTAGGATTTTCATGCATTAGTATTTGACAGATCACGTGAGATTTTAACATGGTGCCAAAGAGAAAGATGCTCAGTATGCTTTGACATTTCATCATGAATAGACTTACTAACGAGCAACGCTTGCAAATCATTGAATTTTATTACCAAAATCAGTGTTCGGTTCGAAATGTTCAAATGTGACAAATTTTGTTCAGCGATGAGGCTCATTTCTGGTTGAATGGCTACGTAAATAAGCAAAATTGCCGCATTTGGAGTGAAGAGCAACCAGAAGCCGTTCAAGAACTGCCCATGCATCCCGAAAAATGCACTGTTTGGTGTGGTTTGTACGCTGGTGGAATCATTGGACCGTATTTTTTCAAAGATGCTGTTGGACGCAACGTTACGGTGAATGGCGATCGCTATCGTTCGATGCTAACAAACTTTTTGTTGCCAAAAATGGAACAACTGAACTTGGTTGACATGTGGTTTCAACAAGATGGCGCTACATGCCACACAGCTCGCGATTCTATGGCCATTTTGAGGGAAAACTTCGGAGAACAATTCATCTCAAGAAATGGACCGGTAAGTTGGCCACCAAGATCATGCGATTTGACGCCTTTAGACTATTTTTTGTGGGGCTACGTCAAGTCTAAAGTCTACAGAAATAAGCCAGCAACTATTCCAGCTTTGGAAGACAACATTTCCGAAGAAATTCGGGCTATTCCGGCCGAAATGCTCGAAAAAGTTGCCCAAAATTGGACTTTCCGAATGGACCACCTAAGACGCAGCCGCGGTCAACATTTAAATGAAATTATCTTCAAAAAGTAAATGTCATGGACCAATCTAACGTTTCAAATAAAGAACCGATGAGATTTTGCAAATTTTATGCGTTTTTTTTTTTTTTAAATTCTCAAGCTCTTAAAAAATCACTCGTTATCTATATCTATACAAATAATAAAATAGCCACTCATTTCCGGCTGTCTGTCTGTCTGCTTTGCTTTTCATTTGTGTTCGCTTCATGTAAGAACTACGGGATGTATTTTAACAAAATTTTGTGAGGAGGTACCTAGGTACCTTAGTATCCTTTTCATTTTTGAAAGTGGGATATTTTAAAAACTATTGCGCATCATTAGGCGCTAATTGAATAAAAGTTGTATTTGATTTGTATTTTTACTTTGTGAAATTACATTTTTATTAAAATATTTTAAACACCTTTTACAGAGGTTTTCAATAATTGTAAGAATTTTATCGAAGGCTGGATACCTTTATTTGGTATCTAGATTCTAATATAGGATACCTTTTTTCCGCAAAAATGTCTCATTTCCAAGAGAAGGTGGAGAAAAAGCATTGAAAGAACGCAATTTCCGGTTTAAAGGTACTGATATTTACAGTTTAAAACTGGGATATTTTCAGCACGGTTGCTCACCTTTTATTTTTAAAAGAGGGATATTTTAAACAAAATTGCGCAACAGATGGCGCCAATTGAATACAATTTGTATTTTTACTTCGTGGAATTACGTTGTTTTAAACACCTCTTACAGAGCTTTACAAAAATATTTAGAGTTTTTTATAAATTTTAGAATTTTCTCCAGGGATGGTTAGCTTTATATAAAGTAAATACATAAACTATAACTGAAGCACTATAAAAGTAAGAGTCTTACAATTGGTGTGGAATACTTTCAAAGCAAAATCGAGCAATACATTCTCAGGACGCCCACGACGTGGCGGGCACAGCTAGTAAAGAAATAAAAAAGTACTATTTTTTAAGCACCATGTCTCTTTTACCTCTGGCACGGAATTATAAATTTCAGGTACTCAAATACATAACATTTGCTAGAAATCTTCTTTTCCTTTAAAGGTGTGTTCTTCGGAATGTCAAAAAAGAGGAAAATTAATTGTGTCGTTTATTCAAAATAAATACGCACTCACACACACACACACACACACACAATGGGGAACCAAAGAGTATTGTGCTGTCGTCACTCTAGATGTGCGAAATGCATTCAACTCCGCAAAATGGGATCGTATTATGGATGCATTAAATACAATGAATATGCCAAGATATCTGATAAATATTATACGGAGTTATTTCACAAATAGAAAATTGCTTTATGATACCGATGAAGGAACCAAGGTATACGAAGTTTCGGCAGGTGTCCCACAAGGATCAGTATTGGGTCCCCTCCTGTGGAACATAATGTACGATGGAGTTCTAAGGCTGCAATTGCCTGACTCAACAAAAATAATAGGCTTCGCTGATGATATTGCCATAGTTGCTGTAGCCAAGTATATTCATGAGCTAGAAAGAAAGCTAAATCAGGCCATATCAACGACTCAGGAGTGGCTTAAATACTCAAACCTCGAGCTTGCTGAACAAAAGACTGAAGCGGTGTTAATTACCAGTAGGAAAAAACTTGAATACCTGACAGTTAAAGTGGGTGACCAAAAAATAGGCTCTAAGGCTGCAATCAAATACTTAGGAGTCATGATAGACAACAGATTAAATTTTAAGGTGCACATCGAGTACGCTTGTTCTAAAGCACTAAATATACAAAGATGTATCGCTAGGATTCTACCAAACATAGGTGGACCAAAAGGAGAAAAAAGAAAATTACTAGCAACAGTCACCAACTCATCTTTGTTGTATGCAGCCCCTATATGGGCACAGACATTAAGGATTGAGGCATACAGGAAGAAAGTAGCTACAGTACACAGACTCTGTGCACTTAGAGCCATATGCGCTTTCAGGACAGTATCGGATGAAGCAGCTTGCGTTTTAGCCGGAATGATTCCAATTGACCTACTCGCGAATGAAATACAACGAGTATATAAGAGAAGGAGAACGGACCTACGGATTACTAATGTAACCTCCATAAATCGAGAAGAAAGGCACAAAACAATAGTGGAATGGCAAAGAAGGTGGGACTTATCCTCAAAAGGGAGGTGGACACACTTATTGATACCCAACATTGTAACATGGCTCAGTAGAAAGTCTGGAAACCTTAACTTCTACCTAACCCAGTTTTTAACAGGACACGGTGTGTTTAAGGCATACTTACATAGGTTCGGGCATGAAATGTCGCCGTACTGTCCAAACTGTCAAAACTCGGTGGAAGATGCAGCTCACATAATGTTTGAATGCCAAAGATACGCTGGGTGGAGTGAACATGCGAACCGCCCTGAAGATTTTATCGGGAAAGTTACTACGGATCCCCAAATCTGGGACATCATCAGCAGTGCATGTTGTTATATAATCAAAGACCTCAGGCGATTGGAGCGAAGCAGAAGAATCCAGGAAGAAAATAATAGAAGATAAGGTAAAATACCAACGGTCCCCGCGAAGTAATACCTAGCGGCAGTCCCGCGGGGATGACAGTTGATGACACAAGGGGGTGTGGTTTAGTACGTAGGTGCCATTTGGTGAATCGTGCATGCCAGTGGTACGGGCCTCTGGTATCTATGATAGATTCCACACCTCCGGTTCGATACGAAAAAAAAAAAAAAAAAAAAAAAAAAAAACACACACACACACACACACACACACACACACACACATTTATAAACATTTTTGTGACTGTATTTTAGTTAATTTTTTCATATATTTTTTTTACGCATAATATTCGTGTTATTTACATGTTTCGTATTTTCCTTTCAATCCGGATCTCTGACCTTCAATGAAACAATTTTAATTGATTTTTTATAGGCCTTTTCTATGGGCTTTTATTAAACGAGTTTGCAAAATATGACTTGTAATTATGTAAAGAAGAAGAGAAAGGGGATGTGCCGGATCTTAAATACCATAAATCAAACTATAAAGTTGTTAATACACTTTTCTTCTAGTTTTAACTTCTTTTGTTAATTCACTACAAGTGTATATGGATGTATAAACTGGGTGACAATACGTTGGAAATATTTTCAAATATACACGTATTTCTAATTGTAGATCGAAAATCCAGAATATTTCTCAAGTAATTAGGAAATATTTAAGTATTTCAATAATAGGTACTTTTTAAAGTATATTAGGGGGCCACCGCTTTGTAGGCTAGTAGGTAGTGTGATAATCTATCAATTTGGGGGTTGTGGGTTCGATTTCTATCAAATGCTAATGTGCTCGATAAATTAAGATTTAATATAATTTGTTATTGTAACATTAAATGAATAAAATATATTACCAAAAGAAAATATAAAAATAAAATTATGGAATAACGTTTTCAAAAAAAAAAAAAAATTAACCCAATGTAGAGGGTGTTTTTTATAGAGGTATAGAACTTTAAGTTCGCATTACTTTTCAAAATGGCGACCGATTTAACAGCTGTCAAGTGATTTATTCTCAGTTTGGTTTGGCAACTCATCATGAATAGACTCACGCCTGAACAACGCTTGCAAATAGTGCAATTTGGGCCCAAAACAAGATTACCGTTGTTCCCGATTTTCATAAGCGAATTTCGTTTAGCGATGAATCGCACTTCTGGTTGAATGGCTACATCAACAAACAAAACTGCCGCATTTGGAGTGAAGGTAATCCTCAAGTGTATGTCGAAACACCGTTACATCCACAAAAACTGACTATTTGGTGCACTTTATTAGCTGGTGGAATCATTGGTCCGTACTTTTTCAAAAACGATGGTGGCCAGAACGTTACAGTCAATGGTGATCGGTATAGAGCCATGATTACTAACTTTTTCATTCCTGAATTGAATAACCAGGATGTCCAGGAGATGTGGTTTCAACACGACGGCGCAACATGTCACACAGTTCGTGCCACAATAGATTTATTGAAAGACACGTTTGGTGACCGCCTACTTTCTGTGGGGCTATATAAAGTCATTGGTCTATGCGGATAAGCCACAAACGCTTGACCATTTGGAAGACAACATTCGCCGTGTTATTGCCGATATACGGCCACAAATGTTGGAAAAAGTCATCGAAAATTGGACGTCCAGATTGGACTACATCCGCGCCAGCCGTGGCGGCTATATGCCAGAAATAATACTTATAATGTAATGCCACAAGATTATCTTTCGGATAAATAAAACTCATGTCAATCGAATAATCCATCGTTGTTTAAGTTCTATACCTCTATAAAAAAACACCCTTTAAATAAGTTTGTTATTCTTAGTGTATGTACAAATCCGTCAAATATATTTTCGAGAACTTTGCTACTGAAAATAAGTAAAATCGGAGTAGGATATTTTCCACACAAGATAAATTATCATCTGGAGAAATATAATAGCTTGGGTCTCTGAAATTTGTAAAAGTTTTTATAACGTTATAATAGCTTGTAGTCCTGGCAAAAATTGACGAAATTAGAACAATAAGAAATACATCAAAAATAAAGAATTACATTATCAGGGACCTTTAAACTTCAGTACTGAAACTAAAGTGCAGTCGAACAGCACTGCAAAAATCATTAGACTATGTGGTCAATTGTAGCTTAAATGGAGTGACTGGAACGAGGTACGAAAGAATGTATTCTTTCTCGAAAAGTACTTGTACGATAAAGATTAAACTGGTCTACAAAAAAAAAAAAAAATTACCCCCTGAACATAAATATGTGGAATATAGTGATGTCAACTCTTTAAACTCAAATCCGCTCTCAGATTTCGCGTATCACGTACAAAATTTTTTTTATGGGCATGGCTAATATTTTCCCCTAAACAAGGCGACCACGCTAAATTATTTCTAAATAACTCTTTAACGAATTGTTCGATTTTAATAATTGAAACACCAAAAGATGCAAGATACCTTTAAGTTAACTTTACATAATTTTTACGTTTTAAACTGTTTCGGAGTTATTCAGAAATTGGTGGCGAAAAAAAAATATTTTTAATTAAAAATATTTTTTTTTTGTTTTCAAAAACTCGTAAAAAACTTAAATCGGCAAATATTTTACATTTTTGTCCTTATTCGGAAAGCTAGGTATACTGGGAATAAAATAAGCCCTAAATGATGAAAAACGATACACAAATGTTGATTTTACTCACAATTAAGTGCAGGTTCCTTGACAAACATTATGTTACACATTAAGATTATCAGCATTTTATTTAAATATAAGAATATCTCAAAAACCAGACGTGATAGAATCAATCTGTAAACAGATTTGGATTCAGCACATAAAAGTCCATTAAAACCATATAGCAGCCACCTAACGACCATTGTTATCACAATAATTATATATCTAATATTTTAATATTTTTAATTTTTTTTAAATAACAATATCGCGAAAACTAGACGCGATAGAAAAAATCTCTAAACAGATTGGGATTTGGCACATAAAAGTCAATTAAAATAACAAAGCTCTTGCTTCGAACTTCGTCTTTTTTGACGACCATTGTTATCACAATAACTACATATTTAATATTTTAAAATTTTTATTTTATTTAAATAAGAATATCTCGAAGACTAGACGTGATAGAAAAAATCTGTGAACAGATTTGGATTCAGCGTACAAAAGTCAAGTCACATAATAAAGTTCTTGCTTCCAAATTAGTTTTTTTCCTGCTAATTTTATTATAATAAATACGTATTTAATGTTTCAATATCAGTATTTTATTAAAAGAAGAATATCTCGAAAACTAGACGTGATAGAAAAAATCTGTGAACAGGTTTGAATTGAGCACATAAAAGTCCATTAAAATCACATAACAAGGTTCAAGCTTTAGATTTTTTTTTTTATTTTTTGCCGATCAGTGTTATTGGACTTATGCAACAGAAATAAAGTTTACTCCAAGTCTACTTTATGACAAACTTTATACGAAAATTTTGTCTTAAAGTACAATTCAAGTGGACTTTATTTCTTTTGAATAATGTCATATATAAAAGAGAATAATGTTTTTCATTGCTGTTACCACTGTTCATTTGAATCTGGTTTTTAATTCAAATATCAGAGAATCAGTATAGCGACTTTTACAAATCACTAAGTCCTTGTCTTCTAGCAGCTCGCGACTACTAAGCTAAACATGTGTTCTTGGTATCACTATTAATTACTCCGAAAGGTTGTGTTTCGTTTGGCGCATTTTTAAACTTTCAGTTTCTAGTGGACAAATTAACTATTGGACTACTGATCGGCAAAAAATACCTGATGTTATTGATTTTGCCGTGGTTAAGGGTTTTTCAGGAGAAATGATTAAAGTTTCACTTCATTCACTCACTACTGTTTCCTGGGAAACGAACAAAATATCTTGTTACCAACTCACGCTTTGGTCTTTGGTTGAAATATACAAAATATCTCAGCTCTCATTGTTTGGAAAATATTACGCTAAGATCAGCAGTAGACGTAGAGCGGTGTCTAACTGATCTTAATATAAACCTCAAATTAGCTGGCAACAGCATGCAATAATAACCCGACAAACAAGATACAATCGACAACGAAGGGCTATTGTCTGAACAATTAAGAATTTTAAGAGAGTGACAATCAAACACAGATCTTATCAAGAGCTACTGGAATCTCAAAGAGCAACAGCCTTGTAACATTACCTGGATCACCTAGTCCCAACACCGCCATCAGATTTATTATTTTTTTATTATTCATTATGTCGTACACATGCAAAGAAAAAACATGGTTGATGTAACCATAATGTAAGAGCAACATATTATGGTTAAATTATACTGTTGTAGTGAAACCATATTATTGTTGAACATTATAATATTATGGTTAAATTAACGATTATAGTATGGTTAAAAAATATAAAATGGATATGCCAGTTTTTTTACATTTAAAATACAAAATTATTTTTTATTTTTACTTTACCATACTTTACCTTATTAAAGTATAGTAATCATGAAAAAAATCGAGGTCGGGATTTCGACACGGATTTATACGTTTTGAGGTCTCCTGTGTGTGTATGCCACTATTTTTGTGGTGTTTGTCATACCGTTTGACATATCAAAATGTAATTTGGTATATCGTCGCGTTTCTTCTTAAACCACGGAAGCGACATTTTTTCGAAATTGACTTTTTTGGTTTTTATGGTAGTAAATAACATTTGCCACCAGACTACATTCTCATCTTAACAAGTTTGTATGAAAAATAAATAAATCCATTTTGAAACCCTCGTAAGCGCCATACAAATGACAATTGCGTGCAAAATATAATGGTCAAATTGGAAATGTTAAAGTCACAACCACTCATTTTTTTGTGTTAAGATTAAAAAAATCATGAAAGTTGCAGACCAATTGGAGCAGTTTTAGTAAAGTTAAAAGTTTTTTTTTGATAAATACAAAAATAAATGTTTATTTACACACAGAAATTTGCAATTTGCTGTTTGCGCCAAAACCACGTAACAAACATTGTTTTTAAACCCATAGTAAAGAAGTTATTAAGTTTTTTTCGTTTTCTGAAAAACGACTTCTTGGCGCTTACGTGCTTTAAGAATAAACGCGACGATATGGAGATGAAGATGAAGAGCTGTATAGTTTTTGGGCATAATCGGGAAGGGGCAAGGGGTAGTTTACTTAACATCCCAAACCGAAAATAATTAATCTTTCGATTCGAATATACTTTTCTTTATATATATGTTTTCATTATGTAATATATCCATAAAAATATCTGTTTCCATTGGGTATGGTAATGTTGGGTGGAGGCCACTCCAGTTTTATTTTATTAATGATACATAAATAAATAAATTTAAATATAATTTTTTTATCTTCCAACCCGTGTTTCAAGAATACATCGCCATCGATTTCACGGCATTCGCACATGGCCTATACCATCGTAGTTCATGGATTTACCAGTAAATTATTGTAAATCCTTAAAACGGCTCAAAATTTCTTTCATTATCTTGTTCATGTTGTTCTTGAAGACATTAATTTGTTCGGGGGATATCTTTTCCAATTCAGCCAACACCTTTTTCATATAGTCTTTCAAATACAAAGTGAAGTCTTTCTTGTCACCGAGAGTACAGGAATTGCGGGAATCCAGAGAAGATGGTTCCACGCGCTCAATTCAACATCGAAAAAGAAATAATTAAACCTGTATATTAATTGGTACCGTGAAATGACTCCCAAAAGAAATAACTCCCAATGCAATAACTCCAAATGAAATAAGTCCCAACGAAAATGAAATAACTTCCAAATTAAAAAAACGAAATAACTCCCAACGTCAAAATGAAATAAGATCCAAAAACTTAACCGTTAATTCAAAACAATTATATTTTTACAAAAAAATTAAATAACTCCCAAATTAAATAAGTCCCAACAAAAATGAAATAACTCCCAATACAAATTATATTTGCACCCGGGCACTGTTTTAACCTCTATGGTATAACAGGTACCTCCCGATGAAGGAGGTCCATAACTTTGAAGGCAACTACAAACAGAACCACAACTTATGTTTTCCCTCATTTCCGATTTGTGTTGGTGGCAGTTATAAATTTACTACATTTTACATAATACTCGTTAAGTATGTAATTACAAATTAATGCATGTAATTATAAATTAAAATTATGTTGACTCTTGACTTAATAAGTTCGTACAGGCGTGTAAGGTTGTTTGACCCCAGAGGGTGGTGGAGGTAAAATTATTAATGAACATTAATTTTTAATTTTTGCAGTCGAGTTAAAATATACAGCCATAAAAAGGTTATTAGGAGATTTAAGTTCCTTAAAACATTTCAGTTGCTGGTTTATTATTAATGAATTACTGTGGATGAGCATGTGTGTGAGTGTGTTCTTTAGTTTAGTGTTAATTTCGGGATTTAAAATGTGAATTAAACATTCGAAACCAAAACTTTAATACAATCAAGTTAGTTAATGGTTCAAGTATATCCCAGTAGATTAATCAGACTTTTTGAAGACAACACTGGCTTTAAAGCTTTTGATTTGTTTGTAGAAATCACCCAGAGTTTTTGGCGGGGTTTGAACCCGCAACTGATAGACTATTAGACTGAATAAATTCAAATTTTAATTAAAATCGATTTATAGGTAAGCAGATGACTTCAGCCTCTCACGTGACACACTGGCCTTATTGAAAACTCTATTTACCTATAAGGGACTCTTCGTTCTTAAATATTACCGAAGTAATTAAAAAATACATATATATTTTTGCAACGAAACAAAAATGCAAAAATACAGTGTGAAGAGTAGGAATTTTTTGCCAAGGCGATAGCGATAGTAAAAAATATATATCGGCTAAATCGATGCAATATCAAAGGTAAAATATTTAATTAAATTACAATTTGCGCTAGATTAAGCCCGTTTCACACTGCAATACTGAGTATTAAGATTTTCTTAAACTTTCCCTTAAGCGCGAAAGTTAAAGATAAAAAGATAAAAGATAAAATCGAAGAAGCGATAGGTGGGATTAAGTGGTGTACGAAGTGCAGAAAGTTTTCTAACTGTCACTTACTTGGGTGTGACCAGTAACTATTACCAAGTATTTCCCGGGCAATGGCTTTTCAGATTCCTCTGAAAGCTGGCAAGAGTTGGAAGGCGCCCAGTCATGTAGCCTGAAGGGTTACAGCACACGTTTCAGGCAAGTACTGCAACGTGGCATTGCACATAACGATAGCAGTCCTATCACAAATCTAAGAACACAGAAAAAATTTTTTGCTCCTATTAACAGTTTTAATTAGTTTCAGATACAACTTTAATCAAATTTTTAATTAATTCAATTATCCACTTAATTGAAATATTATTGAATTTATTCTTAACTAATTATATAATTGAATTAAAATTAAAAAATAAATCAATTAAAAAATTAATTAAATTTATATCTGAAACTAATTAAAACTGTTAATAGGAGCAAAAAATTTTTTCTGTGAAAGGAGGGCCAGCAACCCACTTTTCTGAAATACAATTTGCTAACGAATCGCTTGGCGCCCTATGATCCAATGGGGGTTAGAGTAATAAATATTATATATAAGCGATAGGTGGATAACGGCGTTGATGATATAGCAGGGCAACTCCAAACACATCGGTGTCGCGGTGGGAATTTTGGAAATTTTTTCACACTTAGCATTTTTTACTACAAGTTGGCAGGTAAGTCAGCAAGATGTTTGGATGTAATATGGGTACCTTAAAGTGGTTAATTACGTAAGTGATTCGTAATGGAAACTTCGTAGTCTTTGGCCAGACTATGCCTAGATGTGTGTACTGGGGACCTTGGCTCTAGACAAATCATTCTAGGCAATCATTTGAGTATTTGATTATTCGATTAAATTTTTTGATTAACTTTTAATTCTAAATTGAAAAAATTTTGTTCGTTTAAGTAAAATCATCCTTTTCATCCATTTTTTAAATAGCTTTATTCGAACAATTAAATAATTTAAATTCTAGCAATCACATTTTTTTTATGTTTAAGTCGATTAAGTTGAACCAAAATTTAGCTCTAAGATGCATGTTTTTATTGCGTGTTGTTAGGATTACAAATCTACGAGTATATTTCAAAAAAATTTATGAACTTAAGGGTATTAGTTTTAATTGAGTTTGGGGTTGTATTGTGATTTATGTGATGGAAAAAAAACCTTAATATTTCTCTTGTTGTTAATCAAAATGCAAATATTATGGAAATTGTTTTCGTTAAGTTTATTATTGTTAAAGAAAAATCCGAAAACACATACTCAGCTAAAGCAAAAAGAAAAATTTAATTAAAATAAAACTTCAACTCACTCAGTGTAACGTTGTAGGTCTTTTGCAAATCAACTTGACCTCTTAAAGCACGCAAACGTCTTAGTTTTGATTCTTGAGCCTCGACACGCTCACGCAAACGACGCAAACGTTCACCCTCAGCATTGGCAACAGCATTTCGCACCTCCTGTTGTTTTAAAAACCGTAAACGTTGCTCCTTTGTGGCCAACAGTTGATGTTGTGAATCAATTTGTTGCTGTTGACGAAGTGCCATCGCCCTTAATTCGGCTGACGTCAGCCTGCCAGGCACCTGCAATGAAAAATATCCACAAACACACACAAACATTTATTAAAATGAAAAACTGACTTGAGGGTAGAAAATCTTGGATCCTTAAGAAATTAAAAAAACATTATAAATCAAAATCTATTAAAAAGAAATTATTAAAGATTTTCAATTTCAAAAGGGACATGAACAAAAAAAAAAAAAAAATAAAACATAAGGATAAGTAATCTTAAAAACAATCGAGTATAAATTCACAGGTATGTGTGAATATATCACTAAAAACGTTTTAGTTTTAGTTTAGGATACATAAATCTGAGAGGTGTTCTTCTAAAGCCAAGCAATAAAAAGAACAAAATTTATGATTAAAATACATAATAGAGAATGGAAAAAATTTTATCAACTTTTTAAAGAAAACTTCGACCATAAAGAGGAAGTTTCCTATGACGATAAAAAGTTAAAGTTTTAGCGGTTCAAAAAAAAAAAAACTAAACTAAACCCACTTTTGTAATTCATAACAATGTGTCAGTCTGTCTGTATACTTTCATAATTTTAGGAAATAAAATTTAAGTAATTTTTTTTTTTAACTGCTGCACTTCAGAAAACCATTTTTTTAAACGCACCTTTTCTAAGAGTAGCTTTCTCTAAAAAGACCTTTTCTGTAAAACATGCATTTTTAGGGTTCCGTACCCAAAGGGTAAAAACTTAACCCTATTGTTTTCGCTACAATATCTAGCCGACTGTCCGTCTGTCAGCGCCTTTTATCTTTGGAACCATAACAGGTAAACTCTTGAAATTTTCACAGAATATGTATAATTGTTGCCATAATACTAAACCTTATAGGGTGTTCCGATAGAGACGTGTTATACACGTATATAAATTTCTTGAACTGTGGTAGGCATACATTTAAAATTTACAAACAGTAATTAAAAATTGGTTCGCTATATAAACAAGTATAAAAAAATCAACCTAAAAATGAAAGGGTGTTCCGATAGTGATGTGATTTGCATGTATATGGCCTAGGTTTTAAACCATAATAGGTAGACTCTGGAAATTTTCAGAGAAGGTGTAAACCTACGACCACTATTGCAGCAAATACTAAAACATATAGGGTGTTCCGACAGTGATGTGCTATTTTCGATTATATATTTATTTCTTGAGCTGTATGAGGCAACCACTTAAAATTTGCAGACAGTAATTAAAACTATGTTCGATTTATAAACAAGTATACAAAATTGAAGCTAAATTTTAAAGGGTGTTCCGATAGTGATGTGAATTGCATTTATATGGCCTAAGTTTTGAACGATAATAGGTAGAATTTTGAAATTTTTACAGGAGATGTATTACTATGGCCACTATAAAAAATAGTAAAAATTATAGGGAGTTCTTACAGTGACGTGATTTGCATGAATATAGCCTAATTTTTTAACCATAATAGGTAGACTTTTGAAATTTTCACAGATGGGGTATTACTATGACACCTATAGAAAACAATAAAAATTAAAGGGTTTTCTGGCAGAGACGTGATTTGCATGTACATATTACGGCTTATTTCTTGAACCGTAATAGTTAGACTCTTGAAATTTTGTACAGTAGATGTGTTGCCATATGGCCGATATGACAATTACTAAAAACTAAAGGGTGTTCCCACAGTGACATGTTTTTTACGTATAATGACTTATTTTTTAATCGTAATAGGTACCCTCTTGATATATTTATAGAAAGTCGTAGGACCACCGGCGGACAATTTTTTAATATAAATACCTTATTATTAATGTAGGGGGGGGGGGGTATATCGAAACACACCGCAATTACGATAGACTCTGTGATAAGGAAGAAGTTCAACAGAAGTTCAATTTGAATTCACTACAGCATAGAGATTTAATAAACGCAAGGAAGTCGTAAATTACTAATCGGATACTATAAATAATTGTGGAACGAGAAACGAAGGGCTCTAAAAGGGATCAATAAAATTAATGGTTTGTGGGTATCCTCCTACATACATACATATAGCCGTTTATTTTGAAAGTGGCATGTCACTTTCGTTTTAAATCTCGATGTATTTAAAGATTAGAGGGTATATGCACATACATATTTTCGTTTTCCCAAACCCATTTCTATTATACCAAATTCATGATAATTGGGTAAGTGGCGCTTTAGATTGGATTGCAAATTTTTGTAAAAATGAAGAAATACCTTTAAATTGTAATCAAAGTTATCATTACCTTAGTATTTTTTGGATATAAACGGCTCATATGTCGTTAGTTACCAAGCACATGTCCTATTCAAAATAGTGGAATTACAAGCCTTAAATAGGACTACAACCCTTAACAACAAACTTGTTTTTGCAATGATAGCTTTGCCTCCAATTTTCATTCTACAATTTTATATTTTTTTGTGCTAAACATTTACTTTATATTGAAAAAAAAAACTAAAATCATTATTAAGGGGATATCGCGATACAGTTGGAGTATTTATAAAATTTGAGTATTTTAAAAAATTTTAATATAATTTTCAACTTTCTCTTTAATTTCTTTCTCTATTTCTCATTTTTTGTACCACAATAAAATTATTCTTTTAAATATGAAACTCCCCACACATTAATACGAGTATAAGCAGGAGTGTTTTTTTAAGAAAACTTTAAGCTAAAGCAATCAAAAAACAATAAAAAATAAGGTAAAGAAGGTTGTTTTTTTCATTCATTTTTAGAATTTAAATTATGTTTATGATGAGCAGAAATAAGGGACTTACTTTTAGTTTTGGTTCGGCTGTTACCACTACCATGTGATTGTTGTTGTATATATTTTTATTGTTATTATTGGTAACGATATTATTATTATTATTATTATTAATATTATTATTGTTGTTATTGTTGAAAAAGCTTACATTTTTCTTGTTGTTACTATTTTGCATTAATATATATTGTTGCTGTTGTTTTGTTGTTGGTCTTACGGAGGGTGGCATTTTTGGTAAATTTCCCGATACAGGACGACAAACACAAGTTAGCATTTTCATAAAGTTACTTTTTATTGAAAAAAAAGGCTTCTTCGTTCTTCAACTTATTGAAGTTTATTTACATATATTTTATTTTGTGTTAAATTATGGCTTAATAATTTTTTTTTATTTTTTTATATTACTTTTAGATATTGATTGAGGTTGTTGGTTTTTATTTTTGTTACTATTTAATTTGGTCCTTTAATTGTCTTGTGTTGCATATACTACTTTTATTTGCCATTTTTAAAGTCTTTTTTAATACTCTCTCTCTCGCTCGCTCACTCTAAAATTTTTTTCTGTTTAGTTTGATAACAAAATTTCACTAAAACGTGTTCAATTGTTAATCTCCTGTTATTTTTTCCAAGATTTTTTCTTTTTTGTTGCACTTGCCTTTTAACATGTGTGTGTGTGTGTGTGTGTGTGTGTTTGTGCAGCCCTAAAATTCAAAATATTTTCAAACCTCTAAAAAAAGAAAAATTGTTTGGGTTTTTTTCTCATTCCTTTCTCAGCTTCATGCAATTTTCCCACTGATGATTTCAATGGCATTTTCAAGTGTTTTAATATTTTCTAAACTCAATTTTCTTCTTCTTTTATTTTCATGTGGTTCCGATAGTTTTTCCCTTTAGTTCGATATTTGATGTATGTGCGTGTGTATGTGTGTCTGTAGCAATCATTGTGTGCTGTGTCACATCCTGCCGTCACTTCCAACTGTAGAATTGTTGTTTGAAATTTGTTTGTGTGGGTCTGTCGTTTGTGAAGAATAAAAGTATTCGTGCATGCAAGTGTATGGATGTTTTAATGACTTCGTGTCAGTATGTCTGTGTTGGGTTTGGTTGTAAAGTGTTGCCATTGACAACAATGACAGCACCAAACATTGCGTATTTTTATTTAAATTTTTATTTCGTTAAATTACGAGGGCTGGATAATATAGGCTATGGCATTTTTTTGAAAGATGTTTTTTTAAGATATTTTTTTTTTTTTTTTTTTTTGAAGCGAGAACTTCGTTGAACGATACGTGTTTGAATAAAGCTTTTTCCGTTTTTTAATTACACATCTTCAAAACAATTTAGAATTATGTAGAAAAAAGTCCTTTCTTTTAGTATTTAAAAGTACCTATTAGTATTTAAAAGTACCTTTAAAAAAGTAATACTTTTTAAAATGTAGTTTTAAAAGGTACTTTTTGAAAGAAATTTTATGTAAATAAAAAAATTACTTTTGTTTTTACAAATCTTTAAAGAGATAATTTTACTTAGTACTTTTTAATGGGTACTTTCTTAAAAAGAACTTTTTTTATTTTTTTAAATGTCTTTCTCCAAAAGTCCTTTTTTAAGGTACCTTGTAGAAATCTTTTTTATTTACAAAGGTCTTTGTTAAAAGATATTTTTAAAAGAGTACTTTTTACAAGGTACTTTTTTAAAAAGTTATATTATAATTAATATTTGTTAAAAGGGATTTTTAGGATAATCTTTTAATGCATTTTTAAAAGTACTTGTTAGGAGGCACTTTTTAAATTGCTAAGAAGACGTTCTATTAAAAAAGTATTTTTCAAAAAATTTTTTACTGTAAAGCCTGGTACTCTGTTTAGTTTTTCAAGCGGAATGCTGTCAAACTACATTCATAAAAATTTTTATGAAAATGCATTGAACAAATGTTGCAGAACTAGTACTCTGTTTTTAGTGTGGAAAAACATTGAAAAGTTACTGGGGGTGCTGGGCGGAGTAAAATAATTATAAATTGGCTATGCCAGCTTCAAACTAATTCGCCTAAATAACACCAGAGGCGCTGCAATACTGTTATAAAAATAATCATAACGTGCAATTGCAGTGTTGCCTGATACGAAGCTTTACTATCACACTATAACCATCTGTCTTATCTACTACTACGCTTTCCGAAGGAAGTAACACATTTAATATAGGCATTAATTGCCTGTGTTACTTCTCTTTTTTAAAACAAAAAAAAAAAAAAAAAAACATTTTACCAAAGCTGTGATATAAAGCAATTGGGCATTAATTTATGAGGAATTTTTTTGTAAACTTTATAAAAGGAAATTTCTTTAATCGTTTTAAAGATTTTGTTTTTTTAAGTTTATATTTATGAAGGGATTTTTAATAGGATACATATTTTAAATGATTTTAGTTTATATCTTAAAAAAATAGATTTTAAAAGGTACGTTTTCATAGCAAGCTATTTTTTAAAAGCTAACCTCATAAAAGCTACTTTTTACAAGTCATTTTAAAAAGACAATATTCTAAACGAGTTTCTAAGGAAATTCTAAAAAGGTTTTTTCTAAGGTAGATTTTTTTTAGTAATTTTTTTGTCCAAATGAAATATTGGCTAATTTTTAAGATTATATTAATTCTTTTTAAAAAGTGTAACGTATTTTGAAAGGCGCATATTTGAAAATTTTTAAAAAGCCAATTATTTGAAAGTAATTTTTAAAAAGGTCTTTTTAACATAATTAAGAGGTTATTTTTGCATAGTATTTTTTCAAATGGTATTTTAAGGTACTTTTGTTTTATAGAAAAAGGCAGTTAAAAATAGGTTGTTTTTAAAGCTACTTTTTTTAAAATGTACCTTTTGAATGGTATGTTTTTAAACAGTACCTTTTTTAAAGTTACATTTATAAAAGTACAATTTAAGAGGTACTTTTTTAAAAAGTTTTTTAAAGGCAATTTTTAAGAGGGTCCCATTTTTAAAGTAATTTTTCAGGGGTGTAGAAATTTTACATTTTTATTATGGTTATTTGTGAGGTTCGTTTTTAAAGTGCAATTTCAAAACAGTCGTTTCTAAAGGTACTTTTTTAAAATGTACCTTTTGAATGGTATGTTTTTAAACAGTACCTTTTTTAAAGTTACATTTTTAAAAGGTACTATTTAAGAGGTACTTTTTTAAAAAGTTTTTTTAAAGCAATTTTTAAGAGGGTCTCATGTTTTAAAGTAATTTTTCAGGGGTGTTTAAATTTTACATTTTTATTATGGTTATTTGTGAGGTTCTTTTTGAAAGTGCAATTTAAAATCAGTCGTTTTTAAAGGTACTTTTATAAAATGTACCTTTTGAATGGTATCTTTTAAAATCGTACCTTTTTTAAAGTTACATTTTCAAAAGGTACAATTTAAGAGGTACTTTTTTAAAAAGTTTTTTTTTAAAGGCAATTTTTAAGAGGGTCCCATTTTTAAAGTAATTTTTCAGGGGTGTTTAAATTTTACATTTTTATTATGGTTATTTGTGAGGTTCGTTTTTAAAGTGCAATTTAAAATCAGTTTCGTAAAACGTTCTTTTCTAAATTAAATGTTTTATTAGTAACTTATTGAAAAGTTCTTTTATAGAGATACCTTTCCAAAAGATACCTTTTAACACAATACTTATTCAATATGCAATTTCGTTGTTGTAAAAGCGTATGCATGTGTTTGCACACTTTATAATACTTTAGCATTTTTTTTATCAAATTTTATTATGAGGCTTCCACTACTGCTGTAGCTGCAGATAGTCTTCGTTTAAAAGTGTTTTATTGACAAGGACAACAGTCCGTCATTGTTAATTTGAAACAAATAGGAAAGTACAAATTTAATTACTTTTCACTATTACTTTTTAATTAAAAGGATTTTGTGAAAAGCATAGGTAAATTAATATATATTACACCTTTTTTTTGTAGAAAAAAGGATTATATCCAAAAGTTTCTTGTCACGTTTAAGTTAAATAAGATTTCAAGCAGTATCCACAGAATTTTGTACAAGTTTATATTTTGCAAAATTTATTTGCGATTATTTTTATTTCGATATTGTTTTGTTTGTTAAATATTAAAGCAAATGTGCCTCGTATGGGAGTTACAATTAATAATTGACTCAGTTTTGGGGTGGATATATATGCCAAATCGTCAATTGTATTTAAACCAAAAGAAACTTTTGTATAAACATTCTGTAAAATTGCAGACGTTTTCTTATTAATAAATCTAACATAAAAAGGCAATCAGAAATGGTATTTTGGGGGCCGGGTATGTCCAGAAATATAACCACGAATGAACTTTAAAATCTGGAATTAGATTGCATGAACGGGAGATAGACCAACTGGGTTCCAGCCTAAATGCTGAAAATACTTCACAGGTTAACTACTTAACTTTGTGGCCTTTCTTGGTGTCAGTATAATTGCAAAAACAAAACCTGAAATTTGGAAGAGTCGCTTAAATATAACTACGAACCCTGGTGACTGTGGTGCAGACACAAAAAATTTTTTTGGGCAAATTAAAACTTTTAATTGGATTTAGATACAATTTTGATTAATTTTTTAGTTGATTCAATTATATAATTAATTAGGAAATATTGAAAAAATATTCTAATTAAATAAATTAAAAATTTAATGAAAGTCGTATCCGACTTTTTAATTAATTAAAATCTTTAATTGGTGAAAATAATATTTTCTGTAGATCCTAGCAGGCATATCGGGCTCTGATATTACAAGATATAATAAGTTAATACGGTTTTCGAGCAAGTTAAGCACTGTAACGAACATGCAGTAACAGTAGCCTCAAGATTCTTAGTTAATTTTCTTCTTAGCATCACACTACTTCATCTTATCTAACAGCAAGACATTTGCACAAGCATATGGTAGTATAGAATAGTGTTAAAATATTATCGAAAATGCTATT
The DNA here is from genome assembly GCA_949628195.1 of Phasia obesa. Classification (NCBI taxonomy): domain Eukaryota; kingdom Metazoa; phylum Arthropoda; class Insecta; order Diptera; family Tachinidae; genus Phasia; species Phasia obesa. The sequence continues at coordinate 109,434,241 of OX451219.1, forward strand.
GATAATGTCGATAGTTAGCTAATAACAAAAATATCGAACAAAAACTATGCTATGGAGTTTCAAAAAAAAAAAAAAATATATAATAAATATTTGTGTTAATATATAAATAAGACTTTGGTCCTACACATTTCTCTGATCTGGTATCTCAAAAAATGAAACTAGCAGTAAACAGTTGCATGAGCAAGCTCATTTAATGGGTGTGCTCATAAGCTCATGAGTGCTCATACTCGAACACAAACTAGCTTACTGAATACATGCCTATTCACACATATCTACTCACACATGCCTTCTCACACCATACTATTAGTAAGCAAACCGTCTGTTCGTATCATAAACACAATTAGCTGACCGAGTAAAACGAACTTTCTATACTAGTGAGCGCCGTGTTTACTCGTCTCATGTTCGAAAAATTCAGTGTGTTTTGTTTAGTAGTTGTGTATAACTTTTGGATAAGGTTTAGCGCGTTTTGCTTACACAATTGGTTTTTTGTATTTCTTAAGAATTGAAGACATTAAAATGAAAGTTCGTTTTTTTCTGTTTGAACACTCGAACTGTGTTCGTGTTTCTTTCAAAGCATAAAACTGCTTGAACTCGCCCAAGTTCATTGTTATTATGTTCAACATTAAATCACACTTATTCAAAATAGCTTATGAAAACTCTTCAAACTCATCGCATTTAGCTCGTTGGTTTTCGGTGTTTTTATTGTCCACTCATCGTTACTTGTGTGCAGTTAACAGACATGAATTCAGAGAAATATTATAATGACCATATTATGAGCATCGTTTTTTGTGCTCATGCAGTGCTTGAACTGTCAGTCTGCGCCTATTCATCAGCGTCCTGAATATATTTTGTTCGATTTTGCTTTGAAAGTTATTTACACTAAATTTTAAGACTCTTAACTTTATAGTGCTACATATATGGTTTTTTCTTTATATAGAGGTACCCATTCCAGGGTGTTTTAACATAGGCTTTCTATAAAAATTCTAAAATTATTGTAGTTTTGTAGATAGTGTCTAAAATTTCCCGGATACAAAAATAAAAGGTTTTCCGTACCATTAAAATGGTGAAATTGCCGATTTTATCTCTATGTTCTCTTGGAAATTAGATATATTTACGGAAGAAAAGTATCCTATATTTCAACAGAGGCACTTAGGTACCTACCTACAAAATTTTATTAAAATACATTTAGTAGTTTTAACGTGACACGAACACGTGACAGACAGACAGACGAAAAATCCCAAAATGGGTGTTTTCTATTCAATTGTTTTACGAGTGTAGTATTCGCCATAGCGCTCTCACTTAATAAAATGAATTCGCTTTCATTTCCTCATAAAAACTTCGTCAACTTCTTAGTCAGTGAAAGACCAATACCAATATGAGCTTGTAGACAACCAGATGTATTTTGAAGATGGATGATTACTACCTTTGGTGCATGAATAACTTACTCTTACAATTCAATTACAAATTAAAAAATATTATTACTATTAAAAAATATGCCATCAAAAGCGGCTGCTTTTAACTTTCTGTTGAAATTGTTGATCTTAGGCAATAATATACATACATATATTACATAATAGATTATCGAAAAAATCGACTACAACCACTATCGATAGTTTCCCATCACTATTGTGGGGTATAAATATCACACAAACACTACTGGATATTTCATTAAATAAATTTCAGTTTAATTGAAATGAAAATTATAGGAGATCAATGATTCAAAAAAACATTTCTAGTTTTTACAAATTCTCTACACATGTTCAAACTTCAAAAATTAACATTAAAACACTGAGCCTTAATACCATGTCTAGAGTAAACAGCTACTTACTAATAATGATTTGTCTAACAAAAACAAAAAAACTCACACACAAGATAGCAGGTTATAATTGCTCAAATTTACAAGCGGACAGGCACAACTAAAGAAAGTATAAAACTAAAAACAGGTAACAAATCTCTGCCTTTTCAATTTTATTATTTCGTTTTTATTTTCATCATAAGGCACATATCACAGGTAGATTTTAAATTTATTATTTAACGATTTCCAAGTAAATTGCTGGCGGTATTTTGAAAGGGAAATGAACTAAAACTTAAGCAATAAATAATTGTTTATTTCATACAATTCTCAATGAAATTTGTACAATATTTACTTTGCAATATAATTTATGATTTTATTTATTTTTTATTTAATTATTATTTTTCCTTAATTCACTTTCAAAACTAAATAAGAAAAAAAAAACGTGTGATCGTTTACACTGCGTTTGTTGAACTGAAAATAAAATATTCTCTTGTAAAATAATATAAATCAAAGGCAAACTGAGACCGGTCAAGTTCATAATGTTTAGTTTGGTATTGATATCCTGTCAACATGTTGCCAGCAACATTTTGCGGAAAAATTGTTTACAAAGCAATTATGTTATTTAGGTGAAAATAAAATGTTAAATAAGGATAATCGTATAAAAGTTGCTAGCAACATGTTGCTAAAAACATAGTTAATTACATTTAAACTATTTCTTTAGCTAATTTATCTATTCCAACGAGTATTAAATACATTTTTGATTTGTTTTAAATGGTTGACAAAATCGTTTAATGATATTTTAAACAAGGTTTTTAGGTAAAAAAAAATAATATAAAGAGTATTCATTCTTTTGCACTAAATGTGGCAACTAACGTTAGAGATGTTACGGGCTAACTTTTTGTTGCCACATGTTTTGCTTTCTTAGTTACTAGTACCAGGTTTAGAACTTTGTTTACATATTTAAATATTTAAAATACCAGAGCGTCTGTCAACTTTCCTTGATTTTTTCTGTGACACCCTTAAGTTTTATTTGTCATCATAGCTGGGGCAGTGTCTCACTACTGAATACTATAACTTTATATTCCTAAAGAGATTGAATTAATGGCCCAGCCAGCAAAATATTCCGACATTGTCTGAATCAGACTATTCTGATAAATTTCTGACTTTATTTTCAGATATTTCGTACGGATTTCTGTCAGACGTGTCTGGGAAATTTTATTTTCGACATATCTGATAGCTATATGATAGATTTCTTATAAATATACCGGAATGATTTTATTTGTTCTAAATATCGACATGTCTGATAGATATCTGTGTGATTTCGTACAGATATGCATACATATGTACATATGTAAATTGTTTCATTTTTTGTTTATGTTTTTTAATGAAAATATCTTGTCACATTTAAGAGAAAAAAACTGGTTGCGCTTTAGAAGACTATGATGAAACCTCCTTCCAAGGTTTCCACGGTAGAAAATATTCAAAAATTTGATAGGGAATTATAGCAACATGTAAAAAGCCTCAGCCTGGTTAGTTTTAGATTCTACACATTTGAGTTTTAATTACTTTATTTATTATATTTTAGATAACAAGATCTAATAAATAACTGCGGGACAACGACCTCAAATGTAAAAAGGGGAAATTCAAAAAAAAAAAAAAAAAAAAAAAATTATCAGACATTCTTTCAGATATCTTAGAAATCCATACGAATGTCTGAATTTTTTTGTTTAGAATTCTGTTAGATTTCTATCAGAAGTATCGACAAGAAACTTAGAATTTCCCTCGACATGTCTGCCAGATTTCGTATCAACCACTTCATATATTTTTGGGTCAGAACTCTGACAGAATTCGTATACGATTCTGAGTTTTTTTGTAGACGTTTCTGTCAGATATCTTATCGAAATATTCAATTACAAAAAAAATCTTTCAGAATTCTGTCCAACTTAAAAAAATTTTTCAAATTACAAACAAGAAAACGTGAAACAAATAAAAATAAATAAAATGGCGTTGTAGTTGTCACAATATTACACAACAAAACATTTTGCAACTCTGATCGTATGGACAAAAATATTTTATGATTTTTTGCAAATCGTACAGACCTGTCAAAAACTTTTATTCCCAATATCATACTATTTGAGCACAAATGCAATTTTTGACATATCGAAAGACTGAGTGTGATAGTTAAACATGGCCTTAAGCAAATAGTGCAGCTTGTTTAAAGTTCATTTCAATCAACTTTATATCTTTATGGAAATTTCATGTAAACAGATCTGGCAACTCCATTATTATTAGAGTTTAGTTTCGTTTGGCTTTTTATCGTGACAAGACCAGAATTGTGTAAATTTCGTTTCCAAAGTTTATCTTAAGTTCGGGAATGTTTTATCGCAATATTCTGTTCCTTGCTCATGCTCTATTTTGGTTTAATGTGGATGTCAATACGCCAAATTGCAGATTGTGGAGTAAGAAAAATTCATCAGGACCACTATAATGACAAAAAAAACTTTATTTAGTGCACTTTATAGGCCGGCGAATCATTGGTCCCTCTGCTTCTCTGAAAATAAGACAGCAGAGAGCGCTACATTTACGGCAAGTAGTTTAGAGTTATTTGGGGTCTTAATTTCAATCTTTATTTATCAAAATGGTATAGTACTAACAAAGTAGATGGTTAGGTTAACCAGGCAGCTAAGGACAACTCACTTGGGTCCACGTGTTGGTCCCTTTGTGTTATTTGCAAAAATAATAAGAGGGGGTGGAAAAAGAAAGGGAAAAAGAGAAAGGGTGATAATACATAGATATAAGGAGGAACTAAAAAGCTGCACAGTCAGACAGAAACAAACAAGAGAGAAAGAAAGAGGTAGCTATAAAGGGCACATTGGTCTAGACAGAGATCAGTAATTAATCCTGCTTGGTTCCAATAGTAAAACACAAGAGAGGCTCTCAAAATACCGTTGTCCAAGATGTTCCAGTGCAGGCCATAGGCCGAGGAGGTATTCAACCTCCTCTCCTTCATCTTGGCAACTTCTGCAAAAGTCGTTGCAGGGGAGGCCCAACAAAGTAGAAGCGTTGAACGAATTGACGACAACATCGTGTAAGTACCTTGAAAAAGTGATTGAAACTTCGATTTTCAGAATGCGACCTAGCCGTATCACCTGCTTAAAATCATCATCTTTATAAATTCTGTTTTTTGGAAATTTTGTATTCTTCCCATATTACTTCAATCAAAAGTTATTCACTTTAAGAAAAACTTCCTTCAATAGAAAACTTCAGTCGTTGTATGTTTATTCAAGCGACATGAAATTGTTTCCTTATAGACAACAAGTCTTGCTGAACTCGTTCATTATTCTTCACTATTGTTATCATAATTTTTCTAACTAATATTTAAAGTGCGCGTGTTACACCTCATATAGAAAGTGTGATTATTTTTAAAATTCTTAAACTCACATTTACCTTTACCGTAGAGAATTGTGTTATTAAATATAAATTTTTTGAAAAGAAAAACTTCAATAATATCTAGTATTTTCATTTTTAAACAGGCACCCCCTTGTTAAGCCTGGTACTCTGTTCAGTTTTTCATGCGGAATGCTGTCAAACTACATACATTAAAAATTTGTATGAAAAAGTCATGAAAAATTGTTGCTGAGGTAGTACTCTGTTTTTGCTGTGGAAAAACATTGAAATGTTTCTGTCAACATTTTATCAAAGCTGTGAAATAAAGCAAATGGGCATTATTTCATGCGGAATTTCACAGGAATTTTCCCTGTGAAATAATGAATGTTGCTCAATATTTTACAAATTCGAACAGAGTACTAGGCTTTACCGTAAAGTTTAGAGTCTAAACATACGATTCGGATTCCAGCAACATGTTGCTTATGAAAAAAAAATAAAAATGTTGCTAATACAGATATTTCCTTTGTATCCATATGTAAGTATATTAAATAACATTTTAAAGTCTAGACTCTAAAGACATTATCAGTGGATTTAGTCAATTGCGAATATGACTCATAGTCAAGAAAACACAATTAAAAAAGATACATTTTAAATCAATTAAATTTCAAATGATTTTTTAAGCAAGAAAGTCAAAACGCACAGTGGGAAGGACTAATAATAATTTAAAAAGGCGCCTTGGACAGTCGAATGTAAGTGCAGGTTTTTAAGGGCTTGTCTAAGTTCAGTTAAGGACATAAAAGTGTCACCAGAAGCCTAAAAATGAAATATGTGAGCAAGTAATATTAGGGAAAACATTGTTTTTAAAGAAATTAGGTAATTATGTCTAACCAATTATTTGTTGTTGAATTGCTTAAATAAGCCATTCAATAAAAGTAATGCAAGGTCCTTTTAAAAAAAGAAAACAATCGTTTAGCTAGTGCTTTAAGGTTTGTAAAAAGCGAGTAGAATTATTCTTTCTTTTACAACAATATTTTTCTCGGACACATGCACATACATACATATGTATAAACATTTCGAATGAATATATTAGCTTTTTTCAGCCTAAAGTCGTTTGAAAAAAATGTTAAATTTATGGTAAAATTTAAAACATTTCTATTCGACCAAAAGGCTTTAAGCTAGTGAATTTATGTTTTTTTCTAAAACGTTTTTAATTAAAAATCAAGAGAAAAATGCTGGGAGCTTAAATGTAGATTTATGTTTGCAAAAAATGTTTCTGTTCAGTGTGCAAGTGTGTCAAATGGTTCGTTATAAAGTTATACAGAATAGTTCAATAGCAATGCAATGTTTTTTGCCAGTTGTTTTAAGATTTTGTAGTTGATATATAATGGACTATTTGTAGTTGGTATATAATGGGAACAGCTGTTATTTGTTTTGCTCTATCTGTAAGGAAAATGTATTTTACGGACATAAATTGTTAAGCTAGATATTGAATTTAGATTTTCTAACAATCTTCTGTATTGTTAACGTTTGGTGGCAAGTTCTAAAGATATCCATGAACTTTTTTATAATTTCTGTGCCGCATTTTACCAACGAATTGCTTCATAACCTACTTGGACTTCGTAGAAAGAGTTGGGATCCTATGTGTTCGTCGAGGTAGATTCACATTTCTTCTTAATTTTTTGAACGATGCTGATACCATTCAGGTTTTCCTGAGCAACTGTTATACTAAGCGAAAAAGATACAAATAGCAGAAAAGTGCACAATTAATGGGTAACAGAGTATTTTATAGGAATCCAGTTCTATAGGAATCTAGAACACTGTTAAAACAGTGTTCGACTGTCGCTTATTTTTCAACAATAAAAAGGAGGCGACAAACAAAAGATGTGGCACTAGGAATAATTACAGGATATGTTCGCTGTCTAACTCGGATCAGGGTTTTTATTTTTCAAGTAGCTATTCTTGCGCTACACCCAGCCACAAAAAATACAACAAACACTTGGAAGAAAAGTATGGCCAACCTTTAACTCTCATTCTCACGGCAAAAATGTTTTAGTTTAATGTAAGGTAAGACGCTCACTGCTTTTTAATAGACTAGACGTAATAACACAATAATAATTTTTTACATTATATAGGAGGTACCACTCCCACTATTCCAATCCAGTCTCTATTTTACTAGACTATGCACTTTAGTCTAAGGCTTACTTGTGCAAAGTTTCGAGACTTTACCTATTGTAGTTCTCTAGGTACACAATACTAATTTTTCTCTTTGTATGGGAGGTACCATGCCCACCGTACCAATACAGTCTGTGTTTTGTTAGACTATGCACATTAGTATGAGGGTTAATTCTGCAAAGTTTTAAGACTCTACCTTTTGCAGATCTCCAGGTATACGATAATATTTGTTCACTTTGTATGGGAGGCACCACGCCCTCTATTCCAAACCAGCCTGTGTGACGCTAAACCATGTATGTTAATAAGGGGGTTACTGGTGCACTGATCTACCTGTTACAGTTCTCTAGCAATTTAAAAAGTAGTAGTTTTTATTCCTTAAAACCAAAGCTGGGTTAAGATGAAGATTTAACAAAAAAATTGGCTAAATCGATATTTATATAGATAGACAGAAGATATTGCTGAATATTCAAGTCTTTATGACAACTTTATAACAATAAAGTTGTTGAACCGAGGTATTAAGGTGCCTCCCCACAAAATGTTATTAAAATTTATCCAATAGTTTTTACATGATGCGAACACAGACAAGCAAACGGATGAACATAATTCTGTTTTGTATTCCATATCGATTAATATCTGCACCAGCAGAAAAATATTTGATATATTGACACGATCCTTATATTTTTAAGGTTATATTTTTAAGAAGTAGTTAAACTGAGTTAAAAAATACATACATATGTATGTCGATATTTTCAGTAATAACTATTGTTTCCCAGGAATATTTAATGCTTAAAAGAGCCTTCTCTTAACTTCCTTTCCTGAAGCTACTGGGTGTGTTTTTGCATTTTCTACATAATCATGCTAAAATCACTCTTTGATGCTTTAAGTCGTTTGAAAATCTTTGATGTTGACATGTAGGAAACAATACATTCATCTGTCGGCATACAGTTTAGATTTTTGTATTGTTTTTAAAAACACAAAAGAACTTGCTCAATATACATAAAGACAAATAAACAGACAGACAGTCTTGTTTTATTTTCTACTAGCTGAGCCCGCCACGTCGTGGGTATTCAGACAATGTTTTGCTCGATTTGGCTTTGAAAGTATTCCACACCAATTGTAAGACTCTTACTTTTGTAGTGCTTCAGTTATAGTTTACTTTATACGGGTGGTTAAATTTTAAGGGCCGGTGTTGAATGTGAACCACACCAAAACGACAATTTTTTCTGCATTTAATTTGACATTTATCAATTTCAGACTAACTCAATTTGAACCTTGGAAAGATACACAATCGAGCAACAGTGGAATATCAATTTTCAAAGAAAATCATCTTGAGTGAAGAGGCACATTTTCACCTCAGTGGATTCGGCAATAAGCAGAATTGCCGCACTTGGGCGAATGATAATCCAAGAGTGATTGTCGAAAAACCAATGCACCCACAAAGAGTGACTGTTTGGTGCGGTTTATGGGCTGGCGGCATCATCTGGCCGTATTTTTTTTATAAAAAGAGGCCGGTCAGGTAGTTACTGTGAATGGTGTTCGCTATCGTGAGATGATAATGAACTTTTTATGGCCCGAATTGGAAGTTATTGATGTGCACGATATGTGGTTTTAACAGGACGGTGTCATTTGCCACACAGCTAAGGAAACAATTACTCTTTTGCGCGACAAATTCAATGGCCGTGTTATCTCACGTGGTGGCCGCCAATATCATGTGATATGACACCGTTGGACTTCTTTCTTTGGGGTTATTAAAAATAAACGGCAAACGTCGATAAGCTAGCAAGAACTCAAGAGCTAAGGGATGAAATAACTCAGCACATTAACGGTATAGAACATTAATTATGCCTCAGCATCATCGATATTTTGGAGCATAGGATGGAGATATGCTGCCAAGATCGCGGCGGCCATTTAGCCGATATTTTGTTCCATACATAATTGAACCATACTAATATTATCAAAATAAAAAAAATTACAATAATTTCCTAAATAATTTATGCTTTATTCAAAATAAACATGGGCCCTCAAAATTTAACCACCCTTCATAAAGGTACCCATCCCTAAATAAATTCTGAAATTTATAAAAAATTCTAAAAATAAGTTCTGTAAAGACTTAATAACATTGTAATTCCATAAATTAAAAAAATACAATTTTTATTCAACTGGCGCCATTTGTTGCGAAATTTTGTTTAAAACATCCCAGTTTTTTAAATATCCTACTTTCAAATATAAGAGATGCGCAACCGTGTTTTAAATATCCCAGTTTTAAACCGAAAATTTGAGTACCTTTAAACCGGAAATTGCGTACTTTCACTGCCTTTTCTCCATTTTCTCTTGGAAATGAGATATAAAAAAAGTATCCTATATTGGAATCAGGATGATAAGGTACCTCCTCACAATTGTTTGTTAAAATCCATCCAGAAGTTTTTACGTGATGCGAACGCAAAGAAAAAGCAGACTGACAGACGGAAATTAGTTACTATTTTATTATATGTATAGATGTATAGATGTTTTGTCATATTTCCGTTTAGATTTCTGTTCCTAAATATTAATTTATTTGTTGTCTTGTTTCTTCTTTGTTTTCTGCTTAACAATAGCTGGCAATTTCATATTTGGTTTAACATTTTAACTACACAACATCGCTCTCTATCTCACACAGTAGCAGTAGGAATGATGGTGCAGTGCCTTGTTAGCCAGCTCTTTGGAGACCTTAAGCATATATGTATGTACATAATGAAAGGATATTTCTAATGTAATGCTCTAACGTATTGTCATGAAAAAGCGTCTAAACGTGAATCGATTGAATGCATCCTTTATTTTCAGTTTCGATGATTAAACCTTTTTCCAAACCAAAGAAATAAGAGAATCAGCATTATTTTTTTTTTTTTTTGGTTAGATAATGAATATGATTAATAATTCCTTAGTTTGCATTTTTGCTATTGCTTTTGCAATTGCTATTCAAAGAATATTTAATTGCAACCTTGATTTTGGAATACACTTTTCAATGAATTATAAAAATATTGCATTTGTGGCACAGTTGTGGTATTTAGTAAATATACTATTTGCATAAAATACTAGCACAGTTTGCAGCAAATTAATGCTTTTATAAATATATTCATACTTAAATCAAATGTTTATCTATGCCACAAATCTACATGAACACAAAGAAATGCCTTAAACCACTTCAATAGCTCGTATGTTGCAGCATGTTGCAGTACATATGTATGTGTCCTTTGCCATCGAAATTGGATTCATCTTTGATTGCTGTCTCTTTCTCGTTTTCGTATGCAATCAAAATTTCTTTTAGTCATGAAAATGACAACAAAAAACTTGAGAAATTATAAAAATGTTTCAAGTCCTTGGAGTCAAGTCATATCGCTGTTAGTTGATTGGTTCTATAGATAAGTGAATTGCACTTTTGGAATTTTCTACGCTTTCTCTGTGTGTGTGTGTGAGTGCCTGCCATTGTAGAACTATTATTTTTGTACAATGAATGAATACGAATCAGGGTTGGTAGTGTTGGTACAATTGTACTTTTTTTTGTACCATATAAGCCATTAGTGTACCCGAAAAGTACAATGGTACACTAATGGCTTATATGGTACAATTTAAAAGCTTTCCAATTTATGTTTTAGGTGGTTTGGAATAGCAAGTATAAAAATCATTTGTAATTACACAAATCCTTTAACTTTCAAATAAAGCATTGAAATACTTAAATTAAGGTCGGGATTCCACATAGCCTAGAAATACATAAATCTTTTTTATACCCTTCACCACAGGTGGAAAGGGTATATATAAGTTTGTCATTCCGAGTGTAATTCTGTAATATTCATTTCCGACCCCATAAAGTATATATATTCTTGATCCTTATACATAGAGAAGTTGATTAAGCGATGTCCGTCTGTCCGTGTTCGGGTAGTATTGGCAATTGCCAAGGCACCAGAAGAGATATAAAAAATTTAAGCACACCAATCTGTCAGGCATAGTTACGAAAATCTTGGGATTGCAATTCAGCAACATCAGCTGAGGGTTAAAAACCACGCCCACCTATTTTCTTTCAGGTTTTTTTTAAATTTTTTTTTGGCTTTTTTGTCAAATAAATATTAGACTGCGACAGGTAGATCGCAAGGAGTGCATACAGATCTCGGGGGATCAATAACTCCTTGCGAGGGGCGATTTTTATTTGTTTTTAGGTTGGTAGGGGTTTTTGTTTTGATTTGTATTAAAGACCTTTATGGATAGCAATACACATAGAGGCAACCAATGGACCCACAGGATACCTAGCGGTAAATAGGAGCAGTTAAAAGGCACATGGGGGGTCAATATGAGGACATTTTTTTAAGGATTTCTTTTTGCTTAGTCTGACCATTATAACTCAATATAGATTGCGGGAAGGTCCTAAATTAAAAAGAAAACAAAATTAAATTTAACAAAAAATTAAACAATTTTTTTTAAACATTTACAAAAAAAATTTACAAAACATTTTCAAAAAGATATTTTTACAAAAATTTTTCGGAAAAAAATTTCTAAAACATTTTCCAAACAAATTTTACAAAAAATTTTCCAAAAAAATTTTTCAAAATATTTTCCAAAAAATTTTTTCAACACTTTTCGAAAAATTAAAAAACAAATTCAATGATTCTATGAAAATGAAAACCATGAGTGTAACATAAAATATTTTTAATATTAAGAATATATGTATGTATGTATGTATATAGAGTAACATATTTTTTTTAAATGCGTTTGATTTTTAAATAGATGAGATCTCTGTTTTAACATCAGGATACCGTCTAAAAACTGTCAAAAATAAAATACTCACGTTTAAAGGTTAAAGATTATTTTGAAGCCAGTATAGCTACATGGCTATACGACCATCTTTGTGGCTGCCGTCAACTTAGGCTAATTTCTATTTTATTCAACAAAAGCAAATATCACAAAATTGTAAATTACAAATTCATATACAAACAATAAATTTTGGATGAAATATTTATAATTTTTTGAAAAAGTTTTTTAATTTTATAAAAGCAAAATAAGTATTTCTACAACAATGTCAGAGTTTACGATGTAGCTGTCGCCTTCAATATTATTAAGTACATGGTGACAATTGTAGCCAACGGAATTAGTTTTCATTTAGCTGCTGTCTTCTATTTCTGTAAAGTATGAATAATGAGTTTTTTTTCTCATACGACTTATTTTAATTTATGTTAAGGGGGTGCCCCGGTAGGCTAGTAGGTAGTGAGCTAGTCTATCAGTCTGAGGGTTGTAGGTTCTATTCCCACCAAATTCTCTGGATGTTTCACTACAACGAGTGAAGGTCTGCGTCACTATGCTCGGTAAATTAAGTTAGAATATAATTTGTAGTTGTATTGTAACATTTAATAAATAAATAAATAAATTTATGTTTTGAGTCAACAATATGTATAATGCCATGTACAGCGTTATACATATCTGTATAAATAAAATCACCGTGGTGAAGGGTATAGAAGATTCGGGACGGCCGAATATATCACTCCTATTTGTTTGTTTTCATTTAATTATAATCTAGAACGCTAGTGCTAACCTAATTTTAACACTTGCATGCTAAGTCTATCTATCAGTCGAGCAACTACCGTTGCCGTTTCCGTATCTATGCAAACAAATGAGTGTGAATGTCGAATGGCTGGCCATCCGATAAAAATATAAACTTAAATTCACAACCAAAATTTTTTTTTCGTACAATTTCAGTACAATTTGGTACAATTTGAAAATTTAATTTACCATCCATGATAAGAATACTCGCAAATATGTATTTAATTTTTTCCCTAAAGTATGCAACAAATATTAATTTTTCAAGATTGTGAACGATAAATGTAGGTGCGTTTGGATGCATTCCAAGCATTACTAAACGCAGCACGGACATTTATTTCTTTTGGGAAATTTCAACGTTTAGAAGAAATATAATTGATTTTTATTTTCTTTGAAATTGAATATTGGGTGAGTGTAAAAATAAAATTTTTAAAATCTAAAATTTAGCTTGAATAAAAATTAATTTAGTTCCATGGTTTTTGAGCATATAAATGGAATATTAATTTATAAATGCTCAGCCCCGCAAAAAATAGTCTAAAGGCGTTAAATCGTACGATCTAGGCGGCCAATTTACCGACCCCAAACTTGAAATAAACTGTTCACCGAACTCGCCTCTCAATCGGGTCATTGTTTCGTGTGCTGTGTGGCATGTGGCACGGTCTTGTTTAAACCACATGGCAGCTGTTTCATTTTGGACAAAAGAAATTGTATTCAGCGCACCGAACTAAATTCCTCTTTCTGCAATTTAGATTGAAACCACAGCCACCACATTACTCGTAGAAGGGCCCCAGCAATAACCAGTCAAAGAGATATGTTGGAATCCCTGTGTTGCTACTGGTTCCCGTAGTAGCGGACATTTCACACTGGTCAGAACCCGAAGGATATTAACTTACAGTTGAAGGCCACTGCAAGTGTTGGAGACTGTTGTCCCCATATACCCCTGCCATGGTATACTTAAAAGACTGATCAATTGTGTAATATAGCTAAGGTAAGGAAGGAGGAGGAAACGAAATACGTAGTCTCATACTCGTGGCCATACACTATGTATAAAACTGAAATACGTTTTAACATAAGTTTACTCGAACACGATACTGTAAAAAATTCCATTATTTGTCATTGTCGGAAAGGTAGGCTCTTGTTTGGACAAAAGAAAAGCAGTGGAAAAAGAAACGCTCCATCGCACAGAGATTTGTTATTTATTAAGTTTGATATTTTAAACTTTGTTACATCATAATATCATGTTTTAATTATTTTTCTTCCATCTGGAAGATCGTGTTATGGTTAGGCATCCAGAACTTCAGTTTTTGATTAATTCACAAAAATCTGTAAAGTAACGAGTTCTGTCGGGTAACAGTTAATCAGTTATATTTATCAAGTATCTCATAGCTAATTAATTATGTAAATATGCTAAAGTTAGATACCCAGTTTCACACAAAAATGTATTTAATTTTGTAATTGATTCAATTCCATTCTTAAAGATAAAGATAATCTTGTAATTAAGTATATAATTTAATCAATTAAAAATTTAATTAAATTTTTATCTTGAACTAATTAAAACCTTTAATTGGAGCAATCAAATTTTTTCTGTGTATAATGAAAGGCCAAAAATAGAGAAAGTTTTCATAAAGTGATGAAATTTGGCTCACATGTTTAAGTTGGCAAAATATGTCTAAATCTACAATTTTGATCTATTACTTTCAAAGGATTCGTGTCTTTCCAATATTTCCTGACAATAAAAATTGCCTTAATGCAGCTGCTTTATGAAACGTCCATTAAATTTTGAAGTTGTACAGAGGTATAATAACTCCTCTGCAGATCTAGAGTCAGCGTTATATTGTATTACCGACTCTTGCTTAGAAGTAATCCTTCATTTGAATTTGTAATACAAGATAACTCATCGAAATCATTTTTCCCCTAACAAATTATCCTTTTAATACAATGTTTTGTTTGTAACTGAATAAATAAAAATTGCTTCCGTTAAATATTGATCTGGCAATGTCACAGTTAATGGCTTAAATCACTAAATACAAGTATTATTATCTGTTTTTATGTTACATGAATAATATATTCAAATACAAGAGTGTGACCGATTTGAAATTAACACAAAATCGTTTGTTAAGGTGTGTTTAGACTGCGTGTACAAGTCACATGGAATGTCAGATAATGCTATGTGCAATAACATGTCGTTTTATTTAAAGCACGCACTATTTGATGTGACAATATGACAACAGCTGTTTTCAATGATATTTACTTTTATTTATAATAATGATTAGCCATGATTTTTGTTTTTAAATTGCTTCTGATTAATTGCTTCAGTTAGAAATAAGGAATATTATTTTGGCCTGCCATAACTATTATAATTAACTAAAAATTTATGCTTTCTATAACCTTTATAAAATATTTTTATTTTTTTTTTGGTCTTATATAACCATTAAAAATGATGTTTATTTTTTAGGTCTTTAATAACCAATAAAAAAGATTTTTATTTTTTCGATCTTCGATAACTATTATTAATTTTTTTCGCTATTATTAATAACTCTGTCCAACAAATTAAGGGTATGTTGAGTGGATCATTTTTGTAGAACAAACTTATGGTCCAGCACGTCTGAGTTTTTTTTTTACAGTGGGTCAAAGTTTTCATTTTTTGGTCGAAGGGAACATTATACTATATGAAAAAAATGCTGTAAGTTAATGTAATGAATTATATGAGGATTATTTTTGTGGAAGATCTTAACCCTTTAACTGGTCTCTTTATGGATCAATTTGAACCTTTTTTCGAGAAAATTAAAAAATATCCTTTAAAAAAGCACATTTAAGTATTAAAATATTTTACGAAATGTTTGCCGGAAAATTTCAGTGGGGGTCACCAAAGACACCAATGTTGTAAATAAAGCTCTTTACGCTTAATTAGTAAAATTATACACCAACATATACAAAACAGGTAAAAACGGCGTCAAGTTCGGCCGGGCCAAACACTTGGTAAGTTATTAAAAAAAAAGATAATACAAAAAAAAAAAACAAAAATATCAAGCATATAAAACTTAGCATAAAAACAAAAACCCACTTATAATTCATTTTTTTCAACGCATTTTGAGATAAATTTTCTAAAAAAAATATGTACATACACTATAAATACTATGTACTCGTATATCACATATGTTGTGCATATTTAGGCTGCCCAAGGAATTATTTTATAATCGGAATTTTTTATAATTTTTGAGTAATCCAAAAATTTTTGTTTAAAAAGAGCAGCATATCAAAATTTTTTGGCTTGTAAACTAGATCTTCTATCTGAAATAATGGTTTCGGCCTTACTAAACATTCTTTCAGATTTTGTCGACGTTGCTGGTATGCATAAGCAACGTAAAGCACACGACTTTGTGAGTGACATCTGATCAGAATTGTTCTGTGAATAGATATAACACTGTATAAATTAATTAACTATATAATTTACCTTCCAGTACTGCAATGGGTCTATTTTTATATTTAAATTTTCATTTTCAACTAACTTATTGCCAATTTATTAATTTATTTTTTCAACGATAGTATCGCTATCGAGAAAAAAACCATCGATAGTCTAATGAAAACAAAACTATCGATACTATCTATCTAGTACTATCGATAGTTTGCCAGCTCTACCAGTTACCAGTACTAATTATTAATACCATTTTACCGGTACTAAGAAAAACTGAATTAAATTCAAAATTTATTTTACTATAGTGAATAATTTTCTAAACCTTTTCTAAAGCCTGGTACTCTGTTCAGTTTTTCATGCGGAATGCTGTCAAATTACATACATACATAAAAAATTTCTATGTTAAAGTCATGAAAAAATGTTGCAGAAGTAGTACTCTGTTTTTGCTGTGGAAAAACATTTAAATGTTTCTGGCAACATTTGATCAAAGCTGTGAAATAAAGCAAAGGGGCATTATTTCATGTGGAATTTTTAAAACAACAGCTGATCGCTTGGCTTTTGTTAACATTTCTAAAACAATGTGGTATACTTAAAAACAATAAAATCGTAAAATTCTTTCAAATCGCGAGATAGACACCACATTTTAAATGTCAAACTTTCCCTGTGAAATAATAAATGTTGCTCAACATTTTTCGCAAATTCGAACAGAGTACTAGGCTTAAGACGGTAATAAAACTGTGTAAACTGTAATATTACCTAATTAACAACTTTGGATCGTGGGACAAAAAATGCTATTGGGGTATTGTGGGTATCCAAAGTGCTGTAAATCACTTATTTATTTTAAAGAAATTTAATTCATTTATTTATTCTTTTATTTTATTCCTAACAAAAAAGAGTGAAAATAAAATTATTCATTTAATTGTTGCTGATATAGTTCAAATGATATTAATTATTACTTATTGTATTATTTATTATAATTATTTTTTGTTTTGATATAATTTCTCTCTTATAAATTGATTTCAGTACTGTTGTAGAAGCTCTCAAACGATAACACAAAAAGGTAGTTCTCTACATAGTTGACATCACTAACTGGTTTTTAATAAAATGAAATGGTGGCAAAAATATGCAAGATTGTCTAATAGCTTATTACAACATGTCCCAATAAAGTTATTATTAATAGTTTTATTATATAGTCTAATAATTTAAAAAAATAATTCATCTAAACACACTTTGAAGACCAGCTGTTTTAAGCATTTTATTCTTGTTTTCGACAACATGATACTTTTATAATTATAAAGCGTATGTTAAACACTGATTTTGACATACACATGAAACTCCATATGTTTAGCAATTTTGACATTCCATATGACTTGTTCACGCAGTCTAAACACACCTTTAGTATATATCTGTAAAGGTATGTATTTTTATATGTGAATATTAGATATTTGGTCATGGCCCAAACTAAAGGTCTATGCCATTGTTTCTTTTCATTTTCATTTTCATTCCATTTATTTTTCTGTTATTTGTGATTTTGGCCGTGATATATAAAAGCTGTTTTTGTTTGTCATTGGCGCTGTTGTTAATTTACTTCACATACTCGTACAAGGATATAAAAATCATGGCCTGGAGTAGATGTTTGTGTGTTTGCGTGCGTTAGCAAGTGTGAAAATATTGTGTTGATGTACACACATGAATTAGTATGTATGTATGTGTATAGTATAAAATCACGTACATATGTGTTAATAGACTTTTGTATTATTTTTTTTTTATACTAAAGTTTTTTTCTGTGGTTGTGTATTGGCTCTGGAGTTGATAGTTTCAACAATATTGTCAAGTTTATAGTGTGTTTCAACTATTATTACTGATGTTGTTGTTGTAGTTAGTAACGCTGCTGGTGTTTTTCGTGTTTTTGTATATTTAGCAATCAATTGTTATTGTTATTGACGATACTTGTAGATTTAAAGTGTGCCTCATATGCTCTAATAATGGTTTTTTGTGTTGGTCTGTCAAAAGAAAATCACACTAAAAAAATGTGGCAGGAAAACCCGATGACTATTTTTTTTGCATATACCCTTCACCACAGCACAGTGTGGCAGAATCAAAATATTTTGGAAATAACTCAGCCATTTGTAAAGGGCTATGCGGATTGATTCTAAATTTGTTATGTGCATAGCAGAGGAGATATAGATATAGTTGAAGTTTTGACGGTGGGCACCATCTACTTTCCAGTAGTGGCGCTATATGGTCTCAAAGTTGGGCACCTCGTCCCTGCAAATTCTTTTAGATCTTGGCATTTCTTCAATTTGATTTTTAAAAATTTTTAAAAATCCAGATAACACCTATAAAATTATGGTTTAATCTGTATATTATGTTTTAAAATGAGCGAGTTATAAGCACTTAAAAATTAATTTTTTTGAATTTTCGATTTCCTGGTCCAGGTTTTTTCAAAATATTTTAAACAACTTTTAGCAATTTTTTTTAAATTTTTCCCATAGTTAGTGAGCGTAATTTTATTTTTCGGAGTTAAAAACTAGACGATTATCAATTGAAAAATTCTAAAATTATCGAATTTTTGTGTATTTTAGCCTAAAAATGGCTGGCAATCATATTTTTTAATAAATAAAATTTTTTTAAGAAATATATAATTTTATGTCTTGGCATTTATTTTGGGAATTGTGGGATTTCCTTCACCTTAATGTTGCAAATAATTTACAAAAAAAACTTGTCAGCTGTAAAAAGTATAGGCATATACTTAAAATTTACAGAGAATATGTTTTACAATTGGTTTACGACTCTTAATGCTCATTATTATAACTTACTAATAGCTAATGTAACGAAAAACTACTTATCTCTCCTATAAAATCCTATTGACAAGTTATAATAATGGGCCTAAGATTAGGCTTAATTATCTATCATTAGAGACTAAGGACTTGCATGAGCAAGCTCATCTAATGGGTGTCCTTATAAGCTCATGAGCAAATGGTCATACTCGAAGCCAAACTAACCACTGAGCACCTACCTATACCATACTATTAGCCTACTTATACCATACTATTAGTAAGTAAACCAATGTGCTTATCATAAGCGCAATGAACTCACTGAGTAAAACGAACTTTCTGTACTAGTGAGCGCCGTGTTTACTCATATCTTGTTCGAAACACTCAGTGTGTTATTTAGCTCTGGATAAGCCTTAGTGCATTTTGCTTGTACTAGTGGTTTTTTGCTTTTTTATATTTCTTAAGAAATGAGTATCTTTAAATTAACATAACTAATGTTGTAAACAAAAATCTGTGTTTTTTATTTGTACACTTGAACTGTGTTCGTGTTTCACTCAGCAGCATAATACTGCTTGAACTCGCACAGGTCCATTGTTATTATGTTCAACATTTACTCATACTTATTCAAACTTACTTATGGAAACTCTGCAAGCTCATTGTAATAAGCTCATTGGCCTTCGTTACCCGTGTGAAATGAACAAGCATGAATACAATGAAATATTATAATGAGCGTCTTATGAACTGCGTTTTTTGTGCTCATGCAGTGCTTAATTAGAGACCCACATATGGACATACCTAATTTAATAGCTTTTAAACTTACCCCCATCGAGTTTTTAGGTTTAGTATCACTAGTTATTTTTTAAGGTCCCTACTTCGTAGAAGGATGGTATTTTGATATTCAAAATATTTTGTTTATGTGCCCTTTGCAGGCTAGAAATACAAATAAATTGTCAAAAGCTCACTCTCATCGGTTTTAAGATAGACGGTTTTTTTTAAGTATTTACTATCTTTTAGTAAAAAAAAAATGTGTGTTCTTAACAAGTTCGCGGAAGTTAAAATCTCAGGGCGCTGCAAAAGTAGACATGAAGGCTTGTCCGCTATTAGTTGTACTAGCTGAATAACATTCTCATTACTTTGCATCACTATGAAAATGAATGCTATATCATTTACGTTCGCGAACGTATTAAGTGGTTATGTGTATTACTCGACACATTTATCTCCAACCACTAAAGCTAGTGTTAAATCGTTATATTAAAAATCTAACTTAACCTTAAACCATATTCTGATTTTCTTTACCCGCGAGTATAGATCAACATTGTCATATACTAAATGTGCTGCTACTGCCGCTTCTGCACAAGTGAAGAAATATCTTTCGGCACTATGCATTAACACAATTGCTTCTTTAAACTCTTTTGTCTCCCAATATTCTTTATTTAAATTTTGATTATCTTTTTTTCTTCTTGGTTTTCCATTGATTTTTACTTCACCTAGTTTTATCTTTCTCCATATTTGTGTCTACTGTATTGTTTTATCCTACCAACCACCCCCTTTCCCATAATTTTAATATCTCACAACCTCTTTAAAATATGCACCAGGAAGCAACAATTTAAACAATTTTCTTTTTCATTGTTCCCACAATACCTCTTTGAAAAAAGTTAAAGAATAAAAAGTTTCTTCTCCTTGAACGTTGTAAGGTTCAATACACAGAGTGTAGAGTGGAAAAAAAGTCCTTCACATTTCATATGAATTTGTTGAGTCGAATAAAACTTTGGGTGTACGTTTGTTAGGTTTTTGTTGTTGAACATTATTTCGCATTTTGTAGTTGTTGTTGTTGCTGCAGTATATAGTTGTTGCACTATTGTTGACATGAGTTCATGAAAACCTTTGTATTCTTCACATCACTTTGGTGGCGATACACATACAGTTAAGTCATTACCTAGTGAAGTTTAAGGAAATAGCACTGTCACTTAAGAGACAGGAATTAAAAATGAAGTTTTAAAGTACAGTTTTAATTAATATTTACGTCTGACCAATAATGGTTAAGATAAGGACTAACGATGGAAATCCACATTGAATTTTAAGAAATTAATTCAATAATTTCTGGTGGTCTGGTTTTCTCTTAACAAAATTACTGAGAAAATTTAAACTATCTTTGTTTTAAGGAAGGACTGCTTTTAAAGCTGTCCCAATTAGCATGATTCAAAGAATGTGTTCTATACAAAAAAGTATCGCATAAAGGTGTCGCAAATGTATTATCATGTCATAATTTGAATTAGAAATGATAAAATAAAATAAAATTTCACGAAAAGATCCAAAATTTTTGACATTAACTTGATAAATTTATATTATACTAGCTGTGCACGCCCCTACGTTAGCGTCCTTACAATATTTTGTTCGCTTTTTCTTTGAAAGTAATCCACACCAAATTGGAAGATTCTTACTTTTATAGTGCTTCAGTTATGAAATTTTCTTCATATAGACATACCCATCCCTGGATAAAATTTTAAAATTACACTGTGGAACAAATTCAAGCTAGCAAAAGTTAAGTCGATTTTGAGAGTGAGGCGGTGAAAATAGAGGCTAAATTAGAAGACCCGTATCGCGGAGTTTGTTTATGTTAGTTCGATTTTTTTTAATCGACCTTCGAGAAAAAAAAATTCACTGGATCTTTTGGCCGAACATTAGACAGATAACAGCTGCCATGAAAAGTATACTTAAATTATACTTAATTCAGTATAATTTTTTGGAATAATTAATGTTATGAATTATCATTATAAATAACACTGGTCTGAAATAAAAATTGCTCCCCAAACATAAATATGTTGAATATAGTGATCTCAACTCGTTAAACTCAAAACCGCTTTCAGTTTTCGCGTATCACATACAAATTTTTTTTTATGGGCATGGGGCTAATATATTCCCCTAAATAAGGGGACCACGATAACTTATTTCTAAATAACTTTTTAACGGATTATTTGATTTTAATAATTGACACACCAAAAAATGCGAAAGATGCGGGATAAAATTACCTTTAAGTCAACTTTACATAATTTTTTTTACTGTTTCGGAGTTATTCAGAAATTGTTGGCGAAAAAAATATTTTTAATGGAAAAATAATTATTTTGTTTGTTTTCAAAAACTCATAAAAATCTTTAATCGGCAACTATTTTACATTGTTGGCCTTATTCGGAAAGCTAGGTATACTAGGAATAAAATAATCCATAAAAGATAAAAATCGATCCACAAATGTTTTATTCACAATTAAGTGCAGGTACCTACTTTGACAAACACTATGTAACACATTATGATTATTAAACATTCCAGTATCAGTATTTTATTTAAATAAGAATATCTCAAAAACTAGACCTGATAGAATCAATCTGTAAACAGATTTGCATTCAGCACATAAAAGTCCACTAAAACGACTTTGTTTATTTTTTGCCGACCATTGTTATCACAATAACTACATATTTAATATCTTTATTTTATTTTAATAAGAATATCTCGAAAACTAGACGTGATAGAAAAACAGAATTCGATCTAGCACCCAAAAGTCAATTAAAATTACATAAAAAAGTTCTTGCTCCCAACTCTATAAATAGGTATGTATTTAATGTTCCAATATCAGTATTTTATTAAAATAAGAATATCTCGAAAACTAGACGTGATAGAAAAAATCTGTGAACAGATTTGGATTAACAACATAATGTCCATTAACAAGGTTCAAGCTCCCGACTTTTTTTAGTTTTTGCCAACCAGTGTAATTAATAATATTAGAGTTTTTGTTGAAATATTTTTTTACTTTTTAATGTAAAACACCGCTATCAAAGTACTCTTAACTGTTACTTTAACATCCACAAAAACAGTGAAAATAATCGATGCACAATTGCATGTTTTATGTCTATTTAAAATAAGCGTGTAATAAATTCATCAATATTGTTTTGTTTATAAATTGTAAGTTGAACTAAACATGAGTTGCTGACTAATAGCTTCTTTTAGTAATAAATCTAAGTAATTATTTTATTTAAACTAAATGAACTGGTACTGGAACATATGATAGTAAAGGAAACGAGAGTCGTTGCATAAGTTTTGATAAGTGAAACAAAATTGCTAATAAAATTGCAAACAATAAAATTTGTGCAACTACAGTGTTGCCGTTAAGGTCTTTGATTCGAAAGTAGTAGTGGCCGTACTGGGACGACACCGTGTAAGAATAGTGTAGTTTTTAGGGCATGAGGGTATTCATGGCCATCTCGATCAATGTGCAAGAAACGGTTCGAGCCTGGACTTAGTAAATGCTCATGGAACATTAACACCGCCTGGCTACAAGGTACGCGAAAGGTCGCTAAAGAAAACTTCTCGCAGGTGGTCTACATTAACCACTTGCAGATAGCCTATTTTACAACGTCACACGAATTCGTTCTTTCGCACAATTACATTTAAAACAAAAACAAATTTACAAATGTTGTTTTTGTTTTAAATGTAATTGTGCGAAAGAACGACTTCGTGTGACGTTGTGAAATAGGCAGTAAAATTCTTTGGCTCTCAATCGGCAGGAATAAGTCGAAGACTTATTCGGGGAAAATTCAATATGGCTTCTTGCAGGCTTTATAACGGGCTGTTTGGTTGAAGAGTAGGAGGAATCAGCTTAACACCTTCTCTGCGACTGTCCGGCTCTGCAAGAACGCGAGCTCAGGTTTTTGGGAAAACGTTTTTTTTCAGGACCTGGACTGCCTAAGAGTTGCGACACTGGGTAACCCGCTAATTTTTGCGAAAAGCTCCAGGAGGTTCTGACACAGAAAAAATTTATTGATCCAATTAAAGGTTGGAATTAGTTTCAGCCAAAAATTAAATTCAAAGTTTTATTGATTCAATTATTTATTTAATTAGAAATATAGTTTGTTCTTTCGTAATTACGAATATAATTGAATCAATTAAAAAATAAATTAAAACTGTTTCTGCAACTAATTAAAGCCTTTAGTTGGTGAAAAAAAATTTTTTTTTCTGTGTATGAACTTTAGATACTGGAGTGCTATAGGGAACAGTGGGATTATATGGTTGTAGGGGAATCACAATGAACCTTAATGGCCTAACCTAACCCTACAATTTTATTTCTGATCTAATTTCAGTATATAATTATGAATTTTTTGATAAAAAAGAAGCAAAATTTAGGTTAAGAAAATGTTGGGAACTTTTCCTTCAGTTTAATGCTAGTGGAGCAAAATAAAAGAATTTTCAAAAATCGTTACCTAGTATAGGGATACAATTCTTTACTCAAGAAGTTTGTGACAGTTCGTATATTATTTTGCACTATGGCATTGTTAATTGTAACACAAAATATAATTTCAAACGATTTTTTTTTCAGTATAGAAATAAAAGCAAAATTTAAAATCTAAAATTTAGTTTTTGGTAATCGTGTTATCAGCTGCGTTTTGACCACTTTAGACTCTTTCTTGTAGTATAGAAACAATCCACAGCCTTGAGAATAATATTGCTGGAGTTATTCGTGAGAACCAAAAACCGTGAACATAGTCTTGGAAATTTAGAAATTTTCTGAAATGTTAAAAAAAAAACTTGTTGTTGTTGGACCATCCGCTATAATAAAAAAGAGAAAAAAGTTGGTATTGCCATTAGCACCAAATCCTTGCACATTAGAACTTTTTTATGAAAACCATGATTTCTCAAACGAAATATCCAAATTTGTTGCATAATTATTATAATTCTTTTAATTGTCTATTAATTAGATGAACATTTTCCACGCTTTATGGTTAATACAACAAAGAACTAAAAATCTCAATTTTGGGAATTTTTATTTTTTTTTTTTTTGGGAATGGTAAGATTTGCTTTAATTAGTGCATAATTTGTCTATTTCATTTATTAATATATGAATTTCAACATAACCGACAACTATTGTTAGAAAAGATTTGTAATAAAAATTAATCTATACATATAATAAAATAGTAACTCATTTCTATCTGTCTGTTTGCTTTTCATTTGTGTTCGCAGCACGTAAAAAGTACTGGATGGATTTTAAAAAAATTTTGTGAGGAGGTAGCATAGCACCATGATTCCAATATAGGATACCTATTTCTGCGAAAATCTTTCATTTCCAAGAGAAAGTGGAAAAAAAGCAGTGAAAAAACACAATTTCCGGTTTAAAGGTACTGAAATTTTCGGTTTAAAACTGGAATAGTTTCAAAATATTTTAAAAACTATTGCGCAACATTAGGCGCCAATTGAATAAATTTTTTATTTTATTTGTATTTTTACTTTGTGGAATTACATTTTTATTTTAATATTTTTATCGCCTTTTACAGAGGTTTACAATAATTTTTAGAATTTTATAGCAATTTTAGAATTTATTCCAAGGCTGGTTACCTTCATGTAAAGAAAAAAATGTATCTGGATGGATTTTGACAAAACTTTGTGCGGAGGTACTTTAGCATCCAGATAGGATACCTTTTTTCCGCAAAAATGCTTTATTTCCAAAAGATAATAAAGAGAAAGAGCAGTAAAAGTACCCCGAATTTTTTTATGGCATCTTTTATTTTTGTAAGCGGGGTATTCTACACACGGTTGGGCAACAGATGGCGCTGTTTTATAATGATGACAAAATTATTTATGCTTACTGCCAAAGAGCCAATTGAATAAAATTTGTATTTGATTTGTATTTTTACACAGCTTTGCAATAATTTTTAGAATTTTTTATAAATTGTAGTATTGATATATAAGAGTCTACCTTGTTTATTTCATATAATAAAATTATGTTTTATCTTGCGCACATTTTGAATCATCCTTCACCTTGGACTGAGAAAGTTAGCTTTTAAGGAACATTGTGCTCTAGTTAAGTATTATTTTTAATTCAACTTTTTTAAGCGAGTAGCATATAACACGTAATCATGCAGACTCCCATTAATTTAAAGCTTTCCTTTGCTGGATAATTTTATAATTAATTTGTATCAATGTCAACAAGAAATTCTATACATTTAATTATTTTTAATGGCGAAGTTTTTTATTATTATTTTTTTCCTATCTTTACTTTGTGGTTTTTCTATTTGTTTTTTTTAATAACTTGAATAATTTTTTTTATAACCTTTTTATTCTTTTTTAGATTTTTCTCTTTTAAAATGTTAATTAAGTGAAATAACTTTTAACCACATCATCCTAAACATTCAGGCATCATCCTTTATTTCCTTGAGCAACAGCAACACATTATATCACCATGAACCATGAACATAATCATTGAAAATATTGCCACCAGCATTAAAAAGCATCATTATAATTATTGCCACCAAGAGCAGTAGTAACACCATTGTAAATTAAAAGGGAGTAGTAATAGCCAGCTACATAGATATGCAGACAGTCAGACGACTAGCTGAGTCTTGGCAGTGTTAATCGAACATTAAACCATTACCATCATCATCCACTCCACTAGACACAGAGTTGTTTACCAGTGGTCCGGTACTTAATAGCTACGATTATTTTAGTTATTTTGCTGGTAGCAGTTGTAAGAATGGTTGTGTCTGAAATAAGTTTAGTTGGTTGACTTGCTCTCAAAATGTTTCATTCTTTTTTTTGCTTTTATTACTGCTTGTGAAATAGAAAAAGAATGCATTGTTTTACATGCTGTTTGTTGGTGGCTTAATTTTTGCTTCATTCCGTAAATCCTTCAGCTTCAGTTGTTTCTACATCTTACCTAATGTTGTTTATTTAAGTCGTAATAAAATGGCAACAATTACTTCCTCTACTTCCGTTTGATCATTTGTTTTATGTTGCTTGCCGATTGCTGCTTGTCACTTTTACTGCTGCTTCTGCTTCTGCTACGGATGCTATTTGTGGTGTTGTATGAACAGGTGCATATTCTGTAGCAAGAAATTGTTTAAACAACTTGTATTGTTTAATTATTGTTCTAGGTTTTTCGCTTTGCTGTTGTTGCTATTGCTCCTGTATTTTTAGTAGCTAAAACTGTTGTCTGACAGCTCTTTATACAAATGACAAAAACTCGTTAAAACTAAACTTTTCATTGTCTAAATTTTCTTAAAACTCATTTAAACAAAAGCGTATAGAAAATAAAAGTAAAAGCTAATTTTCTTTTGTATTTAAAAATGGTTTTATTTAACTTTATTTTTTTCGGTAGCAGGAACAAGAATAATAACAGTGCCACTGTGTAAAATAAGAAAAAAAAATAGATGAACAAATATGTAGGTATGTGATACCACACACCAGCTGCCGGTATAATTCAACAATTCATGGAATAAAAATGTAATTTTTCTATTCATAAAATCCAAACTTAAAAAAAACAAAAGTTATGATTCATGCTTGCCCGTATGAGAATCTTAAGTTTGTTAAAAATGTTGCATATAGTTCGAACCACTGATCAAATAATCGCTTCTATATAAAAATATTCTATGATAGAAAGCATTGAGAAGTTCATTTTTGTAACAAGAAAACTCGGATGCTCCAGTTTTTAAAATCTCTTAAGTCAAAAATAAATTAATTATAGTAATCGAAGACTTGCACGAAAAGAAAAACATGGTTGAGGTAACCATAATCTAAGAGAAACATATTATGATTAAATTATATGGATGAAGTCAAACCATATCATTATTAACATAATCATAATATTGTTATGTTAGAATCATATTATTGGCTAACTTAAAAATAACATTGTAAAATATAGAATTTTATTATGAAATAAATTAATAAATATATTGAGATATATAAATAAAAAAATACACCTTATTTGTTTTTATAAACATACCTTATAATAAAACAAACAATTATTTATTAGTTTATTTTTTTAACCATTCAATATGGGAAACGAATCAATTCTTATTTGTTATAGTTTGAAAGAAAACCGATAATTTTACAAATCTAAACACAAAACTTCAAAAAAACCAAACATTATTTGCTTGTTTTTATTCATACTGTGGTTACATACCAGCAACCTTATTGTAATTTCTTTACTAATAATATATAATGGTTATAAATACAATATTATTTTGGAATATTAATAAAACTTTGGTTGTGTGGTTTGAAAATTGTATAGTTCAAACCAACCATGTTGCAGTTTTTAACCATTTAATGACTAAATAGTAAAAAAAAACTTGTTTGTCGTGACCATAGTAATGATTAAAACAACTATAAGTTGTTCATCGCAACCATTTATTGTTAAGGAGAACATACGATGGTTCTTGTGACCATACCATAACCATGTTTTTTTCTCTGCGTGTGATTAAAAATAATCGTTGAAAGGATTTATTAGGGATATCTATACAAATAATAAATCAGTAACTAATTTCCTGTCTGTCTACGTTCCCATCACGTAAAAACTACTGGATGGATTTTAAAAAAAATTTGTAAAGAGGTAGTAACTGATTCCAATATAAGTTACTTTTTTCCGCAAAAATGTCTAATTTCCAAGAGAAAGTGAAGAAAAAACAGTGAAAGTATGGCGATTTTTGTTTACCGATTTAAAGGACTGAATACTTTAAGGCATCTTTCATTTTTTTGATGGCGCTATTTTAAAATAATGACAAAATTTTAATTGACTGCGGGATATTTTGCGCAATAGATGGCGCTGTTTTAAAATAATGACAAAATATGAATTACTTACTCCAAATAGCCAATTGAATAAAATTTTTATTTGATTTGTATTTTTACTTTCTCTTATTATATTGTTATTAAAATATTTTAAATACCTTTTACAGAGCTTTACAATAATTTTTAGAATTTTTTATAAATTTAGGAATTTCATCCGGGGATGGGTTTCTTTATATAAAGCAAATACGTAGGAGTCTTAAAATTTAGTCTGGATTATTTTCAAAGCAAAATCGAGCAACATATTATCAGGACGCACACAACGAGTGTGGGAACAGCTAGTTATTAATTAAATAATGTGGTCTTTTATTAGCTACTAGCAGTGCCAGTAACATCGTCAGCGTCCTGGCAATAATATTTTGTTATAATTTTAAGACTCTTAATTTTATAGTGCTGCAGAAATGGTTAATAATTTACTTTGTGTAGAGGTATTCGTCTCTGGGTATTACTCAGGATATTACAACAAATTCTATTATTGTTCTGTAAACAGTGTTTAAAATTTTACATAAATAAAAGCTGCTTTTTGTTATAAAGTTAATCATATTACAGTTAGGTATTCTAGGCATCGCACGAAACAAATAGCAATCGGAAAAAATGCCCATCCACTAGTGCTGGCAATTTTTACTACTTTCAATTACTCGATACAACTCAATACTTTTCAATTGGGTACTCAATAGTGCTCAATACTTGCCTTTACATACTAGCAGAGGAAATTTATCGTCGTAGTTGTCAAATATTTTTATAAATTTATTTCTAGAAATACTGCCGTAAAAGTATCTATTAACTACTTTTGTGTATTGAGTACCCAAAAAAATTATCGAGTATCGAATACTAGGTACCCACTTCTCAATACTTTGCCAGCACTACCATCCACCACCATCTATATTCCAAATTGTTTTTAACTGTTTACACAATATGAGGCCGATAATTGTCAGGATGAAAATCATGGACTTATGTCGGGTTACATATACTGTTCGTGGTTTCTTCAATCAGATCAATTTTGTTCGGTAAAGGTCTCGTGATAACATTTGCACTCACCAAGTACATGGCATCATCTTGGCGCCTTGGATGTAAAACTTAGAAATCGATGTGACGGGATTTCACATAAGATTTTTTACGCTTTGTATTACCTTAATATCTCCATTGTCCAGCGTTCATAACAATTCGCTTCAGAAGCTACTTTGATTTGCGCAAAATCGTCTATCGATATCTTTTGAAGTCAGTTCGTTTAACATCTAATATTTTTGCTTTTGTATGAATCCAAGTGCTCTTTAACGTCTGGAAGTTGTACTTGATCTACTGTTAATGCTCCTTCAACCAAGCACTTCACGTTTAATAGAGTCTTAAGCTAACAGAGCTGCTAATAAGCTTTTTTACTTCTGTGGCTGATCGGGACTCTTCTTATCGCGCACATCGAAATTACCTTTTTGCTACTTACGACAAGTTCCCTCAGCTAGGAATTTTTCCCTTAAACTTCACCAAAATGCGTTCTGCAGCGCTGTTCTTATAATAAAGTAAAACTTCTCGACAATGCTCGCTCCATTTTTTGATTTCAAATTCTTCATTTTCAAAACGTCAAGAAGCTATGTATTAACATTTGAACAGAATCACAGATACTAAACAGGAAAATGTAGTTTTCATATGTCAGAGTTAAATAGGGCCGCTTGAAAGAAGATATACTACAAACGCAATGTATTATAAAACGGAGGGAATTAATGCTTATACCTAATATTATCAGCAGCTACCAATCAATAAAAAATTGGTACCACAAGCTGTCAATAAGACACAATAAATTTTATATAAAACTACTGGGCCAATTTTCATAAATGTGCTGTTTCTTTATTCAAAGCGAGCCAATCGTCTAGAAAATTTTTATGAAAAGCACCCATTTTTTTTTTTTGAGTTACTTCCATAAAACATCTTCTAGAAACTTGCTTGCGATACTTGTAGAAAGTAAATTTCGAAATATTTAAAAAAATGTCCCAGCTTTTAAAAATTAAATTAATCAACTTAGGTCATATCTAACTTGAATAAACAAAATACAGACCATCTATTCCAATGATTAAATCTACACAAGAACAAAATAGTGGTACCTTTTTGGTACTTTTTCTGTCCGTTTATCGCAATTCTCTATCCATTTGACCGTAATAGTTAGACATTTGATAATTTTCATAGAATGTGTATGACCGCAACAACAAATGCATTTAGATGAGTAGCATACCTTTAGGATGAAATATCAACAAGATTATTTGGTTACGAAAATAAGTGTGGTTAACTATCTAAAAGGCAAAAGTATAATTTGGAAAAGGTACCATAGATAATGTGCGTTAGAAAAGTTTAAATTTAAAGTTTAATTTTGTACAGTGATACAAAACCTTTCGGTTTTGAGTCCTACTCACAAGCGCTGGAAAAGTATTGACTAGTCGGTACCGACTATCGGGTATTTGATCTCTTTTTTTTACATTCAAGACTTAAAAGTTTTTACTCCATACTTTATAAATTTTTAGAAATCAATTTAAAAGAAATTTTAAAGACTTCATTAAAACTCTGATTAACAATGCATTTCTATTATGTGAACATAAATTTTAAGTACTTAAGGGTGGTTACATTTTTAGGGCCGATATTCATTTTGAATAAAATAAGAAATTATTGTCATTTCTTTTTATTTTGATAATATTGGTATGGTTCAATTATGTATGGAACAAAATATCGACGAAATGGCCGACCGATGCTCTTAATTTTCGATGACGCTTAGGCATAATTGCGGTTCTATGCCGTTAATGTACCAAATTATCTCATCCGTTAGCTCTTGAATTGTTGCTGGCTTATCGACGTACACCTTTTCTTTCAAATACACTACACTGAAAAGATATTCTGGATTTTAAGCTACAAAAACACATTGGACAATTGTTTTTAGACTTCTTAAGTATCTGTTTGAGGCTTCGTCCGAAATAAGTACATTTGAAAATCTTTAAGGTGCTAAAATTGGTATATATATATATATCCAGTTGTATGTTAAAAAAAGTTTTAGTTTCTTTTTGGTTTTGCTAAAGTACTTAGACAAAATTAGATTCAGAAATTATTTCTTTAATCGGAATTATATTTCGTTAATGTTTATTAAAGGACTAGCTATGCTCGCCACGACGTGGGCGTCCTGACAATATTTTGCTCGATTTGGCTTTGAAAGTATTCCACACCAAAATTGTAAGACTCTTACTTTTATAGTGCTTCAGTTATGGTTTATGTATTTACTTTGTATAAAGGTACCCATCCCTGGATAAAATTCTCAAATTTATAAAAAATTCTAAAAATTATTGTAAACCTCTATAAGAGGTGTTTAAAATATTTTAATAACATTGTAACTCCACAAAGTAAAAATACAAATCAAATACAAATTTTATTCAACTGGCGCCATCTGTTGCGCAACCGTGTTTAAGATATTCCAGTTTTAAACCGAAAATTTGAGTACCTTTTAACCGTACTTTCACTGCTTTTTCTCCACTTTCTTTTGGAAATGAGATATATGAGAAGGACAGACGGACGGAAATGAGTCACTATTTTATTACATGTATAGATATAATTGAATCAATTAACAAGTTTAATAAATTTGGATCTGAAAATAATCAAAACCTTAAATTAGTGAACAAAAAAATTTTGTGAACAAAGAAAAAACTATTAAAATACAAACTTATTAAATTACTATTTTCCTTCTTTCCTCTCTTGCTCAACTCTTGCTCCACTGTGTTTAAACTAAAAACAACTTAAACTATTCTTGTTGTTATTTTTGCTCGAAAGACTTTCAATATGCGGTAAATTTGCCATTTATTGTTTAATTTTGAAAACATTTACTAGAGTTTGCATATTTGTAAAACATTTTGTTGGTTTTCTTAAATGCACACTCATGCACACTCACGCACACAATGCAGTAACATAACCACTACTCCAACTACAAATCACTTCATCTGCATGAATGTAAGTGTAGAGATTAACATCGAATCTGATACTGATTGTTAAAGTTTTTCATTATAAAAATACTTTTGGTGTTTTACAAGTTAAAGTGTAAATTTCAGGTTTTCTATGTTTGTTTGCCGCCAGTGTACACATGCACATGTATGGCATGTGTATGGGTATGTGAGTATAAAATTGTTTTTAAGAGTGTGTTTGGTTTTAGAGCATTACATCATAGTTTGTAGTTAGAAAACCACTTTTATTTCCTTTACCACTTCCTTTTGCCAAAACAAAAGCGCAAGAAAAAAGTGAAAAAACCGATGGTTCCATTGGATGAAGAAACTAAAAAGAGTTTGTAGTTACGGATATGGCGGTGTACAACCAATGCACGGGTTTGTTTATCCACAGTTTTACATATTTGCTCTTTGGGCAGGAAGAAAAGGGATAAAGTAACATCATACCATTTATGAATTCAATGCTGGCAAACTCATCCGGTATTAATTGTCAATCTGACAAAAAGAAAAAAAAAATCTGAAATGCTTCTATTAGTAATTACAAAGAAAATGTAATTTCGCTTTTTTATGCGACTTTTCAATCGACCTTCCTACTCTGTTATACATACATATGTATGTGTGTGCATGTGTATGGATTGCATAAAATCATTGCCAGCTTTTGATGAATATAAAATCTAAGCTTGACCTTTTTTCGCTGCTTTTCTTTATGCCCACATGGTCGGATAGGTTTCTGATTGCCTGGAAAGGAAAAGTGTAAAAACATTGAAAATGTACAAATACTAATACAGAAACACTTCTCAGTTCCATGAATAAATAGTTAAAACAGAACAATACCTTGAAAAATAAAGTTACACATATCGATCTTGGTATAACTATGGGAGGAAGTCAACATAAGTGGTTCTAGGGATTTAAAAAACCATCTCTTTGAAAGCGTCTAGCATTGGCTGGACTTAAAAGTATATATTTATGTTAGACTTAAGATATGATTAATTATTGTTAGTTCAAAGATAATGAAGATACAATAAATAATAAATGTTAAAAAATAAAATCTCTTTGAAAGCGTGTAGACGATGGCTTTCCTCAACTTTTTTTTTTAAGAAAATACGTATGTATGCAGAAAAAAAATTGATTAAAGCTTGGAATAATATTCAATTAATGTTCATTTTTTATTTCATTTTATGTTTAGTTAAAAAAAATATTAAAAAAATTAAAAAAAAAAAAAATTTTGTAAAAATATTTTTAAAAATTTTTGTATAATTTTTTTTTTAATTTTTGGTAAAACCTTTAAAAATTTTTTTGTAAAACTTTAATTGAAAACTTTTTATAAAAATTTTTTAAATCATTTTTTGAAAGATTTTTTTGTAAAACTTATGGAAATTTGTTTTTTCGAAATTTTTTTTTTTAAATTTTTAGTACAAATTTGTTTGAAAATTTTTCGTTAATTTTTTTGTAAATTTGTTTGAAAGCTGAAAATGTTTGTTTTTTTTAAATTTTTGTAATTTTTTTTTTTAAATTTTTTTCTTAAATATTTTTGACAATTTTTTTTTAATTATTTCGTAATTTTTTTTTTTAAATTTTGTTATAAATTAGGACTCTCCTGCAATCTATGTTGCGTTAGAATGGTCAGACTAAAGCAAAAAATTCCTTAAACAATTTCCTCACATTGGTGGGCGTGGGTTTTAGTCCACAGCCTCTAATGGAATGATCTAATGTTGCTGAATTCCATTAGCGAAATTTTCGAAGCTATGTCTGGAAGATGTGTGGGCTTAAATTGTCTGTATCTCTTCTGTTGATTTCAACCCGAACACAGACGGACAGACGGAAGGACTTCGCTTAATCAACTTCTCTATGTATAATGATCTATAATAAATACATATCGCACCCTAAATACAAAAGGGTCTCAATTCAAAATACTTAAATTTTCAGGAGAGACAAAAAACTGTTTATGTGCAGAAGCAACACGCTTAAGATAAAAATAGACATAACTGTATTTATTAGTTAAAGAAGATGGTGATGTGAAAGAAATTTTTGCAGTAGTTAGAGTTGTGACCCTTTTGTATTTAGGGTGCGATATATGTAATTACAAACTTATTTATACACTTTCCAACTGTGGTAGAATTAATTAAATAAATTCGATTTTTTAATAAGTTTTAATATAAAACAAATTGAGACATACTGATGGCAAAAAAAAACTTTTTTTTGTAAAGATTTTTCTTAATTATATATTATAAATTTAGTCGATTAGTTAGGCGACTTGTGCTATCTTTGCAAACACTTTATGGGTACGAAAATAAGTGTTGTTAACTATGTAAACAACAGTAGGAAAATTTAGACAAAAAAGTTAAATATTGTACAGTGTTAGGAAATCCTGCGTTTGATAAAAACTCTGGACTTCGTCATTAGATTTAAATTGAGGAAACTTTGTAGATGAGAGACATATAACGCGGTTTAATTTTTTAAGTTATTCATAAAAAAGGATTTAGGCAAGGAAAGTTTGGCACCCATGAAAATCAAAAATAAACTTATTTATGTGACTGAATCAGTAGCTTTGTTATTCATGGAATGGAATGGAATGGAAAAGGCAGTCTAAAAAACAGGGGGCAAATTACGACATTCGATATCGAACCAAATTTCTATTTAAAATGTATTGAAATTTCG
Source organism: Phasia obesa (assembly GCA_949628195.1). Taxonomy (NCBI): domain Eukaryota; kingdom Metazoa; phylum Arthropoda; class Insecta; order Diptera; family Tachinidae; genus Phasia; species Phasia obesa. The sequence goes on from OX451219.1 coordinate 109,469,569, forward strand.
ATCGATATCGAATGCTGCAATTTACCCCAGATAGGTAATATCGTAAAAAGGAAATGGTCTTTCACCTAAAGCTATTCACCAGATTCCTCACTAGGCTTGGCATTATTATCTGGACGAGAGGAATAGTGTTTTTTTGCTCGATATATAATTTAAACTTAATGTCATACATTTTACATCTCCAATAAACTTTTTGTGCAAACCCAGCTCTTTTATTCAATTCTGACAAAATGGAAGCGGATTTACTGAAAAACTACCTGTGATACAGAATGTAAACAAAATGTTTATGAAGTTATTAAAAGTAATGTTATGTTATTTCAGTTTTAAATGTTTTGATTACCACCAAAGATAAAATTGCTTTCATAAAGTGATAAACAATATGATTACATGTACAGTACCGAGCAGAAAAATCACCACGCCACATAATATGATATTTGAATGCATTTGTTTCTAAAATACGGTTCATAATTCATTTATTCTTTAGGAAGTTCATTTATTTAATTGAAGGTATAAACATTAACCAAATTATGTTTTAACTTCATTATAATATGGTCATATTATATTATAATATTTTTATACTTTAACATAATAAGGATTTTATATTACAATGTTATTATTAAATTAGACAGTAATATGGTTCGAACATAACAATATTATCATGTTAATAATAATGTTTTGACAACAATATTTTAATTCAATCATATGTTGCTCTTAGAATATGGTAAATATGAACCATAATAGGTAATCTTGGAAATTTCACGGAGCTACTGAGCAAATGAACTGAAAGACCGATCTAGTTCCGCACAGTGATCTGAACTAAAAAGATCGCTCACTTTATTAAACTATCAAGCAAAACTAGTTAATTTATCGTATCATAAAGCGTTACATTTTTTCTGTTCGCTACTGTATATGAATGTATATTTAATACATGGCCGCTGATCTTACAATTGTAACTGTATGTTTGTAATGGGTGATTTTTTTGAGGTTAGGATTTTCATGCATTAGTATTTGACAGATCACGTGAGATTTCAGACATGGTACCAAAGAGAAAGATGCTCAGTATGCTTTGACATTTCATCATGAATAGACTTACTAACGAGCAACGCTTGCAAATCATTGAATTTTATTACCAAAATCAGTGTTCGGTTCGAAATGTTCAAATGTGACAAATTTTGTTCAGCGATGAGGCTCATTTCTGGTTGAATGGCTACGTAAATAAGCAAAATTGCCGCATTTGGAGTGAAGAGCAACCAGAAGCCGTTCAAGAACTGCCCATGCATCCCGAAATGCACTGTTTGGTGTGGTTTGTACGCTGGTGGAATCATTGGACCGTATTTTTTCAAAGATGCTGTTGGACGCAACGTTACGGTGAATGGCGATCGCTATCGTTCGATGCTAACAAACTTTTTGTTGCCAAAAATGGAACAACTGAACTTGGTTGACATGTGGTTTCAACAAGATGGCGCTACATGCCACACAGCTCGCGATTCTATGGCCATTTTGAGGGAAAACTTCGGAGAACAATTCATCTCAAGAAATGGACCGGTAAGTTGGCCACCAAGATCATGCGATTTGACGCCTTTAGACTATTTTTTGTGGGGCTACGTCAAGTCTAAAGTCTACAGAAATAAGCCAGCAACTATTCCAGCTTTGGAAGACAACATTTCCGAAGAAATTCGGGCTATTCTGGCCGAAATGCTCGACAAAGTTGCCCAAAATTGGACTTTCCGAATGGACCACCTAAGACGCAGCCGCGGTCAACATTGAAATGAAATTATCTTCAAAAAGTAAATGTCATGGACCAATCTAACGTTTCAAATAAAGAACCGATGAGATTTTGCAAATTTTATGCGTTGTTTTTAAAAAAAAAGTTCTCAAGCTCTTAAAAAATCACTCGTTATTTTTTTCATACATCTGCCACATAATTTGCATTTCTTTTTTCTCATGTGTATATGAGTATATGACGCTATAAAATCTGAAAAAAAAAAACTTGAAGCTTTTGTAATTTATTGTACTTTTCGTTTTATCCCTTTCATCTGTATTCATGTTGTTATTTGCTTTTTCTTGAGAACCTAATACTGTACGCTTGAGGCTCATTTGTTTGACCCTACTTAACCACTTAAATTTACTAACAATGGCCACAGAAGCAGCAACTTTTCCAAAGAACATTAACAACAGCAGCAAGAGCAACAGCAATCAGAAAAATAATGAAATTATTATAAAAAAGGGGAAGTTGTGTAATTAAATATTCTTCAATATCCTTAAAGTGTTTATAATTTGCAAATGTTGCTGTGATATTGTTAGTGTTGCTGTTGCTGTGGCTGCCAAGTATTTCCGCCTGTGTCTTGTTTCTTTATTTAACAATTTTCAATTCTTTTCCCACACCATGCTTGGTAATAGAGATGGAGTTCTTTTAAATTTCATTATATTTTTATTTTTATATTTCTGTTGCTAATAACAATGTAGTTGATGCTAATGTAAATGATGCTGTTGCCAATGCGGATGGACATGGTAAAAATTGTAAATGGCTGTTCTTATTATATGAAGACATACATATACACATACACAAATACTCGTAATAATTTGTATTTTATTTCCACTGTCTGTGGAAACTACCATTAAATTGTGCTGTGCTGTTGAATATTTTTTTCTTAAAGTTTTGATGGCAATTTTTACGAAAATTTTCTTAATAAATATTAAATAGGTTACAGTCTTTTTTTTTTGTTGCTTTCATAAATAAATAAACTCTTTCTTATTGTGAAAAGCTTTGGTTTGTGTTTTTAATATTTAATTTTTTTATTGGTCACATTATCAAATCAGGCCAAGAACATTTTTAGCTGAGGTTGGCATTAGAAACAAAAAAAACAAAAACAAAAAAAAAAATAATAATAATAAAAAATTGAGTAAATAGAAAAATTATAATTGGTCATTATATTTGCAGCATCCAAGCTACCATACCCACTAAACTTAAAATACGAGGGTTGTATGTCAAGCTTTTTTGCTAAATTTTTTGTTACAGTTATAGGAAATATTTTTTTTAAAATAAAATCAAAGTTATTTACTTCTAAAAGCACACAATTCTTTCAAAATTGATTAAATAAATATTTTATAAACGAATCATAAAATATTTATTTTTAGAAAATATAATAATCCAAACAGATTACTATGGGGAAAGCATATCCATATAGCTATTTCACTGGTGCTTAACCAGATCACAGGAGCAGTAAAAAGGCAATATGAGGAAATTTTTTAAGAATTTTTTTGTTTAACTCAATATAGATTGCAGGAAGGTCCTTAATTAAAAAAAGAATTCAATAAAATTTTTATTTTTTTTTTTAACTTAAAAAAAATATTTTCCAAAATATTTACGAAACATTTTCAGAAAAATATATTTTTACAGAAAATTAAAAAAAAAAAATTTTTTAATTTTTTTTATAAAATTTTTCAAAAATTTTATGAAAAATTTTCAAAAAAATATTTTTACACAAAATTTTGAAAAAAATATTTTTACAAAAAATTTTTGCAAAAATGTTTACAAATAATTTTTGATATATTTAAAAAAAATTTCAATATTTCAAAAATAAAATACACACGTATTTTATTTGTTATTATTTTGAAGGCAGCAAAGCTACATGGCTAATTTATAGATTGAAAATTCATTTTTTAGGTATTAACTAGACCTTTAATTAAGACCATTGAAAATTGAAGAAATGCCAAGCTGCAGGTGCGAGGTAACTAACTTTGAGACCACATAGCCACACCCCAGGAGAGTGCTCAGCGACTAAACTTAAGTTCAGATACTTCTCTGCTATGTCAATGTCAATTTTGGATTAATCGGCCCAGCTCTTTACAAACGGCTGAATTATTTCCAAAATATTTTGATTCTGCCCTACTGTGCACTGTCATATAAAAGTAATAGAAAATATATAAAGATAATAAAATAAATAAGAAATGTCTACTTGGTAGTATAATATAAAAGATATATGCCCTTATGCAAAAGAAATAAAGTCTACTTCAAGCCTACTTTAAAACAAATTTTATATGAAAATTTTGTCTTAAAGTACACTTCAAGTAGACTTTATTTCTTTTGCATAAATTTTATATGAAAATTTTGTCTTAAAGTACACTTAGAGTAGACTTTATTTCTTTTGCATAAGGGCAATTGTGTTTAAGAGTGCAAAACAATTTCAAAAAGCTCTATCACCTATGAAATCTATAAATATCATAAAATAGTAACTAATTTCAGTTTGTCTGTCCATCTGCTTTTCTTTGCGTTGGCATCACGTAAAAAACACTTCAAAATTTACGGTTTAAAGATACTGAAATTTTCGGTTTAAAATTGGGATATTTTAAACACGTTTACGCACCTATTGGCTTGAAAGTAGGATATTTTAAAAACGGATATTTTAAACACGGTCGCGTACCTATTATTTTTGAAAGTTGGATATTTTGAACAAAATTGCGCAACAGATGGCGCTAATTGAAAAAAAATGTATTTTTACTTTGTGGAATTACATTGTTTTAAATACCTCTTACAGAGTTTTACAATAATTTATAGAATTTTTTATAAATTTTTGAATTTTATCCAGGAATTGGTACCTTTATATAAAGTAAATACATAAACCATAACTGAAGCACTATACAAATAAGAGTCTTACAATTGAAGTGGAATACTTTGAAAGCAAAATATTGTCAGGACGCATACGACGTGTCGGGCACAGCTAGTATAATATAAAAATTTATATTTCTCGTATCCTATTTTTTATTTTTTTTTGATAAGTTTGTTTAAATAGAAAATTAATTGAAACTACCTTGTTGATATATATAGTACGAAGAATGCTGTAGACGGATGCAGCGGATCAGAAAATGCATTAAATTCTGCCGGTGTCTAATTTTTCTTTATGTTTTTATAATAAAGAACTTAAGCCTAAATAATTAATTAGTAGTAGATCCTTTTTATATAAAGTGTTAGAACACGAATCGGCCGTCAATCCTCCTAGGCTACAGTAAAATAAAACTCACAATGTCAATTCTTATCGTTAGAGGAGTGTAGAAAAATTGTGTAAGGCTGAATATTACTTTTCCTTTTTGTTATGGAAACAAGGGCCTTTGCAAACAACCTTTTAAATATAGTCTATTTACCTGAAATGAAAAGCCGGTCATATAAAGGGTGATCCATTTCGAGGTACTTTTTTCAATAGCCTTTTTTTGACAGACCACGTGTGAGTCGTATCATGCTGTCATGTTATTTTTCTTTAGTATTGTTTGGCCTTTCATAATGGAAAGACTTACGCCTGAATTGCTTCGCTCTATTTGGTCTTGAAAAGTTACAAGAAGATCCGACGTTTTCGAGGCAATTTTTTTTTTTAGCGATGAGGCCCATTTCTGGCTCAATAGGTATGTAAACAAACAAAATCTGCCGCATTTGGGACGAAGAGCAACCTGAAGAGATTCAAGAGCTGCTACTTTATCCAGAAAAGAAACGATTTGGTGTGGTTTGGGGGCCGGTGAAATCATCGGTCCATATTTCTTTAAAAATGATGCCGTTGCGAACGTAACTGTCAATGGCGACCGTTTCGTGTCATGATAACCGCTTATTTGATTCCTGAAATTGATGCTTGTGACCTCGGCGACATTTGGTTTCAGCAAGACGGCTCCACTTCCCACACATCGCTTCAATCAATGGATTTATGGAGAGAACATTTCGGTGAGCACATAATTTCACGTTTTGGGCCGGTCGATTGGCCTTAGACTTTATACTGTGGGGATATGTAAAGTTTAAAGTATATGCTTCGATTCAGGCCTTGGAGAAAAACATCACGCGTGTCATTCGCCAGTAACCAGGCGAAATGCTGGAACGAGTCATCGAAAATTGGACTCAAAGGATGGACCATCTGCGACGTAGCAACGGCCAACATTTGATAGACATAATCTTCAAAAAAAAAAAATGCCAAAGAATGCTCTTTCAAATGATAATAAACATTCTCTATTAAATTTGAATTTTCTGTGTTTCTTTCTTTCAAAAAGTAGGGAACCACGAAATGGATTACCCCTTCGTAACATTCGAAAATATCTTAAAGATTAAAAAAAATAACCCAATTAAAAATGTTATAATTCTAGTGAAAGTTAATGCAACTGCTGCTGCTGCTGTAGGTTCTCATGATGTTATTGTATTTTACTGTAGCGGTGCTATACTGCTCTACTTAAATGTTAATAAAGCTACAGAGCTCTCTTTATACCTTTTTACATACCAATTGGCCTTCCCCACACCTCAAAAAAAAAAAAATTACTTACTCATGTGCTAAATGTTAAGTTTATTTTTGAACTCGTATTTTTTATTTTTTTTTGCCTTTTCTTCATTTTGTATGAGTGTGTGTGTGTGTTAATGTGGTTGTTTGAATGAATGAACGAACGAACGAGTGAATGGTTGGGTTTTGTTTATTTTGGTTTTCTTGTGTTTCGCAGGACCTTTGGCTGCTAATTTAAGCACTATGTCCTCTTTGTCTGTACAATTCAAAATTTACCATCCATTCATTCATTCATTCTTTACATTTTACTCATTTTGTAAATACAAATTAAAAAGAATCAGCCAAAGACAAAAACAAAAACATAAAAGTTTACTCAACTAATTGACACTTATTTTACGGTCATTATAACATTTGAACATTTGAAGATTTAAACATTTAAACATTTATACAAATTTAACACAATTTTCTACATTTAATTATTAACAAGCAAACAAACAGGCAGGAATTTGTAAATTAGCACATTTCCATTTTAGAATCATTAATTAATATTTTCGTTTAGTTTCGTTTAAATTAAGATCTTAAGTTTTCAAACTTATAAAGTTGTTAGAAATATGTATTTTTTGGTAATTTGTTTTTAATATTTTAAGTTTCGTTGTTTTGCAGAGCTAAAAGTTAAAAGTTTTGTGTGTGTTTGTGTGTAGCGAGTCATTAACAAATTTTGGTTGTTCAACAAAATCTCTGTTTATTAAAATTAGACTTAACTTTTGCCAACTTTTTCCATGTTTTCTTTTCCAAAGCAATAAAAACTTTTTATTTACAGTTTCGAAGCAGGGAAATTTAATTATAATTTTTATAATTATTGCAATTGGATACGAGTATTAAGATAAAGTGTTTCAAATTATTTAATATTCTTTGTAAACAAAATACGAATGAGTGCTACCGGCTTAACAAAACTTTCTCGAAATTTATTACAAATTCTGTTTGTAGAGATTTTAAGGCAGATGAAGAATTTATATTCATTTATTGACAAGAGGTTGATGAATAGAAAAGGTCAAATATAAAACATTAAATACCAGAAAGTTGTCCGTCCGCTCTGAAAATTTACTATTAAAAGGTTTCAATATTTGCTGAAATACTATGGCATGCTTTTTAGGCTTGTTATCAACTTTATAGTTTTGATTCATTTAAATCACGCAGAGAAAAGACATTGTTATTGTAAACCATATTGTGTTCTCTGTAACTACGCTTCGTGAAATATAATAGTAGCACCTTATAAAAAAACTAGTTTATTCAGAAAAATATATATATTTCATTCTATCATGAAAATTTTATTGTTACATTGCCTACAGTTCAATTTCTTTGAAAGATTAAAAATTTTAAATCAAACGTTTTGTTTCCAAACAAAAAAGAAATGATTCCTTGCGTCCTCTTGATATTCAGTGTGCAAAAAAATAGTAGTAGCTGTAGAAAATTTCTGTAAAAATAAAATTGTTTTATAAATGTTAGTGTTTTTATTTATTTTGTTTAGATACACCTTAATATTTTGTGGAGTAGCCCTTATTAGCTATCACAGCGGCGCAACGACGTGGCATTGATTCAACTAAAGATCTGCACCTCTCCACAGGAATATTTTCCCAAGATGACTTTACGGACACCCACAAGTCCTCTACATTTTTATTTATTTATTTTGATTTATTTTCAATAACCTAGCCTCTTGGCCATAATCGGTTACAATATTCTGCTTACATATTATTAACAATTAACAAATATTGTAATAAATTTAAATAAAAAGCTAAATTTAACAGTATAAAAATTAAAAAAAAAAATAATTAATAATGAAATTATAAACAGAAAAATAAATAATAATAGAAATAAAAATAACGAAAATAAATATAATAAAAATGAGATCACAAAATTGCACAATAGAATCTAAACCCAAAAACTTTTTTACAAAGCATTACTAAATGATTATTCTCAAAACAAATTCTACAATAAAAAAAAAACAAAGAGATATAATAAGGCCATAGAAATAATCGAAATAGCAGCAAAGGTTACATTGTTAATCTAAAATTAAGCAAAAATGAAGAAATAAAGAAAAAAAATCCTACAAGGAAAAAATTAACAATGTCAGTTCTCCATTCAGCATATGAAGTAAGTACATTCATACTTGTAAAACATGTTGTAGGAATTGATGCCAATATAAACTAACCATTACTTGAAAGTTCATGAAATAGTTTCCTCTTATAAGCAGTTCATGAAATAGTTTCCTCTTATACCATCAAGCTTGTTGGTAAAACGTTGTAAGCTCGTGCCACTCTTACACAAAATGAACGCTCCATTATGGGAGTTAATCTAGGAATTTTCAATTGCCTATTTCTAGTCGATCTACAAAACTCAAAGAAATTAACCAAATACCTGGGTGTTTGTAACCTATATGTCCTATAAAAGTGCAACAAGATCCTAAACTTAATAAATTCATTTAACGAAAACCCGCAAAATTGTAAAACATATGACGAAACATGCTGGTGTAATCTAAGAGAGTAAAGATAACGTATAACCCTATTAAAGACTAATCTTAACTTCCTCATGATATAACCAAAGGTACCAGAATAAACCTCTAATGCATATATGCATATTTCGTGGATTGTCTTTATAAACAGATTTTTTGACATCCCCCCAGAGGTGTTCAATGGTGTTCAGGTCTGGTGACTGAGCCGGCCATTCCAAAACATCAATTTTATTGTCATTAAACCATTCTTTTGCCATTTTGCTTGTGTGTTTAGGATCATTGTCCTGCTGGAATACCCATTTGAGGGGCATATTATACTCAGCGTATGGCAACATGACCGTGCTTAAGATGTTCACATACATTGAGGAGTCCATGTTGCCTTTTATCCGAAATATGGGCCCTGTGCCATTGAAAGAAAAGCAGCCCCACACATTGTTTTTCGCACCACCATGCTTTAACTACCTTGGATTCGTCAGTCCAGAGAATATTGCGCCATTTACATTGAGGCCAATCGGAGTGAAGTTTCGCGAACTTCAGTCTATTGCGCACATGTCTGGAGTTGAGCAATGGCACTTTTCTTGGACTTCTGCCAAATAGGTTTTGCTTAAGAAGATGTCGGCAGATGGTAGAAGTGTGAACTTCAAGCTCTAAGTCTTGTTTAATCTTTGTAGATGTCACAAAAGGATTAGAATTCACCATGCATTTAATACGTGTAGAGTCACTGTGACAAATTTTTGCCTTTCGTCCACGTGTTTCTTGGAATGATTTAAATTTTTTACAATTCACTATAACTGTGGGTGAACATCCTACTAAATTTTGAATAAAACTGTATGACTTGCCTTCTGATAGAAGCTTTAATATTATTTTTCTGGTTTCGGGAGTACAGTGCTTGCCGCGACCCATTTTAAATATTTAAAAGATAAAATTTCAATGAAAATATATTTCGCGAAAATGTACTTTGCAAATAACAGCTAACTTATAGAAAAATATTTTTTTTTATTGATTTTCACGTATTGCTACTATTATTTTGCACAGACAAAATTTACGCGTTTTTAACAAAATAACTGTAACTTTAAAAATGCTGAGAAGGAGACAAATCTATTTCGATATAGTTATGAACAATGTTCAGTGATGCCGTATAAATAAATAATATTCAATATTTTAGTGTTAGGACATTGCCATAAAGAAAAATAAATTCCATATGGCAGCGCTACTATTATGTTGCACATAGCGGTATATACGGTTGCTGTGAACAAATTATTGTTATTTTAAACCACACTTTACTCAGGATAAACTAGTTTTTTTAATATTTAATCATTTAACGGTTATAATGCACAACCATTTCAACATGGTCGCTTTAAACCATACTAAAATCTTAACCACAACTAAAATTTTATAACTATTCTCAAATAATATAAAATTTATAACCATAATATGTTATTACTAAAGGTAGTATGTTAAGTTTGTTCGCACGCAAATAGTGTATGGTTTTAAGAATATTTTGGTGTCACCCTTGACTAAAATAATTTTCTATGGCGAAAGGCGGAGAACTTTAAATTGTTAGCAATATTTTCTGTGACAGCTGATCTGTCAGTTCTGGGTTGATTTGAGGTTAGTTTGGTAGGTAATCATACATTTGCAAATGTAGCATTTGCTTACTCTTAACTATTATGGGAACACAATTACATCCCCAAAGAATCAGTTTTTATAGTGTTTTAATAAACGTCCGATGGAAACATTCTATCATATATCTTCACGGCATAGATATATGCTTACTATCATTTTTATCAATTGGGAGGAATTAGTAACGAACGAATAAATTCCATGAGATTTGATGTCATTAAAGTATGGGATAGAGTAGAAAGACATTCGTGATCAAGATTAAAGTAATCACCCAGCCGTGTTGGCCCTTATATGACAGTGTTTTTACTACAGGATGAATTTTTAATGAGTTAATCAGCACCCCGTAGCGTCATATGAATACCGGACAATACACAATACAAACGTAATAAAGCGACAATATCACTACATTTAAATGCCATTATCCCATCATCGCACAATATCGCACATTGCACAATACGTACGCTATGAGTAGCAATTTATAGAACATAGAAGACTGGACCCATGTTCTAACCCCTTGTTAGGGGTTGGGTTTATTCAGTCTTATGAAGTGTTTTGCGAGTGTTTAAAACAAAAACACTCGAATAAAAAGTTTTTAACAAAATATATAAATATTTAATTGGAAAAACATCTTAAAAACAACTTATTTATTTCTTAAACACTTAAGGTGTACGACACCTGTCATCACATATGACGATTTATCTACGCATATGTGACCCGGTCTATGAAAAGTTGGCTTATGACTCAAACACAAAATTTCGAAAAATTAGCTGTTAGAGATAAACAATGCATTTCGTCAGTTTCTTAGTAGTTTTTCTTTTGCATTCATTTGCGACGAACAAAACTACTTAATACTGCTAAATAAATATTTTTTGTGAAAAACAGCTTTTTTTTGGAAAAATCGTTTTTGCAGCGTTCAATCCTGTTTTTAAATTTTTCAATTCCATTTATTATCTTAATTCTGGATTTTCAATAAAATTCTGTTTTTCTTTCATTTGTTCCCTTCTTTCTCTACATTTTTAGTACACTTCTAAGCAAGTTCTAGTTTTCACCACGTGAAAGAGCGTCTCAAAAACTATCGAAACCAAAAAAAAAGTGGAAAAATTTTTTTTGAGTCATAAGCCACCTTTTCATAGGCCGGGTCACATATAATAAAACATTAACTCATTTCCTGTCTGTCTGTCTGTCTTTTTGTCTGTGTTCGAATCACGTAAAAACTACTACCGCAAAAATATTTTATTTCCAAGAGAAGTGAAGAACAAGCAGTGAAAGTACGCCAAGTTTTTATACCGATTTAAAGGTACTGCATAGTTTCAGGTATGTTTTATTTTTGAAAGTAGCATATTTTAAACAATGTTGCACAACAGATGGCGCTGTCTTAAAATATTATTTTATATTTTTATTTATATTTTTATATTTTATTTGTATTTTTACTTTGTGGAAATACATTGTTATTAAAATATTTTAAATAACTTATACAGAGCTTTCCAATAATTTTTTGAATTTTAGAATTTTATATTCATTTTAGAATTTTTTATAAATTTTAGAATTTTATATAAATATTAGAATTTTATATAAATTTTAGAATTTTACCCAGGGATGGATAACTTGATATAAAGTAAATACGCAAGAGTCTTAAAATTTGGTGTGGATTACTTGCAAAGCAAAATCGAACAAACTATTGTTTCTCCACAAAGTAAAAAAACAAATCAAATACAAATTTTATTCAATTGACGCCATCTGTTGCGAAATAGTGTTTACAATATACAACTTTCAAAAATAAAAGATGAGCGAACCGGAAATTGCGTACTTTACTTGCTTTTTATCCACACTCTCTGGAAAATATGATAATTTTGCGGAAAAAAGTATCTTTTATAGGAATCAGGATGCTAAGGTACCCCCTTACAAAATTTTGTTAAAATCCATCTATTAGTTTTTACGTGATGCGAACACAAATGAAAAGCAGACAGACTGACGGAAATGAGTTACTATTTTATTATATGTATAGATGTATAGATATTGTGGAACAAGATTAACGTGAGTACCTGCCTACTCGGCCTAACCTCACGGTGGTCTTACCACCGAGTGAAACTTAGGCGTAGACTAGCGCCCCCATTGTGTAGTATAACAACACTTTACGATTGCCACCAATCGCTTTTTGTGTGTGATACAGTCACAATGAGTAGCAATTTATACAATATGGCTTGCCTTTCCAAGGCAAGCCTAGATCTACATTATAATCTCTTACTTAGGGGTTTGGAGACTATCCAATCTCCGTCTGTCTAGAGTGCAACAGCACACTTGATCGACCTTGCACCTTACCTACATAAATCGATCTTAAACCACAACCACCACGTGTACCCCCGAAGAGGACCTCAACAATAACCGGTCTCAGAGAGGATAGGCTCTCTGTGGGGCCACCGATTCCCGTGGTACCAGTCTTTTGGGCTCTGGTCGGGCCTCGAAGAGGACCCGCAATGTTTATCGCAGACCTTTTCTTCCAGATTTAGGCTCTAGGAACCCTAGCGTCTGGTGCCCCTATTTTCCTCGAGTGAACCACGTCAAAGCATTTGCCATATTCCTGCAGTGACAATTGGAACCCCCGGGGGTAGATGTATAGATATATAACTATATAAAATTCTATTCTTGTAGACATATTCAACTAGTGTTTAAAACTTTTGTTTAAAAGAAATAAAACTGCGGTCTTTCGCTGCTTTAACCCCATTTTTGTCTTATAAAAAAAAAAAAAATCCTGTTAATATTTTATTTTATGTTTAGATAAACATATACAGATATCTGACCGATCCTTTATTTGAGACCCGTAAAAAACCACAATTATGATAAATGCTACTAAGCTTCTGTTAAAATGAATTTGTATCCTCAATTGTTAACCACTTGCCATTTTTCAATGTTATTTCGTTTGTGATTCAACGGTCCACAATAGGGCAGAAGAATGGCCACTTACGGCTACGTTATATTAAAAATGGAAATCGAGCTGTATAACAATTATACGTATCGTTTGTTGTTTTAGTAGGAATAAGTGAAGTTTTTTTTTAAGAGTTGAAGGTAGTGTAGCGTAAATTGTGGTCGGTCTTGCTCAATGATAACTTTTAACTTATTTTATTTGTATTTTATTACAGTAAAACTAAAAGATTTTTATATGTACTTTTTTTAATGCTTTCTAGGGCAAGAAACTAATAAGAATTCATGCTACAACACAACATTAAGGAAATTAGCTTTTAATTCTCTAAGCCCTAAAGACAACTTGTGAGTGATAGAATTGGGTTATCGAAAAAAAACCAAAAGAAAACAATTTGATTTATGAGAATAATCGCTCCTAATTGAATCACATAATCCTGTTTATTTGTATTAAAATGGCCTCACGCCGGCTTATCTAAAGCCATTTATTTCACTTGTCAAATATTTAATATCAATTGAAAATATTTAAAAGCAAAACAATTTGTCAAAACTCCTAGAATGTTATTTTGATAAAAAAAAAATATTTGCAAAAGTGATGATAAATTTGATGCTTAAATAAACATAAGTATAAAGAGATTAATGCAATTATTTTATCTTTTGAGTTTCAGGGACGGTAGGGTGGTGGCTAAGTCCTTGCTGTGCAAAATTGACTTTTAATCTTTTATTTATTGTTTTATAATTTTTTTTTATAACTAAACGAAAACATATTTAATCCGTATTGATTTATTTTTGTGTGTCTTTTTATCGAACATGCCAACTCGTAGTGACTTTCATCTTATTTTATCTCACATTTTTTTCTGTTTGAATTGTGCGGGCGGATGGTTGTGTGTTAATGTGTGTGTGTGAGTGTGTGAGTATGTGTATAATGCATCGTTCTGGTTGCAAAGTAGATTTTTTACTGTCTTAAATATATTTATTAAAAGAAATAATTTTAAATGAATTGAACACAAAATATTGAAAGAAAATAGATAAGGAGGGCGTAAGGAGAGCTAAAGGACCTTAAACAGATGACAAAATATTTGAAACTTATAGAAATGTTTAAAAAGCAGTATTTACGATACTTATAGTGATGGTCAAAACATTTGCAAATCAAAGTAGATATTCATCAAATGGTATTGCATTTGTATCAAATGATTTTAAGCCACTTGTAAGGTTAAGGTGGTTGGTAGCTGTGCCGAGAACCTGAATGGCTAGTTAGTGCTTAAAGAGGACTAGTCGTTAACAGCTCCCCTAATCCGCGGTGGAACAGCATACGCCAGGGATGCATGGTCAAGAGGGTGTTTGGCCTTTAGAATGCGAACTCTGGATAGCGGTCGACCTCCAATTTCAATGTAGACTTACCCATGCATGAGGAGCTCTGTGTGGGAGGACATCGCTTTCTCCAATAATGGCCTAGGGAAGAATGATGAGATTGTCAGGAACGCCTTGCAAGGGGTGAACAGGTTAATCTCTAAAGGTTCTCCTATGGCGTTTAACCGGGATATTTCGATAGGGATGGACAAGGAGTCTCGTTAGAGGTAGAGAGGTTAACCCCTTTAGGAACTCCGGTTGCCACTGACCAAGGGAGGATATCGAAAGAGAATGACAAAGAAACTTCGCAAGGGGTAGACTGGTCAGTCTATGAAGATACTCCTGCGGCTATGGAAATAAATGTAGATGAAATGGACGCACCTGTGGGCTTAGGTAAATTCTTATCGTAAATCTTTATAGGTAATTCAGTATTTGGCTACTATCGCAGATTTAATATTTGATAATTTTTAGAATTATTAAAATAAGATTCTGCGAATGCTACTCCCCGGTATAATAATTTTTTTTATCATTTTTAAAGTGGCATTAATTGTAGCAGAAATCGCGAATAGTAAGGGAATGTGTTTAAAGAGCCTTGAAATATATCCAAACCAGCTGGACCTTAGCAATCTTAAAACAAAGCTTGGCACACATTACGGAACTTATCTTAAAGTCTTAAAAATTTAAACAATATATCGAAGATTTAATGTATTAGAGTTGATTTAGATGAGAGCTTACAACGCACAATCTACCAGGTATCATAAAGCGATTGCCTTTTGGCAAAACACCAGTCTAATCATCGAGACAATACTGTTAAACCAAATGTGAGTCGGGGTTAATAGCACAAAAGTCATCCTGTCACGTTAAGATTTAAGAATTGGGTGCCTCGATAGACAGATTGGTAGAGCGCTAGTCTATCAGTCTGGGAATTGTGGGTTCGATTCCCACAAAAACTCTGGGTTTTTTCTGCAGACAAGCAAAAAGCTTCGCAGGTTGTGTTGTCTTTAAAAAAATCATAGTTCTTGTATTAGGTTTGCTTGAAGCCTTCTTCCTTCCCATGTACCTGGCAGCTATGCCAAAGAATATTGTAGGGAAGTCCTACCAAGCTAGCATACTAATGGGTGATTTTTTTGAGGTTAGGATTTTCATGCATTAGTATTTGACAGATCACGTGAGATTTCAGACATGGTGCCAAAGAGAAAGATGCTCAGTATGCTTTGACATTTCATCATGAATAGACTTACTAAGGAGCAACGCTTGCAAATCATTGAATTTTATTACCAAAATCAGTGTTCGGTTCGAAATGTTCAAATGTGACAAACTTTGTTCAGCGATGAGGCTCATTTCTGGTTGAATGGCTACGTAAATAAGCAAAATTGCCGCATTTGGAGTGAAGAGCAACCAGAAGCCGTTCAAGAACTGCCCATGCATCCCGAAAAATGCACTGTTTGGTGTGGTTTGTACGCTGGTGGAATCAATGGACCGTATTTTTTCAAAGATGCTGTTGGACGCAACGTTACGGTGAATGGCGATCGCTATCGTTCGATGCTAACAAACTTTTTGTTGCCAAAAATGGAACAACTGAACTTGGTTGACATGTGGTTTCAACAAGATGGTGCTACATGCCACACAGCTCGCGATTCTATGGCCATTTTGAGAGAAAACTTCTCAAGAAATGGACCGGTAAGTTGGCCACCAAGATCATGCGATTTGACGCCTTTAGACTATTTTTTGTGGGGCTACGTCAAGTCTAAAGTCTACAGAAATAAGCCAGCAACTGTTCCAGCTTTGGAAGACAACATTTCCGAAGAAATTCGGGCTATTCCGGCCGAAATGCTCGAAAAAGTTGCCCAAAATTGGACTTTCCGAATGGACCACCTAAGACGCAGCCGCGGTCAACATTTAAATGAAATTATCTTCAAAAAGTAAATGTCATGGACCAATCTAACGTTTCAAATAAAGAACCGATGAGATTTTGCAAATTTTATGCGTTTTTTAAAAAAAAAAAGTTCTCAAGCTCTTAAAAAATCACTCGTTATATACCCATTATCCATTTATACTGCCATCAGCCTAGAGAATTCTTGTCTTTTCTGTTAAAATAGTTAAGCCAAATGCTAATCATTATAACATGGTCATACATTCCTAGTGATATTACAGTTGTCCAGTTTAAGCCATTTACACTATTTACCCAATCTGGCTGTTCAATCCCAAAAAAGCCACTATGTGCAGGTACCTAAACTATAGAAACATAAGCTTTGGCCTACTAAAATTGAAGATTTCAGCCATGTAGAACTCTATAGAGAAATATTTACTCCGTTTGGATAGACGATGCATAAGGATGCATAAGTCTTACTACTAATAGTATATCACAATCACACCGATCCGTAGCCATTTCAGATGGGGTGTACCCAACTTCGTTCAGGGCCCAGAATATTCGAGAATGTTGTTGAATGTACCAAAATTATTTGAGATGATTCGGAGGTTACTCGAACGTTCCAGGATAATTCAGAACATTTTACATCTCTCTAGAATGTTTTAGAATGTTTTGGATCTAGATCTAGAATAGTCTAAAATATTCTGAACTATTCAGGTTGAAACTTGCAGTCTTTTTATCTTCAAAATCATTACTATCAGCCTAA